>OY755043.1:63285018-63699018 GCA_963576565.1 Aspidapion aeneum
ATAAAACCTGACCTTATTTTAAAATCGACCCTACGGTGACAGATTTACATATAAAACCCAGCTGCTTTGCTTCAAAATTCGGCCTTTGTGTATTTAAAACCCGGATTTATTAGTGTCGGTATTTATTAAATGGAAGTTAGCGACTGTATTATTAAATTTGGCTTTCGTATGTCAATTTTGAGAGGCCAGCTGTTAGTTTTCTGTGTGAATGTGTCAGAATAAAGTCGACTCTAAAATAAAGTCAGGTTTTATTCCAATAAGTCCCTATTAACCTACGAGTTGTAACATACGGTGTGTGAGATCGATAGTAATTAAAAACACTGTATTTTGATTTTTCAAGGTTTTTTTGGTATATTTAATAGATACGTATTACTTTTTTTTAATAAAAATAATGTTACAAATTTAAGTTATTTAAATGTTATAATTAGAATTTATTTAGGTTTAGTGTAGTATTAGGTTGATTTACCTTATAGTTGTATTCTTAGTCTAGGTTTTAGTTTCGTTATCTATGACAAATTCATACATGGCCGCGTACCTTCTGGAAGAGACGAGAATGCTCGTGAATCGAAGAAGGATGACAGGGTTCTCGAATACTAGGCAGACCCTATATATAGTCAGTCAAGTCAGTCAAAATAACCAACGGTAGTGATCGCTAGATGTTAACGGGAAGTTAATAGGCGGATTAAAGTAGTTAATTATTAGCAAGTTATTAGTAAGTTTAAGTGCGTGTTTTTGTACATAATTTATCGAAATAAATTGATAAATCGTTTTTGACATTTGCGAGTTTTAATTTGTCGTTGTGAACCTGTAACAATAATAAAAATTCGTGATTTAAATGATTGTTGAAACCTTGGTTGGAACTGATTTGTCAATATCAGTATGTGGTTAAATAAATACAAAATATATATAAAAAAATGTGTTAAATATATCGAAATTTATTTTATCGAAAATCAAATTCTCGAAGTGCTCATATAGAAAATTAAGATCTCAAATAGGTCATTAAAATGTCAAATATTTAAAAAATAAAAAAACGAGTAATTAAAATGAATCAAAATCTCAAAAATATTAATATCGAAAATTAAAATATTAAATATTAAAGAGTCAAATTAAAATACCCAAAATTGAAACAGAAAAATCAAAATCTCGAATAGTCAAAATTGGTTAGGTTGATGGGTTTCGTTGGGTGGTTAATTAGTTGTTTGTTTGATCATAGGTCTTGTTACAAATTTTATAGTTAGAATTTATTTATGTTTAATGTAGTATTAGGTTGATTTCTCTAATAGTTGTACTATTAGTTTAGGTTTTAGTTGCTTTATCTGTGGCTTACGCTCCTTTTTGCACGCGAACGTTCAAGGGCAGACAATGATAGATACGTCGCGAAAGATCGAAGGCCACATAAGCTTTCTGGGTCTATGTACAAACTACAGTCGTTTGGTGGAAGGGTTCACCAAAACAGCGTCTCCAACACATCGACTTATAGAAGACAAAGTTTGTTACCGATGGAATACCAAATGTGATCAAGCATTTAAAAAACCAATAGTAGCATTATCTTCTAGTCCTATTCTCGCATATCCTGTTCCAAAAGAAAAATTCATATTAGATACTGATGCGAGCAATGATGGCATTGTTGCAGTTATATTTTAAGAACAAAACGGAGAAGAAATGGTCATTGAATATTTCAGCAAAAACTGTACAAACCAGAGATAAATTATTGTGTCAGCACAAAAAAGATCCTAGCCATCATCAATTCCATTGATTACTTTCACAAATATCTCTATGGACAAGGGTTTCTTTTTACAACGGATCATGCTGCGTTACAGTGATTGATGAAAATTAAACAAACTGAGGGTTAAGTAGCAAGATGCATAGAAATGCTACGGCAGTACTATTATCAAATTAGGCACCGAGCGATAAGGGAACATAATAATGCAGAAATATTTTCTAGAAGACCTTGTCTCGAAGATTGTAAACACTGCAGGAGAATTCACCAGAAAGTGCTTTAATTAGAATCACACAACTTGACGACAAAAATGTGGGACCTATCTTGCGATTGAAAGAAGAGAACAATTAGGGGATATTATAAAATCACTTTGGCCACAAATGGATCCACTGATAGTAGAAGAAGATATGGGAAAGTGTCGATGGCCGTACTGTAATTAAGCAAGTAGTAATTCCTACGAGCATGGTAAATTCTATAATAACTGAATGCCATGGTGTAAAATCACGCATAAATAAAATAATGGACAAAACTAGAATTGGTGCCGCCGATGTTCCACTTTTGCAACGAGCCAAGGCCACAAAACAAGGTCCAGAGGTGAAATCAAACAGAATAACGTAGGCCCGCCATTTAAGGCCATGAGGCCATACCATTTTTGTCATGGATAGTAAATTGCCAGAATTTCTTGCTTTGCCTAGCCAAGAGGCCAGTACAATTGCAGTTCTGGCAAACAATTTTTTCAGCAGACTCGGCATTCCTACGGAACTATATTCAGATCAATGGGGAAACTTTGAATCAAAGAATCTCACCCTATTACATAAAACAAGAACTACTGCTTTACATCCGCAGTCTGACGGCAGGGTCAAAAGATTTAATAAAAAATAGAAGAACATTTGTGTAAAGTTTTTGATGAACACGAGGCAGATTGAGACCAATATATTCCATGGTTTTCATTGGCCTACAGTACCGCCATTCATAAAACAACAGGAGCTACTCCATCTAGTATCCTGTTTGGTAAACTGCGGTTAACATGTGATATTATGTTTGGTTCATCTGAAGAACTTCACTATGTCGAACATTTAAGACAGAAGCTCCAAAGATATTTATGAGGTTGTTTGAGAGCGAATAGAATTCAGGATTCAAACAGAATAATCAAGTTTGGTGTCTTGATGTTTTTGAAGACTTTTGTAAATTTAATGCGTCAACTCATAATTAACTTAAAAAAATGTGAATTTTTAACAATTCAGGAAACAAATACACCATTTCAAATTACATTCTTACAACAAGAAAATATACTTGCAATATTCTCCAAATTGACTAAGATAATTAAACATTTTCTAAAATAAAACAAAACTTGTTTTTAATTCGAAATATACAAATTTTAGGAAATTTTCCGAAAATTTATTTGAAGCTGATTTACATATTGCTTATTATCCTTTAAGACATTCTTTCGCCATTTCCAGAATAACATTTCTTCTACGCTGTTGTTGGAGGGTTTCTGCTAGTCCTAAAATTTTTGATCTTTGCCAATTAAATTAGGTGGGCTTGTGTTTCGGTTTCGCAAGAAACCTTTTTTTTCTTTTAATCTAATTTTTATTATTTTTTAAGAACATTTTATTTTTATTTTTAAAACTCATATTTTGGGTTACAATTGGGTATAATTGGGTTGTAGTTTTACTCAATAGGTTAAGTTAAATTTAAAACTTACAAACTAGCTATAAACTAACAATTTGGCATAGTTTAATATTTAAATTCCAAACGCATTTAATAATATATTTCTAATTTTAATTCAATCCTCATATTACTACCGCCCTCTGCATATTTTAATTTAAATCGCGTTTTTATTCTTTTTAATAAAATTAGAATTCTAAATTCTTTTTATTAGAAGTGATGCGATTTTCCTATAGAGGGCGAAGAAACACGCCGCAAAAACGACAGAACCTAAAAGTGAGTCGCCATATAGACACGCTCTCGATCGGAATATTTTGAACGATCAACGCTTTTATAAAAAACGGTGAACTCTAAAAACCATTAAATTCCTCTAAAACTCCAGACATTTAAACTCGGGAGTGCTGGACCGCTATAGAAGACTTCTGGCGAATCTGGTGCACCAGTTGGAAGAGATCAAGACATCACCGGTAAGTCCCTCTCCTATAAGATCGCATCATTAATATTTTTCTATTATTTCGCTCTTAAATAGTCAACATATACCAATATTATTTTTATGTCTCAATTAAATTTCACTTCAGAAAGGTACGATTTCGCGTGCGTTCCTATACCCTTCAAATGAAAGCGAAGGACTTGTATAAATATTAGGTAAACCACAATTTTTTGAGCTATCGGAGTGAGACATATTTTTGATCACTTCGATCGCCGGATTTTGATTTTTATTAGTTTGAAATTAAAAAATCATCCTTTCTAAAGTGAAACGCAGGTAATATTGGTAATAACATGAGGACTGTTTTTTACAAGAATTTTTAAATCTTAAAATATAAAAATATAAATTTATTTACTGCTCGTGTAGTAGGTATCGCCATATCAGTTTTTTTTTATATAAAATCCTTGGTTTCGACAATTTAACAAAAAAGGTTTATTCGGTTGTTTTGGATAACTGATCTGAGGTCACCTCGCTATACACATAAACGCATATATTTTCAGGAATTCTTTCAGTGGTATACTGAAAAAATGACTACGTTTATATCGCTTCTATAAATATTTTTAAAAAAATTATAAAAATATTTTTAAATTATTTTCGCTTTTAAAATAGCTTTGATTTACAGTTTAATTTTAATAAACGCTTTTTATAAACGCTTTTTATAAACGCTTTTTATAAACGCTTTTGATATTCGCTTTTAATATACGCTTTTATTATAATACAAAATGGCAGCTGAGAAAATCAAGAAAATTAAAGTTTTTCGAGATATGGAGGAATCCAATGTTAATGAAATTTTAGCAGTAGCCCTAGAAGCTAAAACTGACGCCACAAAACGCAATACTTTTAAAATTCGCTTTGAAGAACTTGAAGATATTCGCGCGGAGTTTTCAAAAAAGCATTCTACTTTGCTAAATGAAATTTTTGCTGATAAAAATGAAGTCGAATCAGCTAGGAAAAAACTTCACGATTTTCAGAAAAGTGTCACGCAAATTCAAGAAATTTTTAATGATCTTTTTCAAACTTCTGCACAGGCTTCTAGTGGCAATCGCCGTCTTACCATGAATCCACATTCTCCGGGTGGTTCGCAACAAAATGACAATATGTCTTATCATTTACCGAGGATCGATTTAATTAAATTTAATGGAGAATTGAATCAATTTCCAGCTTTTTATGATTTTTTTAAAAGCTTGATTCACGACAATCCAAATATTCCAAATATGCAAAAATACTCTTTGCTTGTAACAAATTTGGAAGGTCCTCCAAAAGAATTGGTCACTCAATTACCCCTCTCAGACGCGAATTATCCTATTGCTTTTGAACAATTAGTAAAACGCTATAAAAATGATCGCCTCTTAGCCCAAACATATTGGAATGCCATTGAAAACGCTCCAAAAGTTAATTCTGAAGACCCTTTAGCTCTCAGAAATCTACTTGATATTTTTACAAAAAATCTCGAGGCTCTTAAAACAGTTGGTTTAGAACCTGATTTTTGGGATTTTATTTTAGCGCAAAAACTGCTTAAATCGGTTGACCATAATATTCAAACCCGCTTTGAATTTTTTCACGGAAAACCTACGGAAATTCCTTCCTATAGGAGTATCTACAATTTCTTTGATCAACATTGCAACGCTCTTTTTACTGTAAACGCTAGTTCCTCATTTAATATGGAAGTTTCTCTTAGAAATAAACCCGCAAAATCGCAAAATAATAATTTTAAAACGCAATCCACGCATCAATATAACACGCGACAATCTCCACGTGCCTTTTTTGGTACAAATAATTCGCCGCAAAATCGAACCCCTCAAAAATTAAAATGCCCTATTTGCTCAAGCGATCACGCTTTAAGTTTATGTCCAAATTACGTTTCTAAGTCTCCTCAAGAAAGATTTAATTTTCTGAAGGATAAAAAATGGTGCATAAATTGTACTTCTAATATGCATCGCACTTTCCAATGCAAAAGCACACATTCATGTCGATTTTGCCGGAAACGACACCACAGTTCTTGTCACTTTAATACTCTCGATATAAACGCACCCACTGCCACTGAAACAATTTCAGGCGTCGCGACGTCCAGCAGCGAAGCGCGCATACAGCAACAACCAACGGTCGAAAATTTCCAAAATAACGGTGGTGCATGCTATTCGTCTTATATGAATAATTCCGCTGTACTTTTATCAACCGCGATTTTTGAAATCAAAGATGTTAGGGGAAATTTTCAGACTGTTAGGGGAGTTTTGGATACTGGGTCGCAGCTCTCATTTTTATCCTTGAAATGTGCAAATAAATTAGGGTTACCCCGCGTATACGTGACTACTGAAGTCCAGGGGATTGGTGACACGCATTTACAGTCAAAATTGGGTTCTGTAAATCTAATTATCAGGCCTTGTAATGACACGCAAACTTTATCGGTTAATACTATAATTTTGCCGCAAATATGCTCTTCAGTTCCTAGCAGTGAGATTAAAATAAATGACTGGAAAATAATTAAAAATTTGAATCTCGCGGACCCGAACTTTTATAGACCGGGAGCTATTGACATTTTAATCGGAGCTGATTTGTTTCCTTATATAATTCAAGATGGACGAATTTTTGGAAATAATCAGGAACCGATTGCGCTAAATACCATTTTTGGATATATTTTAATGGGAAAAGTTAATTCTCTCGCTACGCAGCAAATTTCACAATCATTTTTTTGTCAAATTTCAAATAAAATGCTAAATGATTCGCTTATAAAATTTTGGGAAATAGAAAATATCCCTGAAACGAAACGTATTCTTTCACCTCAAGATGATATGTGTGAAAAAATATTTCAAAATACGGTATCTCGTAATGATGAAGGCCGCTATACTGTAACTCTTCCTTTTCGCGATAATATTGAACCGATTTTTCCAAATAGTCGTGATCTTGCGCTAAAGAGGTTTCTCTCGCTAGAAAGAAGGTTAATAAAAATGCCGGAAACTTATAAAAAATATTCCGATTTTATGGAAGACTATTTAATACTTGATCACATGGAATTAATCGAAAACCGGGAAGTTACAGAAAAAAGTTATTACATTCCTCATCATCATATTGAACGCCCTGAAAGCTTATCAACTAAGCTTCGAGTCGTTTTTAATGCGAGTACAGTTATGCAATCAAATAACCAAAACCTCTCCTTAAATGATACTCTTTACGCTGGTCCTAAATTGCAAAAGGACATTTGCAGCATTTTACTTAATTTTCGATTACACGAAGTAGCTCTTTGTTGCGACATTTCTAAAATGTTTCGTGGAATCTTAATTGCACCTCAACACCAGGATTATCAAAGAATCCTGTGGCGTTCTAATAACTCTGAACCTATTCGCGATTATCGTTTAAAAACTGTGACATACGGTACTACCCCCGCTCCTTATTTAGCTCTTAGAGTTTTACAGCAATTGGCTGAAGATGAAAAACAAAATTTTCCTCGCGCTTCTCAAGTCTTAATGTCTGACAATTTTGTCGATGACTTTGTAACTGGCGCTAGCTCCGTACAAGAAGCTATTTCGCTTCAAAAAGAGCTATCTTGTTTGCTTAACTCTGGAGGCTTTAAGCTTCATAAATGGGCTAGTAATAACAAAAAAGTTTTAGAAAACTTGTCTGAACCCGATATAAACCCAACCGCGCTTTCTTTAGATACGGACGAGACCACTAAAATTTTAGGTCTTAGATGGCAGCCTTGTTCTGATTATTTTTCTTACTCGGTAGAACCCTTGAGTCGCGAATGTACCAAACGCAATATACTTTCTGATATTTTTAAAATATATGACCCTTTAGGTTGGCTCGCGCCAGTAACCATTTTAATAAAATGTCTAATTCAAGAATTTTGGAAACTTAAATTAGACTGGGATTCCGAAGCACCTGTTGAAATTATTCGACTTTGGGAACGTTATAAATCGGAACTACCCTTACTCAAAGATTTTCGCTTGCCTAGATTTATAAATAGTTTTTCTGGTAATGCACGCATTGAAATAATCGCATTTTCGGACGCTAGTAATAAAGCTTATGCCGGAATAGTATATTTACGCGTTATTTACAAAAATGAAATATCAGTTTACCTTTTATGCTCTAAAACTAGAGTTGCTCCTCTCAAATTTACAAGTATTGTTGTATCTTGTGGCTGATTTAGTTCACTTTGTTTTAACCACTTTTGAGTCCCGCTTGAAAGTACATCAAGTTTTTGCTTTTAGTGACTCACAAGTAGCACTTTCTTGGATAAGAGCGCACCCTTCTAGGTGGAAAACGTTCGTTCAAAATCGTGTTACACAAATTCAAGATAAAGTACCACCCAAAAATTGGTCATACATCTCAACGTCACAAAACCCCGCAGATGTTGCTTCAAGAGGAGTTTATCCCAGTGAATTAATTAATCACAAATTATTTTTTAACGGCCCTGATTTTTTGAGAAAATCTTATGAATACTGGCCTAAAGACTGTGAACAAAATGACTCTCCTGAAACTCTTTTAGAGGAGAAATCATTGCCTAATTTAACTTTAATTGCAACGCAAAATACAGCTCCTAATTTTTTGGACACGCTTTTAAGGGAAAACTCTAATTTTTCTAAAATGTGTAGAGTTTTAGCCTATGTTTTACGCTTTTTAAATAATAAATTTTTCTTAAAACCGCCTAATTTAAAAATTAATGAAGATTTTCTGACATTTGTTGAAATAACAAACGCAATTCATTTACTCATAAAAAATGAACAGTCAATTTATTTCTCAGAAGAAATTCACGCTTTAAAAAACAACTTAAAACTAAATAAATCAATGCAAAAATTAAATTTATTTTTAGATCCTCACGATTTAATCAGAGTAGGGGGTAGATTGCATCACTCCTCTCTGCAATATGACAAGAAACATCCAATTTTATTACCACGCAAGAGTAAACTCACCCTCATGATTATCGAACATTTCCATATAAAATATCTTCATGCAGGGGTGAGGACGGTACATTTTTTGCTTAGTCAATTGTACTGGATCATTGCCGCAAAACGCGAAATTGCACATGTTTTATCAACTTGTATAATATGTTTTAAATGCAATCCTAAGTCGGTTCAGCCTATGATGGGTTCATTACCGTTTCCCCGCGTATCTCAGTTGAGAGCATTTTTGCACACCGGTGTTGACTACGGAGGTCCAATAAATATAGTCATGAGTCGACATCGTGGAAATCGTACTACGAAGGCTTACATATGTCTGTTTGTTTGCCTAAGTACTAAGTGCATTCATATAGAAATAGCAAGCGATTTGACCGCTGATTGTTTTATTGCTGCGCTTCGCAGATTTGTTGCGCGCCGAAACTACGTATCCGATTTGTATAGTGATAATGCAACTAACTTTTTCTCAGCTAACCGCAAGCTTTTACAGCTTGATTCTACGCGTCCCATTAAATGGCATTTTATCCCGAGTAATAGTCCAAATTTTGGAGGACTTTGGGAGTCAGGAATCAAGTCAGTTAAAAAACACTTGATCCGCTTAATAGGACATCAAATATTAACTTTCGAAGAACTATACACTGTAACTTGTCAAATCGAAGCTATTTTAAACTCGCGTCCTCTCACTGAAATTTCTAGCGATACAAATGATATTTCCGCGCTGACCCCAGGTCACTTTTTATCTCTGGAACCGCTAAGTGCCGTTCCTGACGCAAACTTTATTGATATTAAAATAAATCGTCTCACGCGTTGGCAGCTCCTCCAACGAATCCACCAAGATTTTTGGAGACGCTGGCAACAAGAGTATCTCCATACTCTACAACAAAGGAGTAAGTGGTTGGAACCCACTTCAACTCCTGAAGTTGGACGCTTAGTTATAATTAAAAACGATTTATTACCGCCCCTTCAGTGGCAACTCGGCAGAGTGGTTGAAATTTTTCCCGGTAAGGATGGGATAAATCGAGTAGCCTCTGTCAAAACCAAGGATAGTTTGTTAAAGAGACCAATCTCTAAACTGTGTCCTTTACCTATTGGCCCCTTGGAAAATGCATAGCATTTTCGGCCGCCAGTATGTTTCGGTTTCGCAAGAAACCTTTTTTTTCTTTTAATCTAATTTTTATTATTTTTTAAGAACATTTTATTTTTATTTTTAAAACTCATATTTTGGGTTACAATTGGGTATAATTGGGTTGTAGTTTTACTCAATAGGTTAAGTTAAATTTAAAACTTACAAACTAGCTATAAACTAACAATTTGGCATAGTTTAATATTTAAATTCCAAACGCATTTAATAATATATTTCTAATTTTAATTCAATCCTCATATTACTACCGCCCTCTGCATATTTTAATTTAAATCGCGTTTTTATTCTTTTTAATAAAATTAGAATTCTAAATTCTTTTTATTAGAAGTGATGCGATTTTCCTATAGAGGGCGAAGAAACACGCCGCAAAAACGACAGAACCTAAAAGTGAGTCGCCATATAGACACGCTCTCGATCGGAATATTTTGAACGATCAACGCTTTTATAAAAAACGGTGAACTCTAAAAACCATTAAATTCCTCTAAAACTCCAGACATTTAAACTCGGGAGTGCTGGACCGCTATAGAAGACTTCTGGCGAATCTGGTGCACCAGTTGGAAGAGATCAAGACATCACCGGTAAGTCCCTCTCCTATAAGATCGCATCATTAATATTTTTCTATTATTTCGCTCTTAAATAGTCAACATATACCAATATTATTTTTATGTCTCAATTAAATTTCACTTCAGAAAGGTACGATTTCGCGTGCGTTCCTATACCCTTCAAATGAAAGCGAAGGACTTGTATAAATACAGTCCATTAGGTAAACCACAATTTTTTGAGCTATCGGAGTGAGACATTTAGAGATCCCTCATCCTCTGCTTTTCTACCGTTCTTGGATCAGAATAGACGTTTCAAAACTTCTTCCATCTCTTTTACCAAAACAAATTTTAGAAATTAATGATAACGATAACGAAGAACCACTTTTGTGTTTTATATCAGGAACGAATATTTCAGAAACATCCAATTTGCCTTCACAAAAAGATTTTGATACAAACCTTGTAAAACCTTTTTAAACAAAATTAAATAGATATTCAGACATCTTTAAAAGACAAGACTGCTTGCCTTACATGAGCCGGATAGCTCCTTCTAACTTCATGTTTTACCTTCATCTTCTTTGGGTAACCTTTTAAACAACTCGTCCTTCCGCTTATCTATCGCTCTAAGACTAGAGATTAGCTTGTGTGTGAGCAACACGTCTGGATTTGCGGCAAAACAGTTGATGTTTACGGCCATGTTGCTTAAAAAGTGCAGGTCGTTTAGCTTGACACAGGCTGACTAATGATATTGAAAAGATCTCTTAGTTTTGCAGATTCCTACGTATATAAAATTTCTATAAAATCTGAAGAAGCAGCTCATTTTGGAGAAGTTCAAAAGAGGAAGAAAATTTGGGAAATGGAGGATCGGTTTTTGCTTGTATCTTTTATTGTTGAGACTTTGGGCCCATGGGGAGAGGAAACTAAGAACTCGATCGATGAGATAAGTAAAAAAATTAAACATTAATTAGTTCATAGATTCATCTTTCAACGGGTAAGCCGTGCCATTCAACGGGAAATTGCGTCTGCCACTTTGGGAACAATTAAGCCTGAGTCTGGTCAGAAATAATTTTTTTATTTACAGAGTATTTTTATTATTAATATTATTATTCTATACTTCTTAGGTGTTAATTTATTTTTATAAGTAATTATGGACTATCTTTTAAAAGATTTTTACACCGCTATTAATTGTAATTACAAAAAAAATAATAACTCTAGTCAAAGGGTAATTTCAGTAAAAAAACACAAACTTTATGTAACTGCCCGTAAAGTAAAAGTAGCCGGCGGAATTGTGTATTATAGTTATTGGACTCTGTACAAAAATTCTATTAAAATGTAATATACAGCAAAACAACATTTTTCATAAATGAGAAAATAATAGAGCCCCTCTTAAAATGCAGACTTAAGTTAAGCTATTTCAAGCAGCGCTATACTCATGTAAGTTTCTATTTACAATCGACATTTGTCATAGTAATTTTTTATTTATTTCTCATATAAAACTCTCCAAAGTAATGATGAAGTGATATTTTTTTAGGATAAGCAGCAGTCTCGAGATTACAACAACCAGCGGGTATTGCAACCAACTTGCTCATGATAATAAATTTAATTTCTTGGAATTTTAGGAAAACTTGCTTAAATCGCAATTTCGCAAGAATTTTATTTTTATCCTTTATAACTTTACAAAAATATTTCGCGTCTTCGCGAAAACTTGGCAAAGTCAGCGTTTTAATCTAATTCCTTCCGAGCAATGTATTAAGTTTTTAGCTTTTTTAAACGACCGCAGCCGAGACTCTTAAAAGACTGGGAGGGCGGAATAGAGAAATAAAAAAGAAAAAAAAAATGGGTTTAATCGTGTTGGAATATCGGCTTAGTCGTCCGCTTGGCAAAAAGGAAAAAGTTTCCATTCGAATTGAAAGCATTTTTTTTTAAGTGGCAAATCGTCTAGCACAAATTAACATTATCACTTTTAAGTAAGAGTAATTTAGGAAAATACAAAAAACCATATATTAAATAATGGCTTACGATCAGAGTTGTTAGTGTCTAAGAAAAATACTCTGCCAATATATGGGCCCCTAAGCTCACACTAGGTACTATAGTTATAGTGTACGTGTGAGCTAATATAACTAAAAACTGAAATATATTTTATTCAACTTCACACTAAATTACCTTTTGTTTGATACCACACAAGCCATGTTTTGACTTAAACTCAAATTTTTGAATCCACCCCCACCCTTAAAAAAAACAAAAACTAAAATGTATTTTGTTAAACTCTGGACTCAATTACCTTTCGTTTGATATCGCACACGCCATATTTTCACATAGACTCTAATTTTTGAAAGATACCCCCACCCTTTTTCTAAAATAAATTAAAATGTATTTTGTTTAACTCCAGACTCAATTACCTTTCGTTTGATACCACACACGCCATATTTTCACATAAACTCTAATTTTTTAAATCTATTCCCACCCTTTTATTTGGTTTGTGTTCGGTGGATTTTGTTCATTTTGAAACGGGACCATCTCGCCCAAAGACCCAGCTTAGGTACCAAATTTCATTGAAATCGGCCAAGCGGTTTTTGAGTTATGCGCGTTGGTCGTTACAGACAGACATACAGACATACAGACATACAGACATACAGACATACAGACATACAGACATACAGACAGACAGACAGACAGACAGACAGACAGACAGACAGACAGACATACAGACAGACAGACAGACAGACAGACAGACAGACAGACAGACAGACAGACAGACGGCGCAACAAAAAAGTTTCAAAATCATCTGAAACGCAAAGATATATCAAAATTTTTGAAATCGGAGCAACTTTTTTTTCTCGAAAAAATTAGGATCACCATAGCTCACACTACTATAGTATAGTATATGTGTGAGCTAATACAAGAATAAACATAATCTCAGCCAATTGGCTACTATCTTTCAGGCCAAACTCGCAACCAATTATTTGTATGCCCGGTGGATTACTGACCACGAATGGACCAATGGGACAAAAAAGGATAATTCTTTTGGGAACAAAATGCAGCACTGGTACGCCACTAGTAAAAGTTTTGTATTTTTCTTGAAAAATTCTTGCAAATCTTTGTATTCTTTTCTGACAAACTCAGTGGTGCACATTTTTTGCAGGAAATTACTGATTACGTTTGCCAGGGCTTTTTTCCTTGGCCATGAATCAGCCCTGGGGATTGTCTTTACATTTTGGTAATTTACAAGGTTATTAATACATTTTATAAAAATGCCAGTCATATCTTCTGATTCCAAGAAGTTACGTAATGTCAAAACGCAGTGTGGGGTGAAATATATCGAACTTACAGAAATCAACGGCTCTGCTACAGAATAGCGCCAACATTTTTCGGTGTTTTTAGGTTTTGTGGTTCTTTTTTAGTCACTTTTTATCCCGATTTTTACATCAAAAGACAGAGTTTGTTGTAAAATTTTAAACAATTGTGCAACTATTTTTTTGCACAATGTTGTGCAAGAAGTTATTGCACAGGCCTGTATAAATTTTTTTTACATATTTTTGCACAATTTGTTGATAAATTTTGCATACATTTTATTAAAATTTTGGAAAAATTGCACCATTTTATGCAAAAATTTTGTACAATTTTATAAAACATTTTTACACAATATTGTGTAATTTTCTTATTCTGTTTTGTGCAATATAAATGCACAATTATGTAGTTAAATTATAAAAGATGTGTGTTCTTTTTGTACATTGTGGTGTTATATTTTGCAGTAAATTTTTTATTTTTACCACAAAAAATATAATTTATCAATATAATATATTTTATATTTTACAATAAATAATTTAAATTATATAATTCCTACAATTTTATGTAAAAATAGTAATTTTGACATAATATTCTGTAATTTTCTTTCACTATCAAATGAAAACTATCCCTGAATGTGTACACAATATTGTAGATGTGATTTTTTTAAATAGGTTGTTAAAATTAGAAAATTTTTGTCAAAAACTCGGAACATTTTGTCGAGGTTTTAAAAGGTATCGAATTAGATCCCGGCGATAGATTTGTAAGTTTTGATGTAGAAAGTCTCTACACCAACGTGCCAATAAATGAGTAACTCAGTATCATCAAAAACAAGTTACAAACTGATGATATACTTCACAAGAGAACAACGCTATCGGTGGAGGGGGTGATGGATCTTTTGGAGCTCTGTCTCCGTAACTCTTACTTTCAAGTGAAAGATAAGTTTTACGCGCAAAATGATGGACTCCCAATGGGTTCATCTCTTTCGCCAGTGGTAGCAAACATCTACATGGAGTGGTTCGAGGACCATGCGATCAACACAGCAAGAGTCAAACCAAAACTATGGCTACGAAAATGATGACGAACTACAGAATTTTCTGCACCATTTAAACGGTATTCGACCAACAATCAAGTGCACCATGGAAATTGAAAAAGATTCGGCATTACCTTTTTTGGATGTTCTTGTCAAACGATTAGACAGAAACATTCAAACCACTGTATATAGGAAACCTACACACACGGGACAGTACCTAAATTTTAAGTCTAATCATTCTGTTGCAACAAAACAAGAAGTTATAGGAAGTTTGTATTTAAGAGCCGTAAATATTTGTAGTAATAATGAAGAATTAACCATAGAAATTAACAACATTAAAAAGGACCTACAACATAATGGTTATTCCGAGAAATTAATAAACTCAACGATATTTAAAATTAAAAACAAACTAAATGTACCAAATTCTCAAAATAATAATCCGTTAGGTGTTATTAACATTCCATATGTTCAAGGGATTTCAGAAAACATAAGACGAATAGCTAAACACCATAATATAAAAACAGTATTTTCTTCGGGAAATACGATAAGAAGTTTTGTAACTAAAACAAAACCAGACAATCCCTCAAATAATAAAGAATGTATTTACCAAATCCCGTGTGAGTGTGGTAAATCATATGTAGGTGAAACGAAACGCCCTCTTCAGGTTAGAGTAAATGAACATCTAAAAAGTACCCAATTAGGGGATATTGAAAAATCCGGTTTAGCAGATCATGCATGGTCAAATGATCACAGGATTCAGTGGTCAGAAGCTAAAGTTTTACATAAGGGGTCGCATTGGCGAAAACGAAAGTTTATTGAAGCTGCGTATATAATGCAGAATAAAGAAGTTTTCAGTCAACCAAGCACGGACATACCAAACATATGGAAACCACTCCTTAAAGGAAACAGGCGTCTTAGGATTGAAAAGGGGGCGGGCCGTCACACCTGACTGCACACCAAGTAGTATAAGTAGTAGCCTAGAGACTAGATTGTTTGGTTTACACTTGATAACGGTTAGAGATATTTACTAACCGAAACGTCGTGTTTTAAAATAAATAAAGACAATGGAAGTCCGAAATTTTATTTCTACACAATCATTGTCTACGAGTTTCAAACAAAAACTTGTTAAAATTGTCACGCTAACTTATAATTTTAACTGCAATTATATATGATTTTGAATTTTGTTATAATTTTTGTGTATATTTCTTTAAAAAACGCTTTATTATTTTTTATGAGAAGTACACAATGTTAAATTTTTATTTGATAACAAAATACCAAACTTAAAAATCGCTTTTTCAGAACTTTTATTTTCGTTTTTCTTATATTATGAGTACAAACAATTTTAACGCATTAGTTTTTAAATTATTTAACCAATAGTATTATGATTAATGAATTTACCTGAACGTGTAAAATATATCTATTTAAAGATTCATGTTTGCTAGGATTCCATCGTTCGGATTTTCCCTTGTTTGGGAATTGCAAGGAAGGCAGCGAAGACAAAATAGCTGCTTGTCAGCTAAAAAAAAATAGAACTAAGTTTAACGAACATTGTAATACTCAAAATATTCTGACTGATATTTTGATAATCTTTAAATAAAGGTTACAGTTTTGTAGATACCGTGGACTTCTAATTTACCAATTTCTAGTTAATCAAAAATAGTGTTGCAAAAATTATCATTTACGATCGAATCTGTTTCGTTCCCTGGAGATGACATTTGTTAGATTTTCTTGGGTATAGGGAATGGAATGAGAACCAATTTACCTTATGGCGACTTTTCGACCTTTATTTGGTCTTTTTCACGTCCTACGAACAAGAAGATTTATTTACAATTTTTAAAATTGAAAATGTATAAGCATAGCATTCTGTGATCGTCTTTTCGCTAGACGGCCGGGTTCTGTTTGCTTATGGACTTGAATCTGGTTTTCTCGCGAAAATATGACTTATTTAAATATATTTTACACTTAAAAAAAACAAATTGCCTTGCACAATAATTGTTGAAAAATTTTAAATTGCTAAAAAATTCGCCTAATTGTATAAAAAGTATTAAAACGGTGGGATACACTTAACTAACGATTTAAACAAAAAATGCAAGAAAGGGAAAGTCAATTCAGGACTTTTGACCCCTCCCCCTCGTACACATTTGCAGGAAAAAACACATTAAAAGAATATTGTGTAACGCAAGGCGAAACCCCTCCTTCTCCCCTAGATCGTAATTTGAGGACTGGCCCAAATCGCTGAAAATATTTGCCAAATTGTTTGAAAGGATAACAAAATATAAAGTATGGAGTGGATTTGATAGTTTAAAAAGTGACACATATTATCTTGTTCAAAAATTTTGTACAATTCCTGGAAAATTTTGCACAATTGTATAAAACCTAACAAAATGGCAGAATGCGCTTTCTTAATGGTTTACAAAAAACGATAAAAAAATGCAACGAATTGTTAAAAAATGTTGAAAAATTGTTTAAAAAGATAACAAAATAGTATGGATTGCACTCTGGGATGCATTTTACGCTATAAAATGAAAACAAAACATTGTTAGTATTTTTTAAAACTGTTGGAAAATTTTGCATAATTGTTGAAAAAGGAAGCAAAATGGCGAGATGTACTTAATGCACAGTTTTTTTCAACTTTATTTCTTTTATAGTTTTCTCAGCAAGATCCAACAAATATACATTTTATTTAAAATTTAACTAACATCTGGATAGTAGGAACTTCACTCCCTACCTATATAGTTCCATTTTCTTTATTATTATTATTCCCAGGAAAATTGATCAACTATACTTAAAAGCTTGGGTAGACCTATGCGTAGTAATTTACTTACCCGGAAATCTCTCTTTGAGGACTGCAAGTAGCCACCCATTCCTCCAGTTTTTCGAGAACTAATTCGACAAAAACCATAGAATCCATTACACACTTAACTTTGACGGAAGAACTTATCAAATAATAACAATATAACCTTATACGGATCACCTCATTGATCAGACAAAACCCAAATTTAAAGTGAAGGAAGCCCAATGCGACGCGGCGGGGAGATCGCTTAAAACGACTTTTACCGAATCATTCCGACGACCATTTTCTACAATTTGGAATATATTGGCACAAATTATGATTAAAAAAATTAAATTTTATCTGGGTAAATTTATTACACAATCGGATTTTCCACAACGCTGTTGAGATTAATTGTACTGTTGTGTAACATTTTTACACAAAGTAAATTACACAATCCAATTAGTAAAATTAACACAGGTGTATTCGTTTTTTTTTTCAACAATTGTTTTAAATTTTGCACAATTTCAGTTGCAGAGCGTATTGAAAATTTTTGCATGGAGATTTTTCTCTGTGGAACCTTTCGTGAGGAGCCAGTTTAAGTATTTTTTTTTTACTTAATATATGCTTTGCTTACGGAAATCTTTTTGGGTATATCTAAAAACGTATTTTAAATACTGCTTTTTCTGTTTATCAATAACCTTTTTTTTTATTGTTAAGATTGCACTATTTTAAATATTAGTATTTTGGGATAATCTAATAATTATTCATTATCCGAACGTTAATTTTATATGATTGATTTGCATGAAGTTTTTTCTATGTATTATAATAAAATTTTATTCACCTTCAAAAAAAATTCATAAATAACCCTTTCTATCACCTGCTGCACTATGGCTCGTGAGTTAAAGGACACCCTGTATATATGTAAATTTTGAAATTTTTTAGAATTTTAAAAATATTTGACATTTTATTGAAATTCATAAAAACTTTAAAAAATTATCAAAATTTTTAAAACTTGAAGATATTTTATTATTTGTAACTATTTTAATATTTTTGAAAATTTCATAACTATAAATTAATACCTAATTATTCTAAGAGCATAAGTGTGCCATAGACTAGTATTATTGGTGGTCGTAGGCCTGGAGTAAGATATTTTTTTTCTAAAATCGTAGGTAATGTTTATACCGGCACATAAAATAAAATAGTGATCTCTATATTTGATTAAACCTACTTATCTGGAGTCCTTATAACATAAGAACGTTTCAATTTTGCGCGCAACACAAAAAATGCGAAAACCGCTAAAAAATAATTAAAAATTTTTTGAATGATGTCATCATTGTTTCATAAAGAAGCTCTCCGAAGTAAATTTATTTGATGGCTTTGAAAATGTACCATTTTCGCAACTTCACCTTGATCAAGTTTCTTGAAATTTATTCGAAAGTTTGGGCAAAACAAACCCTGTATTTAGATTCGGTTCATCAAAATGTAGAAACTACTTACTTTCTTTTGTTTTATATTTGAGTGCTTTTCCGATAAAGCCAATTAAAAAAATATAATTTTTGTCAGCCTTTACCTTACCTATAGTAGCTAGCCGCCTTATACTATACATATATTTTCGGTTTCTTAAGGGTGGTAATTACCCCCTTTACCCCCCGTAGAACCGCCAATAGTTACCGCGCTGAAGATTCCAAGAAGTCGGCCAAGTTGTAAACTAATATACAGGGTGTTCTTAAAGTTGAGTCATTTATCTTAACAGGTTGTAGAACTCGTAAAAATAAGTAATTGTATCAAAAATCATTTGTATAAAAGTGGCAGAATAAAGAAGTTAATAACAATTCAAAAAATGTTAAATTAAAAAGGTGTAAGACTTGACTTTTTCATATTCTTAACCACTGCGTTATCAATGTTTTGTTTACTGGTGATACTGGGTATGGCTCATTTTTTTGTACAATACCAATTACTTATCATTTATTCATTCATTGTACGATTTTCAGTGAGAATTTCGATTTGACCAGTTGTAAGTAATTCGCTAAAGTGGGTGATATTTTTGTTTTTGGGCATTTTGTGCTATGAAAATGACACACATATTTGAAAACAATGAACTAGTGGAGATAACATTAACCCAAAAAGCAAAAATATCACACACTTTAGCGAATTATTTGCAACCGGTCACATCGAAACTCACAATGAAAACCGTACAATTAATGAACAAGTGATAAGTAATTTGTATTCTACAAATAAATGAGCTATACCCAGTATCACCAGTAAACAAAACATTGATAACTTAGTGGTCGAGAATATCAAAAAGTCAGGTATTACAATTTGAACTTTTACATTTTTCAAATTATTAATAACTTCTTTATTCTGCAACATTTATATAAATGATTTTTGGTACAATTACTTATTTTTACGAGTTCTACAACCTGTTAAAATAAATGACTTAACTTTGAGAACACCCTGTATATCTAAGCAAAGATTTTATTCAAATCTTGACAGGTATACCTAGTTGTGATGTTAGAGTACGCCTAAAATAATTAGTTGATTGATTGATTAAATATTATAATGATGATATTATATGCACTCGGAGTGGATAATGCTTTACTTTACAGAAGCTTAAGAAATCCAAAAATAAATACTTTTCTCTTATTCTACCTACGTTTTTAGATATACCCAAAAAGATTTCCTGAATACAAAGCTCAATCTCAATTTCTTAAAAATTTTTTGTTTGCCCTGGGGTCCCAAAAAGTGCGCATTATCATAAATTAATTTGGCAGAAAAATCTTTTTCAAGGTTTCTTGGAGACCTCAGAAAGTATTTAATAAAAATAATTTCTTTTTATGCTCCCCTATACCAAAATCACATAAAGCCTCTTTCAAAAAGCTTAACGAGCTTGAATTGAATAAATTACCTAGTTTTTTAGGTATCCAGACGTATTGAGGCAAAATCTTTGTCTTTTTTTAATTTAAGAACGGCTGATGCAGTAAAAATGTTTAAATTTGTTTTTAACGAGCTATTTAAAAAAACATCAAAGTATAAAATTGGTTGTAAATTTAGATGTATTTTATAAGAAATTCTAGTACAAATATACTAAGCTGTATACTTGTTTTTTTTTAATTTAAAAAATTTTTGGATTCTTTGGATATAAAAACCAAATGTACAGGGTTTTTTTTTTACGGGTATGCGCACTCGCAAGGAGATCCCTATCACGCTCGAGAAGCGGCAAGTGCGCGGAAATGTTGTTGTGTGTTGGTTTTGAAACGGTTCAGGTTGTAACCTGCAGGGAAAACTGTCGCAGGGAGTTTATTCCACAGCGATGCTGTTCTCCAGAGATATGAATTCTGATATAATGAGTTTCTTGGTGCCTCTATTTTGACAATAAATTGATGGTTACCGTCTGTTTGACGTGTTCGCCTAGTAGGTGCTACTCCCGGGGGGATCATACGTTCAGAGCATTTTCCGTGATAATACCTGTAGAAGAGAGATAGATCGCCCACAGTTCTTCGATGTTCGAGACTATCCAAGCTACGGGTAAGTGCGGGGTCATTGATCAGCTTGATAGCTCGTTTTTGCACGGTGTTCAAAAGCATTAAGGTATGTTTGGGTGCCGCACTCCATATATGTGAGCAGTACTCCATAGTTGGTCGAATCTGGGCTTTGTAGAGTGTCAGCAGTTGGCTTGGTGTATACAGATGTCTTGTACGAAATAGCACCCCAAGCTTTTGGGACGCCCTTTTAGCTATATCTGCCACGTGAGTGTGCCAAGACATGTTGGTCTCTGCAGTGACTCCTAAGATGTTCAACTGGCTCTGCAATGCGACAGCACTTCCAGATAGCATGATGTTTGGCTCACCGGTGCTGGTCTTTTTTGAAAACAGGGCTGCTTGGGTTTTCTGCGCGTTGAACTGTACAAGGTTTTTGTTGCCCCAGTCCTCTATTATCTCTAAGTCGTTATTTATCTGTGATATTTCAGTTAGTCTAAGGTAATGGAATTCACGTGCGGAGAGACATGTGGGTGGTATGACTGAGAAGACTACATTGCCATCATCTGCAAAGCAATAAAGTGGATTTTCTGTTTTATCTATGAGGTCATTTATGTAAATCAGAAAAAGTGTTGGCGAAAGGATTGCTCCCTGTGGCACACCAGCATTTATTTGGTAAGAGTTGGAGTTTCGGCCATCCAGTGCAACATAAATGGATCTATCCTTAAGGTAACTTTCAAACCAAGTGCAAAGTCTCGGCGACAATCCCGTTGCTTTGAGCTTGTTGAGCAGATTTTCATGCCAGACTTTATCGAATGCTTTAGATATATCTAAGGCAATTGTTCTTGTTTCACCTCGCAACTCAATCGCTTTTTGCCATAAGTGAGTGACGTATGTAAGTAAATCGCCAGTTGACCTATATTTTCGAAATCCGTATTGCTTGTCGTTGATAATTTTGTACTTTTCCAAGTACTTGGTTAGGTGATTGTTCACAACTCTCTCCATTACTTTTGATATCACCGGAAGTAAAGCAATTGGTCTATAGTTTGACGGATCTGTCTTTTTTCCTATCTTTGGAATGGGTTGTACTGCGGCAGACTTCCATGATGATGGATATACTCCTTGCCTATAAGATAAATTGAATAATTTTGCGAAAGTTGGGGTGAGTTCGCTAGCACAATTTTTGAGTACTATCGCGGGAATGCCATCTGGACCCATTGCTTTGTTTGTATCCAACTTTTTAAGGGATTTTCGTATTTCTCTGTGACAAAAGGGTACCTCTGGCATACTGTGGGAAACCCTTTCAATGAACGGTGGAGTTTTTCCATTTGGCACTGTTAGGTTTGAGTTGGAGGAAAAGATTTTAGCCAGCATATTGGCTTTTTCCTCTGATGTTGTGGCTAAGTGAGTATTTTTATCTGTAAGTGGTGGTATGGATGACTTGGTGAAGTTTGATCCAACGGCTTTTGCAAGAGACCAAAAGGACCTAGAACTACTTGGACAATTCAGCAACCTGTTTTTTATTCTTTGATTGTATGTTTCTTTGGCGGTGTCAATAGTAATTTTGCAACTATTTCGGGCTTCTATAAATTCTGTGTGGTTTTGAGCGGTTTGTTGTCGTTTCCAAAGGTTATATGCTCTGTGCTTTTTCTGTACAGCCGTTTGACACTGGCTGTTGAACCAAGGTTTTGCATTAGCTCTGCGTTTTACTGTATGTGGGATATATGCATCCATTCCAGATAAGATTACTTTTGTTATTTCGTTACAGCAAATAGTGGGATCAGCTGTTTTAAAGCAAACCTCTTGCCATGGAAAATCCAGGTAAAACTGTTTAAGGTCATTCCATTTTGCCGATTTATAGTGCCACATTTTACGAGGAAGTGATTATTGGCTTGGCGGTATGAACATTTCGAACTTTGTTCTTATAAGTTTATGATCGGATGAACCAAGTGGGGATCTACTTGAGTTGTGTACAAGTCAGGATTTGTAGTTAGGAACAAGTCTAAAAGCGCTGCAAATTCACCCCTTTCTGAGATACGGGTAGGTTCATCGACAAGCTGCGTTAGACCACAATTTATGGCAAAAGCTTCTGCTTCCTTGCCTTCATTATCTGTTTTGTTGTGGTGTTCCAGCCAGGGTATATTGCGGACGTTGAAATCGCCTAAAAAAACAATTTCCGCATGTGGATATTTAGACTGTATACTATCACAGTTTTCGGATAATGTCGCAAAAAAGTTTTGATACTCGGTGTTACTTGGCGGTCGGTAGAGGCAGCAAATGAACTTGGTCGATGACTTTGAGGTGAGTTTCAGCCATATGATATCGAGGTTCGCTGGTTCTAGCTTCTCCTCTCGATGACATGAAAGGTCATTTTTAATGTACACACAGATCCCAAAATTATGTCGAAATCGGTTGTGTAGGTCATAGCCGGGATAAAGATAGTTCACAATAGGTGTTGCAGAACTGATTTTAGTTTCAGTGAGAACAAGGATGTCAGGTCTTTGTTCTTCAAGATGTTGGTGAACTGAATTCATGTTGGTACTTAATCCTCTTATATTGCTAAAATCAATTCTGAGTTGAGTTTTTGGTCTTCTATTAATATCTTTGCATGAAGGACCCCCAGGATCACCCGACGCCCGGAGATCCGAGTGGTCGGGTATTTTACCTCCGGAATATTTTGATCCTGGAGGCGCCATCATGCTATCTGTTACTCATTGTTGGAACCGGACTGCCAGCGCAGTAGCGGAACGTGGTGATACCACTTAGCGCTACTCATTTCTGACATGGTGGTATCTCACCGGTCGACGCCCAATGAGTAAAAAGCGTCTACCACCTACCTAGTTTTTAGGGTATTCCTAGATCCAATAAACAAAAAAGAAGGGTGATTCCTTGGATTGAATTATTTATTTTATTCAGGTTTACAACAAAAAAGTACCTAAACCTAGGGACTACAGTAACTAGAGTATTGTTAATTGCGGGGTGATGTTAACAAAGTATTTTTTCTATACTTATATATATATATATATATATATATATATATATATATATCCGCTGATCGTTGTGACATCCAGGCGTAAAAATTTTAGATATCTTGTGACATCCTTCGACGCCGTGTCATCCAAATTCGGATGTCACAACTTTTTTCCATGTTTTTGGTACAGTCCTGATGGGGAGGGCCCGGGTGTACCTAAATTAAATGGATGTCATAGCATACCATGAGTCTGATGAAGAATACAGCAAAATTTTTAAAAAAGTTTGACGCCAAAATTTCCGTGTATATTGGCGCGAGTATATTCAAGAATCGATCCAATTGATATTCATCACTCTGTGACATCCAATGTATATTTTCATCTTAATTGCACGCACTTGTAACATCCGTCAAAGCGACAACCTTGCATTATGCCTATTTTAATAATTAAATTTGGTTTATTTTTTATTTTGGGGCGGCTGTTGCTACGTGGTCCAGCGATTCACTTGACTTGCATCTTTGTAAAAATATTTAAAAATGTTAGCATAATAAATAATGTTAGCTAGCTTATTGGGAACATAAATATAAAATATAAATAAATATTTCTTCATGTACCTCAGAGCAAAAGTGAATTAACTAACGGACTTGGATAGGGACTTGATACTATTTGTGAATTGCTATCTCCGTCCTCCTTTTTACCACGTAGTTAAAGTCAGATGAGTAAAAAGAGCGGCAAATTTTAATCTAGCTACGTCAAAACGTACTGATTTATAATAGTATATTTTTAACTCTATTCAGTGATTTTTTTACAAAAAAAAATGAATTAAATTAGAATTCTTATAAATCAATCAATACATATATACCGGATGGGCCAAAAAAAAAACCGCACAATTTTTTTTTCATTATAACTTTTGAAATATACCAACGATTTTAATGGGACAAACTGCGCTTGGCAGAGAATTAATCAAAGTTTTGACTAATTATAATTATTTGTCAGCGATCTCAAATTCCAAGATGGCGGACAATATTAAAATGTACCCTTTAAAGATGCTGGTTTATTCTTATGTTGCAAACACGTTTGAATTATTTTTTTAAATTAGTAGAAAAGTTGCGTTCTTGCCACGCACAAGGTATGAATCAGCAAATCGGTTAGATGGTTCTAAAAAAAATATTTTTGTTTCAACCATTGTTTTGAAAATTATACGATTGCCTTGCCAATCATGTCTGCATTTATTTCCTTACAAATTTATTACTACTGAACATTTGACTTTGATGAAATAAAAAACATCCTGGTGAGAATTGATTGTTTTTTAAAGATCATGATCAAAATTTATCGCCATCTTAAAATTTAAAATGGCGGACAGAATCATACTTGATTCTTAAAAATGGTGGGTTTATTCTTATTTTCTGGAAATATTTTAGATTTTTTTTATAGAAAAGCACTACTTTTCCCGCGCACAACAAGGCACAAATTAGCAAAATCAGTGTATTGGTTCTCAAAAAACCTATTTCTGTTTTCGTCATTGTATTACAGATTATACGATTGCATTGCCAACCCTGTCTGCATTCATTTCCTTATAAATCATTATTACCAAACCGATTTTAGTGAAATAAGAAAAATAATGGTGAGAATTGATTGTTCTTTCAAGGTTATAATCAAAATTTATCGCCATCCTAAAAGTTACCCAACTAACATTTATAGTAGCGGCTACATGTTCGAAAGGCTTTGCTACTTTCTTATAGTAGAAATGTGGTGATCCCAACCAAAATTTGTTACTTTTTAGTTCTAACTACTATTTAGTATCAGGAAATAGTAGATGTTTCGTAAAAACGACCCTCTAAACTACT
Source organism: Aspidapion aeneum (assembly GCA_963576565.1). Taxonomy (NCBI): domain Eukaryota; kingdom Metazoa; phylum Arthropoda; class Insecta; order Coleoptera; family Brentidae; genus Aspidapion; species Aspidapion aeneum. Next base: position 63,310,849 of record OY755043.1, read on the forward strand.
TCATAGGATTGTTTCTTGATAGTCGATTCTGATAGTCTTCTCTACCACAATAGGACGTTGCTAAAGTTTTACTTTCTTTTTAGTCGTTATTTCGTAGTCGCCCTGACTTTTATATCCTACTTAATTACCACTAGAAAGTTAAGCTTCATTGGAGTCCCAAACAAGTGTATCCGACAACTACATTATAACTTTAATTTTTACCACAAAAGTTTGTGTCATCATAGTAACATCTGATGTAACAATGTAGACAAAATAACTTTTTGGATCAACTTTAAAGCCGCAACTACTTTCAAGTAACCTTTTCGACTATCAGGGAATATAGTTTGGGACGCCATGTTTTTATGTAAGAAAGAAAATTTAATATTTTTGTTGTCGTTTTATGAGCTCATATTAAAGAGCCATACTATTTTATAAACAAATTAGTTGAAGCTTACCAAAAATGCTCTTCTTAAGCACCATTTGTTGGAGTTAACTGTCGATTATGAAAACATAACCTCCAAAATCACAACACAAAAATTCCATCAGCTACCAGAAAACAGCTCAATTTTACGGGCGCACCGGTTTTTTGCAATATATATAATGCATGTTATACAAAAAACTTTGCGTCGCACTCGAATTTTGATCCTCTGCTCGTAAATTCTCACACTTTTGGATAACATAGTTCATATTATAACCATAACCAAACAAAAAAACTAAGCGAGTCTGTTTACTGTTGTGTCCACCATATTGTGTAACAATTCTACCAAAAAGAAACGATTATATTATTTGCAACTACATCGCAACTTTTATGCCATTACGGAAAAAAAAACAGCCTCTACGACGTAGTAGATACCTGGCTACGACGTAGTAGTGTAGTTGTTACTACAGTGACTTTAAACACTTGGCCAAGTAGTTATAACCAGAAATTGGTTCCCCACTTAGGGAATTATAACGTCGCTGTATGGTATACTGAGACGTAGCGGGAGTACGTTGCGGTTACTTTTAAGAAATTCTTTCTAGTTGGGGTTTCGTCGTTACAACTTTAATTGTTTGTTGGGTAAGATGTTGGACAGAACCATACTTGATCCTTCAAAGAGGCACTTTTATTTTTATTTTTCGAAAATGTTTTAGTTTTTTTATTAATTTATTGGAAAGTACTACTTTTCTCCCGCTTCATAAAGTACAATTTGATAAAATCGGCGAAGTGGTTCTCACAAAATCTGATTTTGTACAATTGTTTTACAAGTTATGCGATTGCATTCGCAATTTCTGTCCGACATCTTAATATCTAAGATGGCGGCAAATTTCGATTATAATCTTTAAAGAGCAATCAATTCTTACCACGATTTTTTGTATTTCACTAAAATTGGTAGAATTTATAAGAAAATTAATGCAGACAGGATTGGCAATACAATCGTATAATCTCTAAAACAATGGTTGAAACAAAAATAGATATTTTGAGAACCACCATTTAATTAATTTTATCTCGTGTGGGGAAAAAGTAGTGCTTTTCCATAGATTAAAAAAAATCTTTTTTTTTAAATCTAGGTACTGTAGTCATAGATTTTACTGGAATATCGGCCATTTTTTGTGTACCGAGCAAAGCCGATTAGTAATCAGTTTCTATGTGACTATGCTTGGGGGTGCTTCGCACCTCCCTGGTTACGTCTTGGAGGTGCCCTAGCTAAGGACACTCCTCGTAAAGGCAAGCTTTATCGGAAGCGAAGCTAACGTCAAGCTTTCTATTTTTTGGTTATTATTTTTGACATGTTTTCCTCGGTTTCGCATTGGCGGTTCTGTTTTATTTTGAAGATGTTGTTTTACACAGTATGAAGGTATGCTGCAAACTATCTTGAAACTGTATCATTATTAAATAGATCTTTAGACTGTGCTAAAACCACATTTTTAAAATAACAACGAGCCGCCAATGCGAAACCGAGGAAAACATGTCAAAAATTATAACCAAAAAATATAAAATCAGAGTTAGGCTTCGCTACCTGTAAAGCTTGCTTGACGATGAGTGACCTTAGCCCTAGCCCCTTACTACCCCCCGTAGTGGGCGCCCCTGTAGGTATTCTATTTTTTCAAACGGTTCAATTCCCAAAAATTCAAATTTTCTTCCCTCCCCTATAAATGTAAAGTTAAGTAAAAGTAACATTGCCTACTTCTAGACATGCTAGAGAGCTGAGCTTTGGAAGACCGATAGTAACTATGATAAAGTTATAGAAAAAAATTTAAACACCCCAAAATTATGTAAAAGTAACACTGCACACTTCCAGAAACGCTAGAGAGCTGAACTTTTTGAGACTGAAAGACAATATGATAAAACTATATGAAAAAATTTAAAAACACGACAATTTTAATTTATTTCCCTCCCCTATACATGTAAAAGTAACATTGTGCAATTTCAGAAACGCTAGAGAACTGAGCTTTGGAAGGCTGATGGGAACTACGATAAAACCATGGAAAAAAATTAAAAAAACCTCAAAAATTTAAGTAAGGCATTGTAAAAATTTTGAACAATATTCCGCATATTTTACTACTTTAAAAATTAAGTATTATCCAATTCCTTTAAAAAAGAAGTGAAATCATAACAAAAACATTTCATGTAAAAAAAAGCCAAGTACGCGAAAACGGCATTCCGTAAAAAGAATTGAGATAAAATTAAAGCCAAGTTCTCCAATACAAATTTCAAAATGAAAGGTTCAGACAGACAGACAGACAGACGGCGCAACAAAAAAGTTTCAAAATCATCTGAAACGCAAAGATATATAAGCTCACACTACTATAGTATAGTAGTCGTGTCAGCTAAAATCGTGAGGCGCTTTGTGCCATATTTTCTTTGTATATCGAGAGCCCGACGTTTTTTTCACAATAATACTAGTATTTTTCGTTTAATATTGTTTTCAACTAATATTAAGAGTTATTTTTAACTGTTTAGTTTGAAGCGTGTTTTTTAGTTTTTTTAACTATATTTATTTTTTACTTTTTAGTTTAATGTGCTGTGAAATCGTGTTTTTTAATTAACTATATTACGTCGGTATACTGGCAAAATACACCCAAAGTCATTTTTTTAGTTTTTGAGCCATGGTGAAACCTGGCCGTTACAACCAAATTTAAAAAATACATTAAATCACAGACTTCACAAAATCTATAAAATATTACTAAAATTTCAAAAAATAACTTTTTTTACATAGGTACTTACATACGTTCTCCAATATTCAATGCATAAATAATGTAAAATTCAGGAATTTCTCAATGAAATCAGATGTCTCAAATGTTGTTCCTAATGTCAAAACTTCTTAAAATGTGATTTTCTCAAAACTAAATTTTTGACTTATTTCATGTTGCCAGTATACCGATGATTTATTTTCACAATAATACTAGTAATAATAAAAATAAATTATCCCGATCAGGATAATGAGAAAAACATAAGGAATATTTCTTGTGGGGAGGGGAGCGAGACCTCATTAAGCCGTATTTTAACCTATTTTATTGTTTTATTCCTGAAATATATGAAAAATGTCTGCGAAATTATTAATCTTGTCGTTGTCACCGGTTCTTCTAAATTTGTACGTTTTTGCAAAATTCTTAGGCTTGGGGGGGGGGGGAGGCGGGTCCCTGAAGTACCCCCAAGGGTGCGCCTGGAAAATTATTGTATTGTCACCGGTTCTTGATAAGTGTACAAAGTTTAAATCTGAGGGCACGGCAGTGCCTCGCCAAGTTCGCGCGCCGTAACCATCTTTTCTGGAAACATTTCAGCCGATATTTGGCCTACCTAAAACTCTACTTCGGAATGAGCTACGAATCTCAAACTTTAAACAGTCGTAGACCTCCATGGAGTTAATAACCCCTCCAAGTTTCATGGAATTCCATGGAGTAGTAAAGTAGTTATGAAATTTCAAAAAACATCGAAATTGCCACTCACTCACTGACTCACTCACTCATGTATAGATCATCAATATTCTACTGTACTTCCAGACATGCTACAAAGCTGAAATTTGGCAGACTGATAGAAATTATGACCAAACCCCTGAAAAAAATCAAAAATCGCCAAAATTTTAATTTACTCCCCTCCCCTATACATTTAATTTATGTAAAATTAGCATCGCCTACTTCCAGAATTGCTAGAGAGTTGAGCTTTGGCAGACTGATAGGAACTATGATAAAACTATAGGAAAAAATCAAAAAACCGCAAAATTTTAATTTACTCCCCTCCCCTATACATTTAAAGTTATGTAAAATTAGCATTGCCCACTTCCAGAAATGCTAGAAAGTTGAGCTTTGACAGACTGATAGGAACTGTGATAAAACTATAGGAAAAAATTAAAACTGTCCAAAATTCTAATTTACTTCCCTCCCCTATAAATGTAAATTTAAGTAAATGTAACATTGCCTACTTCTAGACATGCTAGAGAACTGAGTTTTGGAAGACCGATAGTAACTATGATAAAGTTATAGAAAAAAATTAAAACACCCCAAAATTCTAATTTACTTCCTTCCCCTATAAATGTAAAATTATGTAAAAGTAACATTTCCCACTTTCAGAAACGCTAGATAGCTGAACTTTTTAAGACTGAAAGATATTATGATAAAACTATATGAATAAATTTAAAAACATCAACATTTTAATTTACTTCCCTCTCCTATAAATGTAAATTTATATCAAACTAACATTGCCCACTTCTAGAAACGCTAGAGAGCTGAGCATTGGAATGCTGATAGAAATTATGATAAAACCATGGGAAAAAGTTTAATAAGTCCAATATTTTAATTTACTCTCCTCCCCTATAAATGTAAAGTTATGTAAAAGTAACATTACCCACTTCCAGAAACGCTAGAAAGCTGAGCATGGGAAGACTGATAGGGACTATGATAAAACTATAGGACAAAATTTAAAAACACGACAATTTTAATTTATTTCCCTCCCCTATACATGTAAAGTTATGTAAAAGTAACATTGTGTACTTTCAGAAATACTCGAGAGCTGAGCTTTGAAAGGCTGATAGGAACTATGATAAAAAAAAACATGGAAAAAATTTAAAAACCTCAAAAATTTAAGTAAGGCATTGCAAAAGTTTTGAACAATATTCCGCATATTTTACTACTTTAAAAATTAAGTATTATCCAATTCCTTTAAAAAAGAATTGAAATCATAACAAAAACATTTCATGTAAAAAAAACCAAGTACGCGAAAATGGCATTCCGTAAAAAGAATTGAGATAAAACTAAAGCCAAGTTTTCCAATACAAATTTCAAAATCAAAGGTTCTTACTAGTTTGGAAATATTTTTCTAAACTTGGCTATTACGGCTGTAAATGACTCTTAGGCACAGTGCTAAATTGAACATAAAGAAGTTTGGCTGTAATAGCAAAGTTTAAAAAAACATTTCCAAACTAGTAAGAACCTTTCATTTTGAAATTTGTATTGGAAAACTTGGCTTTACTTTTATCTCAATTCTTTTTACGGAATGTCATTTTCGCGTACTTGGATTTTTTTACATGAAATGTTTTTGTTATGATTAAATCTGTTCGTTTAAAGTAGGTCAAAATCTAGTCCAAAGGAGTCAGTTACAAACATACATACCTACCTACAAACATACAGGTGAAGCTAATAAAAGCGTGTCAAAAATAAGAAATTACAAAATACGAAAACTTTTATTTAAAACTTGTTATTTCCCCACAATTTTTATTCTGGTAACGGAGTTTTCAGAAATTAATTAAATCTGATTTGAAAAAAAAATAAAGCGACCTAAACACCGAGGACGACTGCGTTTTTCAGATGGCTGTACGTAGGTTAAAAAATTTCAAGGTAAAAGGCAGAAAAGCCATTTCGATATAGTAAGCCGATTTTAATATGCAGCTACAGGTTTTTCAAAAGTCCGAAGAACCGAACCAAACCGGATAAACAGATATACAAACAAACAAATGTCACAAAATATTTCTTATCTTAAAAAAAATCCCTCGAACATAATACCTTTCCTAGCTTTTGCTGCACGAACTAGGAAAGTAAAAATTGGGACTGATAAAAACTGAAGTCTGAGTCCAAAAAGATAATGGGAGTTACATACAAAAATGGACAACTTTTATCTAATTTGACCTACAAACTGTGAATATAGGGTACAATAATTAATAATAGGCTCATTATTTTTCAACTAAATTTAACTAAAGTTAAGTTGAATAGATAAGGAATTTTTAAATCTAGTCAGATAAAATTTAATCTGACGAGTTTTTTAACGTCAAATTGCCCGATTTGAATGAAATTTGGTACCTAGGCTGGGTCTTGGGTCGAGATGGTCCCATTTAAAAATAAACAAAATCCACCTAACGCAAGCCAAATAAAAGGGTGGGGGTAGATTTTAAAAATTGGAGTTTATGTGAAAATATGCCGTGTGATATCGAACGAAAGGTAATTGAGCCTGCAGTTAAACAAAATACACTTTAGTTTATTTTTAAAAAAGGGTGGGAGTAAATGTCAAAAATTAGAGTTTAAATGAAAATATGGCTTGTGTGGTATTAAACGAAAGGTAATTGAGTCTGGAGTTAAACAAATACATTTTAGTTAAAAAAAAAGGTGGGGGTAAATTAAAACAATTAGAGTTTAGGTCAAAACATGGTTTGTGTGGTATCAAACGAAAGGTATTTGAGTCTGGAGTTGAATAAAATATATTACAGTTTTTAGTTATACTGTCATAAATAAGTTTAAATTCCGATCATTTTACCATAGCAATAACCAATATTGCTGTGCTTGCACTAATTTCGTCTATAAAAGCAGATGCTTGATAATAGACCGGCATCATTCTAGCAAGTGATCAACCCAGTATACCACTGAAATACGTGGTCCCTACTAAACACACCCAGTACACCACTGAAATACGTGGTCCCTACGAACCCAGTACACCACTGCAATAATGTGGCCCCTTCTTAACATACCTAAGTAAAACCTCACTATGGTGGTTACGCTTTATGGCCCAGAAGGCCAACTCTCTACGGCCTATAAGGTCTATTTCTTATGGCCCCTAGGTCAACTCTCTCCAGCCAGCATCCATCTTTTTACATTATTTAATTATTTATAGCATAAATCTCTATTCCTGCTAATCTGTTTTCTTATATAAAATACATGTATAAATGTGGATTCTTTAAACTTAATTTTCATATTCCCCTAAATCCCTCAGTCACAAGGGCACTAAATAACAAACCTTGTGACATATATGGTAGAGATACCACTTGTAACAAATATAGTCGTGACAATATTAGCTTACACGTACACTATAATTAAAGTACCTAGTGTGAGGGTAGGTGCCCATATATTAGCAGAGTATTTTTTTTTATTTCTTGCCGTATATTCATCTTGTAAGCCTATTATGACATCATTAACGTGCTTGTATATTTTATTTGTTATTTTCTTCCCCGTGACATCCAGTGTATATTTTTCTTATTTGCATACATATACCTGTAACATATTTGCACACTTTTGTGACATCCCTAACGTCTTTGTATATTTTATTTGTTATTTGTTTCCTCGTGACATCCAGTGTATATTTCTTATTTTTATAGAGGTACTTGTTACATCCGTTATTTTTATGAAACATTGGCAACATTGCTGGATGTCACAAGTTAACACAAATATTTAGGGATGTTACAACGTCAAAATTTTTTGTATATACAATGGACGCCACAAAGATATGAAAAATTTTATTTCTAAGTTTGTGAGTTTAACAAATATTTTTATGGAATTAAAAATAAAATATTTTTTATTACATTTCATATTTTTTATTTTTGGATAACACCAGGTTTTAAAGTGGATGTCACAAAAACCGAGTTTTTGCTGGATGTCACAAGATACAACGGTCGAGTATATATATATATATGAGGTGTTTCGAATCCTTCCTTCCTTGTTCAAATTTTGAGAGCATTAAGTACACTACTTCTGTTTAGGTTTTTTTTGAAAAACAAGCGCGATATACAGATAACTAATCTATCTGTTGCTATACGAGCACAAGCCTGCATTCAACAAGGAGGTGGGCATTTTTAAAATATTTTCACATTTTATAATAAAACAAAAAATGTGAGGTTATTGGGTTGCATACCACATGAGTGCGATTTTTCATTTTCCGCGTGTTCCATTGAAACTGCACTCGGTGCAAGTGCAAATTTTAGGGTATTAACAGTGAAATTACCAGGAGTTATTTATAGTTATTTGTAGTTATAAAAGTATCATTTTGAAAAAAAGTTTAGGTTTACAGTGTGAAGTGAAAAACGCATACTTTTTATTTAATAGTAGACTTATAAAGTACAGAAACTTTTGCTAGTGCATTAAACTGTGTAAAAAATGTACAATCCCTGGCGACAGTATTAATGTATTACCTAATTTTAACTCACAATTTTTACATGGGACAACAGATGAAAACCATGATGCAACAAGTGTCTTGTTATACCATGGATGAAAACAGGGATACAAATATTATGAATCCCGGCATGTACTAGAGACAAGTGTTGATTTACAAAGGGGATTAAACTTTTTAATACAAAGGGGTGATCAGCTAAAAAACGAGAAAACATGAAATACCATTTAGTGTAAACATCCCTTATTTTTCAGTTTGGAGGAAAGTGGCAAAAAAACATTTTAAATCCAAACAGTAGATTAACGATAAGAATCTTTAGAATTAATGCTTTAAAATGTTTTTTTTATTTGTCACTTTGCTAAAAAACTAAGGGCATTTTCGATGGCAATTATATTAATTTGTTGTTTTTTGACACCCCTGTAAAATATTTTTAAATTTAAATTATTGCAAGAGACAAAACAAGCAGAACTTTTTATAAAAAGTGACATTTTGCAAACACAATTTTTTTGTTAATTTGTCCTGGTCTTTGAGCTACTTTTCTGTTTTCCTTTGCAGTCCCTCTCCTGTCAATGGGTATATACTATATCATTTTTTTAATTTCAGGTAAAACATTCCCAGAAGTTGAGAGTGAAGCCATTGGAATACAATCCAATTTTTATATCTTAACGAACTGTCGTGAACTATGTATTTTGTATGTGTGCGACACTAAAAAAGTGCAGTTTTATTTTCTGATATAATATAAATATTAAAAACAGATCTTAGGTACGTGTAAAATAGAATAATTTTCTTAAGATTAAATTAAAACTGTACCTGCATATCTTACTTGTAATAAATGATTACAAATTATATCTCTATATAGTCTCCTTTAATAATTAGTTCAATAATTACCTATTAGGGTCACTTCACCCAGTGTGCACCCAGGAATAGATCTTGGGGGGACCCGAGACCTATTGGGGAGGGGGGAGGGGCTGAAGCCTCATGATGTCGAATTTTAAGCTATTTTTTCTGTTTTTTCAGGAAATATGTGAAAAATATGTAAAAAAGTCTAAGGCTTGGGGGGCCTCTACCTTACAATAATTTAACTTACGAGAAGGCAACTTAGCCTAATGTAAGATAACTTTTTGTGCAAAAGTGTTGCTTTTTTAATGGTATAAAATATTGTCCGTACATAAAGTCTAAGTAAAAAACTAAAAATAGAGAATTTTATCATAAGTTAGTCCCAGTTGGCTTAGGAAACTTAAATTATGTAAGGAAAATGTTAAAGCTGAACCAGGGTTTAAAAAAAAATTAAATTAAAGCTTTTGTATAAAAAAATAAGTACTGTTTCGATAAAATTGAATAATAATATAATTTTTAAAAAAACACAATAAAGTGTAGAAATTACATTACACATTTTGTCTAAATCACTTTGCACTACATTTTTCATAATTTCATGTCGCTGGATTCTGCAGTTCTTGCTAAAAAAAAATAATACTTATTTAGCTAAACAAATCTAGTTAAAGCCGAGAGGTGACCACCTGAACCAACTGTGTACACCATCAGACAAAATTTAAAAATAAATTATTGGTCCTGTAATGTGTTTTAGGGTATTCTATAGTGCCCTGTGCTATATATTCATGAGAAAAAAATTATACACTGACTAAGAGCAGCACTTCTCGGTTAAATGTAATTTTTCACTTATCGACTTCAAAATCCTTATTTAGTCCTAGCTTTCAGTCCTTAACATGATGGATGAGGCTTTTTATTTATAAAATATTTCTCAAAACTTAGGCTGTAGGGGGGCAGGGCCTCGAGCCCCCTCATGGTTGCTCTCATGAAAATACATCTACAAAACATTGACATACATGTCCAAATTTTGGGTTGTTATCCCCTCTGCTTTCTTTAAACATAAACCCTTGTACTGTCATACTTAATGGGAAACCAATAGCTACATAGGGATTCCTATGTAGATATGATATTTTCATTAAGAATGGCAGTGTTAACTATATGTACACATACTCACCTCATCAAGTTCAAGCTGCTTCCTCTTTTTTTATGCTCTCTATCAATGTGTGTTGCAGTCACAGCTAGAGGATTATAGTTAGGGAATCTATTCATGATCGTTATTTAGAAAATTAGCAGTTCTTCCTGAAAACAAAACAATTTTAAACAATGTAAACAAAGGGCTATTTTTTAGAATTTATTACCTGTTTTGAAGTGTGTGGAGCATGCTTTACGTGAGATTCACTAAATCCTCCTCTTCTAAGGGCTTTAATCCACATCTCCTGCCTCTGTTTTGATAAGGCATTTTGACTGTCACTTGCATTTTTCAAAGCAGCAGGAATCCGAAAAAACTTCACATTGTCTATTTTAGAATTTAGTGAAAAAAAACACTACAATTAACCTCAAATTGGTTTGTTTGTGTTGTGACGTCATCTGGAAATGATCTTCTTTTTTGTTTTCAACTTCTTATACGTAATTTTTATCAGGACAAAATAAAGTGCAACTTTTAACCTAGCCAACGCCAAACTATCCATATGTTTAAATAAAATGGCAGATTTTCCTATATAGTTCAACAATGCGTTTTAGGTCGTTCTTATCTAATAAAAATAATTATTTTCAACCTGTTACTTAACCAAAATTGGCCCTGCCTTGGAGGAATTCATTTAGGTCAAAAATAAGTAACTCTAACTTACAGAGCCAACCAAAAAAGTTGTTAACTTTCAAGAAGTCTTTAAGGTCAAAATATACACTATTTTACAAGCTATCTTGTCTTAAAAATGCCTAGGGAAATCGAGAACCTCAAAGTAGAATACTAGGTAAGGTTTAGCTCAAACTGTGTCGTTACGTTGCCTTTATAGCTGAAACGAGTTTAAAGACTTATAAAGAAGGAAAAAATTAGAAAGTTTTTCCTAAAAGAATTCTTAAAAATTTCTTGTCTATATATAACGATTTCTTGGGTTATTTGTTCCAGTTTATGACATATCTTACAAACATTTAACTGCAAAGTAATTTTTTAAGGAAAAAAGTAGAAGTTTTGACAAGTGATTGGAAATTTTGACCCTTCAGCTTGCCAATATGCCCTAAAATGTTACTTGGGATCTCAAGCACTGCAAACAAAGTTTGAGATAAATCCATTTAAAAATAAATCCACCATTTTGGATCCGCCATTTTGAATTTTTTTGAGTTTGAGACAAAAATTATGATCAGCGACTTGAAACTTCGTCAAGTTCTATATTCGATACATATCGAAGGACAAATAAGAAAGTCCGCCATTTTGGATCCGCCAATTTATTTTTTTTAAGTTTCCCATCCCAAAAACTTCAAACTTTCAAGTTTGAGACAAATCGGTTTAAAAATAAAGAAATCCGCCATTTTGGATCCGCCATTCTTGTAATCAGAAACGTAAATTATATGTTATCAGGTTACCAGAACTCTAGACCTACCAAAATTTCAACACTCGACTTAATGGATTTAACTCTAACAAAACCAAATTTCAAGAATATTACGTAAAGGATTTTTTAAAGATGTTTTTGCATAAATAATAATATATCTATCTATATATTTTATTTTTCATCTGCACATTTTATCAAGAAAAAATATTTTAGTTGGCCCGGCGCCCAGTTAGCCTGGCGCTCAGTTGGCCCGCCGCCCAGTCGGTGGCGCCAAGTTGACGGCGCCCAGTTTTCCTAGACTGCAACACATTTCAGGACAAATTATTATTAAAAAATAATCTTATAAGTGCGGGGAAGTGACACTTTCTGAATTAAAATGTGTGAGGGTAAAATCGCACGGACGCAGAAAAAAACTATCTATCGTGACGCAACTGAACTTTCTCGTGTTTTACCATAACTATCAATCAAGACGACTTACTCATAAAATGTTGTTTTTTCATCGATTTTTTTTTCTTCTTTTGCACAAAAAATAATTTCGCACCATGGTTGAACTCAAATAGCTACTTCTAAACTTGTTTTTAAACGTTTTTAAGATTTCTTTTTGTAATATTCCCGCACGAAATTCAAAAAAAATCATTTCCGTACTTAGACAACATTGTCTATCAGTTTTCCTTATATAAAATGACAAGCAGGTTAAATTACTCGAAATACGGCAGGTGGATTAAAATTACCCAGCTGCTTTTCTGTCGCACTTATGCCGTCAGTGTGAAAGAGATAAAAGTACTCGTATATAATCTGGGGTATTATTAGCATGCAAAATCAGCCTATCTTTGTCCTTTTCACATGTTCAATAATGTCTATCTCTGTTTTATTATAAAAGAAATACCCGCCCATAGAAACCAAATTGCATAGGCTCAACAAAAAATGCCTTTCCTTTCCGTCTCTAAGGCCATTTCAGGGCCTTATACAACTCAATGGCATTTCCCCAGTAATTCCGGCTTATGTCGTAGGCACGGTGAAGGGCTTTATTATAAACACTAGAATAAAATTTATTATCTTTTAAAATCTGTTTTGTCTCCTAGAGTGTGGTACACCAGTTAAAAGAGATGAACAACATATTTAAAAAAAAAATTTTATTTATAATGTCGTTTTTCTGTTACAACTGGTACTATATGAGTTATTTCTGTTATCAAAAACTTTTTGCCCATTTACTGTTTATCCATATCTACTTGTCCATAAAACTTGTTAATCCAAGCATAAGTTGTTTTTTGATTCAGAGTATCTTTATTTTATAATTAAAGTGTGAAAACTGCGCCACTTTTGCTGCTATCGTTTTTAGGATATACACATAAAAATTTTATGGCTGTGACTAGCAATATTTGACGTAATGACAAATTTTGTGGAGAGTGTTGAAACTGCTTTCAAAAGTATTTGTTGCAATTGGACAGATTTAGAATGCTAATGTCAAACAGCTGCAATATACTGTTCGCTAGTGGACAAAATGAATTTGATGTTAAAGACCAACTCTCGAACTGCTTATAGAACAATAATCAATTTGGAATTGCGAAAGTAATATAGTAGAATTCGTTAAATAGTGAGAGAGCTTCTACCATTTGTATCTATTCTTAGGCATTCTTAGGATACCACAAATTTACGACAGTAGTTTGTTAGAGTAAGTACAAGACGTATTACAAGGAAAAAGAAAAGGTACACTTAGGATTGTTATGATCTTGAACTTGCTGGTTGTAGTAGCATCATGATTTATTAAACGATTTCTGTTAGCAGTTTTTAAAGTCTGCTGAGTTTTCGGGCTTTCCAGACCAGTCTAGTTAACTTTAAGACGACATTAAAAAAGTGGGCGACCGTACCTGAGATTTAGATACAGCGGGCACTATAAAAAAATTGCAAAAATATCTCTCTTTTATTTACGATCTGAAAGTTTTATAGCTATGCTGTCAATACAGATATTCGACGCTCATAAAATATTTCACAAAAAAAGTTAATTTTAATGCAGTTTATTTCTGATGCTGGCTAGGGAGAAACTCGCAGGAGATCAACAATTTTAAAAGCCTAGTAGAGCTTTTGAGCTTGAGCGGCGACGTTGGGCGAGCAAAATATTGCAAGCAAAGCACTCGGTTAAAGATTAAAATTAAATTTTGCTTTTTGGAGCCTTTCGTTCCCAGATGCTTAGATAAAATTTTAACTTTTTAAAATCTCTATCAAAAGCTCCTGACTTATCAGTACGAATCTTCCTCCTGCGCTTATTACTGTTTCTATATATATATCTTGCGCTTTCTTTTTCTTAAAGTGGTCAAACAATTGACAGTTATCTGATCATTGATATTTTTACCTTTTATTTTTATAAAAATTGTTTTCTTTTTTTTGTATGACCATAGTAGATAATTAGAACTTTGGCATTAACAACTTAGATTAACTTTTTAAGCATCTAAATCTGCTGATATTTTCTTGAGATAGAGGGCTATTCGTACTAAGCGGCATAATTTGTTTTTTTGTGTGTGTTTTCCAAGTACTTAAAACCTGTTGGTGCTTCAGTTGTTAAAATTAAAAGATAAGAATGTAATTTTTATTACGAAGTCAAATAAATAGGTATACCAGTTTTAGGTATTTCTGGCCGAGATAGATAAAAACTTGTATTAATTGAGACGTGTCTAAATATCAAATATCGCTTTTGATACACTGGCATACGCAGGAATTATTCCTGGGGGGGGGATTGAGCGCGAATCAATACGCATAGATGGATCCTGGTGGGGACTTGAGCGCAAATCAATATATTCTAATCTTGATTTTTGGGAAAAATCATATTTTAGGGTTCAATATTCAATGGGTCAAGAGAGGACTTCGCCCCCAAATCCCCCCTGCGTATGCTACTGCTGGATAGGATTCGTAGTTTTTTAGCTACGTTCAGTAATACATAAAACCCCCAAAACACATCGAATTTATCCAACCTAATACATTTCCAATTTTATTTAAAAGAATCTGCAGAGTTTATATTTTGGACAAAAAATAAATATAAAACAACATGTTAAAGACAGAAAGTAGCTAATAACTGTTTATTTTGTTCCCAAAACCCAAACAGCCAGTAGAGCCAATCTGAAAAAAGAACGATAAAACAGAAATCTAAACACACATTAAAGCCCCAAACAACAAAGTAAAGTGTAAAGGTAGTCTCAGACCTTTATTAGTTTGCTTGTTCCATTGACTTTGAATATATTAAGAGTAGTCTCCAAAGATTCTTCATCAGTGGAACAGAAAATCCATTTGATTTTTCAAACTCACAGAGAATCGAAAAAGTCCCCATCAATTATTTGTATTTCCATTACCTTGCACTTGAGTAGGATATTTTCAATTTAGACTTCTGGACCTTGCTACTGGTACCCTTGCTTTTTTCTATCCAAGGAGAGACCAATGGTTCAGCGTTATTATGAAAGTTTTTCTTTTCGATGTATTCTCCAAAACTTCCCACAAATTTTAGTAAACCCTTAGAATTTCTATGCGATTTACCTATAATATTATTTAGTCTTACCTTTACCAAAACCCACTGACTTAAAATGTAGGTAAAGTTTACGAACTTATACTGCGCATCAAAGGAGAAGGGACGGGGAACTTGCAGGATAGGACAATAGATAACGACATTCATGAGAGACACACAAGGACATGGACTCGATACACACAAAAACACAAAAGGTTATTCATTCCAAAGTAATGCGAAAGCAGTTCCCGATTGGAACAAACAAACAGGAGAAGGTAGTAGTAGGAATATATTTTATTTAGCATCTTGCTACTGTGTACAAAATATTTATAATTGAACTAGATTAATCACTTTGTTGTTTTTCTAAAAGGTAACATTTTAAAAAATGTTTAATAAAGATATAGATGTTTTTGATTTTATTTAATTTTTTAATTGATTAAATTCTAAAAGATTATTGTAAAAAATTAAATTAAATTTTAAATTAGATTTGCAATTATCAACGTAAAAATTTGAATTATTTCGAGTCAAATATATATTATGATTTAAAGTTTTCTGGAAGTAAATAATGTAAAATTTTATAGATAAAAGTACAAACTAAATAAAATGTGATTTTTTTTTACATTCTACCACTCCAGTTTTGATAATATAAGACTTATTTTTGTATATTTATTGGCATTTAAAATTATCCTCATTGCTTTATTTTGTAAAATGTGTAATTTTTTAAAAACGCTTTGATCTGCCGAATATAAAATTTAACCATGTTCTTAAATTTTCACTACCTCTTTTTAAATAACCTATTTTACTAGCAATTTTTTCATGGTGTTGGTGGAAATTTAATTTTGAGTCATTATAATACCAAGATATTTGACTGAATTAATCATGCTCAGTTTATTATAATTTCCTTTTATTAAACATTTTGCTTATCTGTATTTAATTTTAATTTATTTACTCTTAACCAATTGTCAACAATTAATTTCAAGTTCTAAATTCATAATTTTTGTAGCTTCGGAAAGATCTTTGTGTTTTACATAAATTAATGTGTCATCTGCAAAAAGTTGTAAAAAGCAATAATTTAAATTCAAAGGCAAATCATTTATATATAAAATAAACATTAGTGGCCCCAAAATACTACCTTGAGGAACCCCTATATTTATTGACTTTTCTGTAGAGTAATAATCTAAATATTTCGTTTTCTGATATCTTTGATTAAATAATTTTGAAACTATTTTAAAATATTACGTTTTATGCCTTATGTTGAAAGTTTAACTAATAATTTTTGTCTATCAATTTTCTCAAAAGCTCGTTTAAAGTGTAAAAATGTAGCAAGTACAAATTGATTTTCTTCATGACTTCTTCTCCCACTTTCCGAAACGTATTGAAGTGCTGTATTAGTAGAATATCCTTTTCAAAACCCTGATTGACGTTGACTAAAATTTTTTCAGTTTCAATGAATTCCAAAACTTGGTCATATACTAATTTTTACAACAGTTTTTCGATATCCCATAGTACAATAATTGGTCTTAGTTTATTCCATTTTTTTGTATTTACAATTTTTGGAACGGCTGTTATACTTTTAAGCTTATCTGGTAATGTACCATATTTCAGACATAAATTAAATACATTTGGAGAGGATATCTAATAGTTTTAAATATCAATTTTATTAGTTTTTTGTTTAAGACTTCACTATAATTTTCATATGAGTTTAGTTTCCAGACTTTTTTTTTAATTCGGACTAAAGGTGTTCAAGAGACAATTGAATTTAGCTAACGGTTTGACTTTTTTTTAAATGTTATTTAGAGCAGTTCCTCTTCATATTATCTGATGTTTGTAAAAAACCCAATTTTTTTCTTAATGGGAGCTAATTATTATCACTATGGTTAGTAAAAATTGAAGAGTGTTGTAGGTTTAGTTAGCGTATTTAAAAGACAATCGCTAACGTTTCGCCTTTATTTGGGGTCTTCTTTAGAGCAGTACCTCTTTATGTGTTTGACTAATCGTGTAGAAAATTCCAATTTCCCTGTTGATGCGAGCTAACTATTATCTGTTCTTATGGTTTGTTATAGGTGTAGAGGTTCGTTGGTTTAGGATTTAGCATATCCAAGAGGCAACCTTTAACGTTTAAACTCTTTTTTAGAGCATTTCCTCTCCATGTATTATCATTCTTGTGGTTTAAATACAGGTATATAGTTTCGTGGGTTTAGGACAAAGCGTATTCAAGGGACATGTTCATTTCGCCAACGTTTCGACTTTATTTTAAGCCTTTTTCAGAGTAGTCTTTTACATTGAGATAAATTACAGACTGGAAGCCACATACATCAAATCCCCAAAAAAGAACTAAAAAAAACTCATGATGTATGATGAACATTTAGTGATCATGTAAAAAAGAAGAGTTGCACAGAAACCAAGAAATGTGATTGAGTAAAACTCACAGAAGTTTGTAATGCCAAGGGAAGACGACAAAATAGTGTAGGTTAAACATTTATCTATGACAATCTCACTCAACGGTTAGTCGGAGGTGATAAAGTCCCATAAATGGCCCTGCTTTATGTAATGACCCTTACAAACTATAGTAAGCCAGAAATGACCAGGTCCCTGGAGAATAATATTAAGGAACATTGCCACGTTAGTGCTTTATTGTAAAGGTCGGGGTTTATTTAATAAAATATAAAAATATTTTATCAAAAATATGAGAAGTTTCAAGATTTCCGTTTAGTTGATAATAATATTTAGCACGATGAAAAATAAATAAGTAAAAAAAAATAAATTAGATATTATTTTTTTTTAAGAAAAAAAAAATTATATTCATTAAAGTTCAAATTAAAAAAAAAATAATGTAAAAAAAAAATAAAATTAATATTTTTTTAAGGAAAAGAAAAATATTAATTAAAACCTAAATTCAAAATATTAAAAACATATTCTAAAACTGGCAGAAAATATACAAGTATTATCGAAGCAAGAAAGTGAAAAAATCACAACAATAAAAAAATATTATTTTTAAAATAAAATAATAAAAACCAAAAATTAAAAATAATAAAAACAAATATTGAGAGACCAGTCGATAAACAAGTAATATTTAAACCAAAAATAAAAAACAAGAGTTAAAATAAAATGATTGAGACTCACATGAAGCCAGCTGAACTAAAACCCTAACACTTATTTTCACTGGAGAGCACTGTTGATTCGATCGATCGCAAAATTACAAATGAAATTAATTAAATGAGCCACAAAAGAGGTTGACAAAAATCCCATTTTTACCTGTTTTGTCCACGCCTTAGGAAATTGTTTATATTAGGGAGCAATGAATACACGACTCTATTGTATTCATTAATTAGGGCTATATTCAGAAACACTGGCTCGATCAAAACACATTGACCTGTTTCGTCATAAAAATTTGTGGGATAAACAAGAGGGGATCGCCTACAAATTCGATTTCTTGAATTATATCCGGGCATTATTAAAGTACCAGTGTTAAAGTTGCAGCCAAAAGTGAAAAATAGTAAACAGTTAAAATTAAAGTGAATTAGTAAAAGTTGAGTTAACCATTTTATATAAAAATGTAGTCTTCAAGAAAATCTAGAGTTTTTGCTCTAGGATAAAAAATATATTTTAGTGATTCGATGACATTTGAACATTGATTTAAAAAGAAAATATTACCGTTTATTAAATTGCTGTAGACAATTAAATTATTAGACTTTTATACGTAAATATGGATTAGTAATTATAGTAAAGATGAAAAGATGGAGATTGATTTTGAACTTTTGATAGTGCATTTATTATTTGACGAGATCTAGACTATTGGAGTAAATTTACTATGTTTACGGAATTTTTATGTGTTACCATTGAGTTAATTTCACAATATTATGTCCTACAACGTTTTTTTTTTTTAGACTCTATCATTTTAATTTGCGAAGACAATTTTGTGTCGGAAAAATTATAATAAAACCAATCAGCTTTGTTCGTAGATAGACTCTAAGGTATTGGCTAATGTTAATTTTAGCGCATTTTCGTAATTAATTTGGATGTTAGGACCATGCTAGACTTTGGATCTACGATTTTGTATTAATAATTTTTGACTTTAAATATAACGTATTCTTTATAACAATTGGTGTCTAATTTAATAACAACCGAAAGTCAATAACAACAACTGGCTTTAGTCATAGCTATGTGCAACTAGGACGCCTACCTCCAAATAAATTTAATGTAATCGTGGAAAGGGACAAGTTGTATAAATATACCGCTCGACTAAAGCACCCCTAACCGCGGCGTTACATTATTACTGTTGTGTATATACATAAATCGATCTCATTTAACTTATGGCATTAAGTAGATACATTTTTAGTATTTTCGGTGTAATATTGGACTTACTAATAGGTACTCATGTATGTAGCAGTAATAGCACAAAGTATTAGTAGTGCCGCGCCAGAGCGACAATTTTTGATCCAACGAATACGCACACGACGCGCTCTTTTTGCTATACCAGATTTGTCCGTACATTGTATAACAAATTTTAATACACGTGCTCCTTTTAATGCAAGTTTCCTTTCGCTAAGGCGACTATTTGTCTGAAAGGTTATTCTATTATACGTTAAGCCGGGCTCAAACTACTCGTGAACTTGGCAAATACACAATTATTTGCGTACTTGGCAAGTATACGCAAGTAACAATTATTCGCCAGGTACACGAGTCGTTTGATCCCGACTTTTGACAAGTATTATATTGACATCTGTACGAATAATCGTAAGCCCTTTGACTCGGTCCATTTTTAACGACCACAAATGGAAAACCAACGAGTGACAAATAATTGTGTAAGTAAACCACTCACACGAAATGGCAAGTATACGCAAATAACAATTATTCGCCAAGTACACGAGTCGTTTGTTCCCTGCTTTAGACTTGCATCAATCTAAAAATCGCTGTCGACACAGTATAGGGCTATCTAACAAAACATATGATCAAATCCAAGATGTTCCATAGGACAAACGATCCGATTTCCCATAAGCCGTAATGTTAACATTAACGTAAATTTTACAAAAACGACAAGAGCTTTAAATTTCGTTAAAAAATAAAATTAATCAGTTTTAAGAAGGGATCCTTTGTGCATATAGGAAAAAAGCGTTTTTCTTAAAAATACTAAACTAAAGCGAGAAAATCTGAAATAAAAGGGACCAAGTTTTCTTCAAAAAAGTAGGTTATGTTTTTGTTTATTTTGTTTTTTTTTTAACTTTTTTTCTAGTTTTTTTTTTACTTATTTTGAATTACTACATGAGCGCACCAAGGGGGCGGGGGGCTAGGGGCCATATTTTCTATATATTTCTTGAATAAACAGGAAAAATAGCATAAAGTACGACATCATGAGACCTCTCGGGGCCCCCCAAAGGTATCGGGCCCCCAAAGGTTCCGGGTCCCCCCAAGACATATTTCTGGGTGCACCACTGATTATTATGTCAAGTTTTTTTGCTGTTGTGAATTGTGGCAGCGGAGGAAGTAATGATAATGTTAGTTTTCATTGAATTTGAAGTTTTTTGACCAATGAATCAATGAACTATCAGCCCAAGGTAGTAGAAAGTGGATAAGTAGTTCTATTCAAAGAGCTCACTTCAAGGGTCACTTAACAGAGACGAAATTGAAATAGACTTTTCTCATCAGATTCAGGTTTTCTATTAGGATCTTTGGTTGTACTTGACTAAACCTTTTGCTAAGTAATAGGCCTTCTATAGCGTTAAACTGTGAAAAATATTTCACTATGATTTTTAGGTCTAGACAAAGTTTAATTGTGTTAACCCTCCAGTAGTGACATGAAAAAGAGGTACAACTTATAGGTAGGTCAGTCCAACAGATCAATATGCACATATGAGTTCCAACCGAGGTTGGTCAAGCAAACTTCTAATAAGTACTTTACAAAATATGTTTATTTAAAAAAATATAACTAAACATTATATAAAAAAAACTTACAAAATTAAAATACAGTTTTTCCTATGTTATATGATTTTCCATGAACTATAATACATAGGGCTTAAGTACTATCAAACCTAAGGTTCATCAGCTCACAACAGTACTATTCAAATTTTACAACAGTAGAATATTCGCCGTTGTATTACTACTGTTACTATTACTTTTGTTACTGTTTTTTTGTAACAATATTTGCTCAATTATGTGTCTAAAAGTTTATACAAATAAATATATACTTTACTCTACAATTGGGCGTAACAGCATATGGACCATTAGCATCAAAGTCAACAAAAATGACTTTTTTTTTCCATCTATTTTTTGATGCCATAAAAAATTTTTTTTGGTAATAAGCTCAGAACAGTAGATACAGTAGAAATTTCACAACAGGACTTGTAGTAGGTCCAGTCAGATGCTATACAAATTTTACGGTGTACAAGTTTCTGATGTCAAAAAGCATGGAAATAAAGGAAAATTTGCACCAAAATAGTTTAAGATATAAAGAGGTTTGAGTTAGGGAGATTGTCAAATTCACCAGTTTATTCTAAACTGTTTTGAGGTGCGTAAAATAAATATTTATTAAAGAAAAAGAAACTTTGATGATACAGGCCTTCACTGGACACTATACAGGACGCTACACTACCAAGAGTTTATTTATGAGTTCTGTAGGATGGTGTCCAAATTTGGTTCAGCTCATTACCCACACTTTAACCTCATATTGTTTTCCTTTTCTTTCTTCTCTAGACCCTTTTTTCAACCATAATTTTTTTAATTTTTCAACCCTTTTGAAACAATAATCCATTCAGGAGAGACCCAGTCAGGATCATTGCTGTATTCTAGTTTTGAAAGTTGCTTGCCTAGAATAGTAAAAAAATCATAGTGAAATATTTCTTACAGTTTAACACAATTCTATGTTACACTTCTGCAAAAGGTCCACTCAAGCAGAAAAAAAGATCCCAATAGACAAAATGGCAGTTACATATTTATCCAAAACAAACCTGACAAAAAATTTTCGAATATTTCAATTTTTCCTCTGTTAAGTCAGGTAATAGAGCACTTATCCACTTTCTTTTCCCTTCTTTGAGCTGATACCTAGTTCATTTAAATCAAGATGATTTTTTAAGGTCAAAATACTTGGCATTCGATCAAAACTAACATTATCAAGATTTCCCCAGCTGCCAGAATTCATAACAGCACAGAAACTAATAATAATGATTCAAACTGAGTAAAAACTGGAAAAAAAGTTTAAAAAAACAAAAGTAAATAAAAACATAACCTGACTTTTTGAACAAAACATGGTCCCTTTTATTTGAGATTTAATTGATTTTTTTTAAGAAAAACGCATTTTTCCCTTGTGTACACAGGGTCAATACTTAAAACAGTATCTTTGTTGTAAATTATATCGTTTCACTTTTTTTTAAAATTACGTTTTTGTTAATATTGCGGCTTATGGGAAAACGCATTGTTTGTCCTATGGCCACCATCTTGGATCGAAAAACAGCTGATCGTGACAGTTCGTTAGACAAGCTAATGCCTGAATGAAGTACAGGTTACATAAACGTGGTTCCAAAAACAAATTGCACCTTTTGAATATGAACTCTTTCCTGCCTTCAGAGCCATATTCATATAAATCCTAGCTGATCCTCTTCTCGAAACTTTATCAATTTTTTGCCTTTTTTCTAGTTAGTCTAGGCGCTGGCTCCTGTCACGTGTGACCTAATATGTGCGCTCAGTTTGACTGCGAGGCATTGTACCGATAGGTGTATAAAAAAAGTTTGGTCACGTGGTCAAACCATGGTCATTTGGCCGCCATCTATGAAAATGACCGACAAATTAAAAGATTTTTAGTTTAAGCGCATCTCCCTACTTAGTGGTCCTATTTTAATTTTTTAAAGCTTGTTTTACTCCGTTTTGAAAGGCAATCAAATTTTGTCATACCACATTTTTTGATAAATTGCGTAGTTTTTGAGATATACCAAGATTATTAGTATTTCCGCTCGCAAAACAGTAAAAATAATTCCCATACTAATTTTATTGTAGCTACAATATAATTGACATTTGTTTTTATTATTACATAGAAGGCCTTTTACAGAAAATGATATTGACCATATGTTTTTAAAGTTCGTTGGATGATACCCCTAAAGACTGCCCTAAAGAGGCTGGTTTCTGAAACTGTTCACAATATTATAGAAAAAATGAATTTGCAGCGAAGCGATGCATCCTAGCGAATAACGATAAAATTAATTTTTTATAGTACTTTTAATTTCGCTTCTTCTTCTTCACTTAGCATCCTAGCTTTGATAGTTAGCTGTACAAGCCAGCTAAAATTTCCAATTTTGTAAAAA
The DNA here is from genome assembly GCA_963576565.1 of Aspidapion aeneum. NCBI lineage: Eukaryota > Metazoa > Arthropoda > Insecta > Coleoptera > Brentidae > Aspidapion > Aspidapion aeneum. Next base: position 63,334,327 of record OY755043.1, read on the forward strand.
TTCCTTGTTTTTTTAAAAATTGAAATGACAATGATCAGAAGAAGCGGAATTAAAAGTACTATAAAAAATTGTTCTTAACGTTTTTCGCTAGGATGCATCGTTTCGCTGCAACTTCACTTTTTGTATAATCTTGTGAACAGTTTCAGAAACCACCCTCTTTAAGGCAGTCTCCATCGAACTTTAAAAACGTAAAGTTAATATCCTCTTCTGTGAAAGGTTCAAAGACAAACAAAACAAACAAAAAAAAGCTAATGTCAATAATATTGTAGCTACAGTAAAATGAGCATCGGTATAATTTTAATTCTTTTGGAGGTGGAAATACTAATAATCTTGGTATATCTCAAAAACAACTTGATTTATTAAAAGATGTGTAATAACAAAATTTATTTGCCTTTAAAAAAGTAGTACACGTACAACAAGCCTTAAAAAATTGACCACGTGATCAAACTTTTTTTATACATCTATGGGGGTTAAACATCCGTGCTTAACAATGCCCCGCAGTCAAACTGAGCGCACATATTAGGTCACACGTGACAGGAGCCAGAGCGCCTAGTGTTTAATTACAAAATTAAACAGATTTTCTTTTTTTTACCAAATTTCATAAATCTTCATTTTTAATTAAATTTATTATTTAAACATAGGTGATCTTGAGAAATTAGGTTTGAATAACATAAACTAACCTTCTCAAGTTTACCTATTTAAATTATATAAATTATTTAGTTTATAAAACAACACATTATATGGAATTTTATATTTTATAATTTATCACGAACCATAACAATTTTTGAATATAAAAAGAGAGGATTTATCTCAATAAAGCAGATTCAACATTTGATAGTTGTTCTCACTATACCTACTTAGTTTACTGTACCATAAGCCTTCTTGGTCATTGCAGGGAGTGAGGCTGCTCCCTGGCAGTAAACTTTTACTTTAGTCCCACTGCTTAACCAAGCCGAGTTAAGCAAGTGTAATTGTCAAGCAAAGCTTGCACATCGGATCAAGCACATTGGTCCTTCGAAGAAAGAAACCACCGCCGACGCCCGTAAGAAGAACAACACTACAGCCCAACCGTCCACTAGAGCGACCTTCCACCTACGAGAAAGTCCGTCCACCTGCCCCTACGACTGTTTGTACACTTGTCCTGTCCGAAGCCACTACGCAAGAGAGCTTCAACCAGCGCACCCTTCCACGAGAAAGTCCGTCCACCTGCCTGTACGACTGTCCGTAAACGTGTCCTGTCCAAAGCCACTACGCAAGAGAGCTTCAACCAGAGCGACCTTCCACGAAAAAGTCCGTCCACCTACCTGTACGACTGTCCGTACACTTGTCCTGTCCGAAGCCACTACCAAAGAGAGCCTCAACCAGAGCGACCTTCCACGAGAAAGTCCATCCATTCTACAAGCGTCGAAAAACCGTCCACCTGCCCGTGCGACTATCCGTACACTTGTCCGAAGACACTGTTCAAGAGAGCTTCAACCAAAGCGACCTTCCACGAGAAAGTCCGTCAATTCTACAAGCTTCAAAAAGCCGTCCACCTACCAGTACGACTATCCCTACATTTGTCCGAAGCCACTATTCAAAAGAGCTTCAACCAGAGCGACCTTCCACGAGAAAGTCCGTCCATTTGACAAGCTGCAAAAACCCGTCCACCTAACAGTACGACTACCCGTACACTTGTCGGAAGCCACTATTCAAGAGAGCCTCAACCAGAGCGACCTTCCACGAGAAAGTCCATCCATTCTACAAGCTTCAAAAAGCCGTCCACCTGACAGTACGACTATCCGCACACTTGTCCGAAGCCACTATTCAAGAGAGCTTCAACCAGAGTGACCTTCCACGAGAAAGTCCATCCATTCTACAAGCTTCAAAAAGCCGTCCACCTGACAGTACGACTATCCGTAGACTTGTCCGAAGACGCTATTCAAGAGAGCTTCAACCAGAGCGACCTTCCACGAGAAAGTCCGTCCATTCTACAAGTGTCAAAAAGCCGTCCACAGCCCGTACGACTATTCGTACACTTGTCCTGTCCGAAGCTACTACGCAAGAGAGCTTCAACCAGAGCGACCTTCCACGAGGAAGTCTGTCCATTCTACAAGCGTTAAAAAGCCGTCCACCGGCCCGTACGACTGTCCGTACACTTGTCCTGTCCGAAGCCGCTACGCAACCTTCATAATTAACAGGCCAACGCCAACATAAACAAAAAATCATTAAAAAGAAACCAGTACAAGAGCCAACCGACCACAATGATAGGAAAAAATCTAGAAAGAATATTGCTAGAAAGACAGCTGAGAAGATACAAAATGGGCTCACACCTTCTGGATTGCCTTCTAGACATACATATAATGGAGTATGCGTCAGCAAAAGAACTAAAAAAGCTCCTACTGCATGCCGAAGATGTGCTTGAATTTTCACAAGCAATTAAAGTCAATTGGGAGCCAATAATCATAAACATAATTTACCCGAAATGGGATGTCGCGACGCACATTTTACACCATGAATGGGTAAACTACGAACTAGGCAGATTGCCCACACTAAACGAAGTCCTTCAGTACTTAATTGAAAGAATAGAAGAGCTGAACAAGAGCCCATCAGCTGATTTTAAGAAAAGTGAAATTTTTTAGATTGAACGTCATTATGAATCTTTTAGATGATATCCGAGACATCCCAAGTATGTACGAAGAAACAGTTAAAGAATTCCAACAGCTTTACGAGATGAGTCGTCAGTGCCTTAGAGATATTCAAACCTCTGGACAAAATACAGAAACTTGGGACCTACCATTGATGAAATTATTGTCAAAGAAATTGGCGTCTGAAGTAGAAAAGTCATACCATAGATGGTTTCAAGCGTTTGAAAACAAAATCCCCACACTAGAAGGTTTTTTTTCAATTTTTAAAAAAAGAAATGTATACACTTAAAAAGAAAGAAGTAAGCAAAGAAACAAAGACAAACCATAAAATAAGCAACTTTATTCAAACTGAACAAACTCAAAAAGAAGAGAATTTAAAATATTACCCAGATCATGTATATCAGAAGATACCTCCAGTAATCTTGGTTACGAAAGAAGTAAGCAAAGAACAACAAACTCTAGAAGAACAGAACATAGTACGAAACAACAAAATCCAGCATATCAAATTAAATAGCAGAGTTAAAAAACCAAACATACAGTCAGCAGAAGTCCTCAATTTAAAGCCAAAAAGAAAATTGGTGCCTATCCAGTGCTTAACCAGAAATACCTTCAGAATAAAAAGCAAGTCCAAGAATAACCAAAAGTCAAGAAGACATACTAAAAAGAAGAAAAGTTTAAAACAAGTACCAGGAATAGTTATTAAAAAGACAACCCAAAAGAAAAAACATTCCAAATCAAAAGTTACTGAGAAGGCGGAAGGACAATGGCAAATAAGTCATAAACATTTTGCCATTGTAAATAATCAACAAAACATTTTTAAATTCTTTCCTCCCAATTTACAATTTCTTCAAAGCACTTATAATAGTAAGGGAATAACAAATAAAACTAAAATAGATCATAATATTTTGCAACCGAAACAATTTGTCGCTACAGTGAAAAGTTCGACGACGTACGATGACCGCAAAATCCAAACACAACCGATGCTCAGATTCATTGTCACCAGTTTTAAGAAACTGACCCACCTTATAAAGCAGCAGTACCTATTTCGATACCTACCTACCACATCATTAGCATTATTCTACCTGAGGTTCCTACAGTCACCCGTTCGAGAGAGAGAGGAAAATGTTTAATTACAAAATTAAACAGATTTTCTTTTTTTTACCAATTTTCATAAATCTTCATTTTTAATTAAATTTATTACTTAAACATAGGTGATCTTGAGAAATTAGGTTTTAATAACATAAACTAACCTTCTCAAGTTTACTTATTTAAATTATATAAATTATTTAGTTTATAAAACAACACATTATATGGAATTTTATATATTATAATTCAGTGGCGCACCCAGGAATGTGTCTTGGGGGGGGCCCCGACAGCTACAAAGCGCGCCCTCAAAAAAGTGGCGGCCAAAAAAAAAAAAAAAAAAGGTCGTCATGTCTTTTCGCAACTACGCCACAGCTTGGGCTTGGGAGGGGCCCGAAGCCTCCTGATGTCAAATTTTAAGGTATTTTTCATGTTTTATCATCAAATATGTGGAAAATATATTAAAAATCTAAGGCTTGGCACCCCCTTGGTGCGCCCTTGATGATCTTCGGTTCGGTTCGGTTTTTGACTGGTGGTGTAGGGCAAAACGAGTTTTTTTCATAGGGGAAGATACCTTGTTATACCTAGTAACCTATACCCCATTTTGCCCCTCATCAAAGAAAGTTGTATTTTATGTTGCCTTTTCAAGAAATGGCGAAAAATTCATGTAGGAGAGTCGACAGCGATGACCAGATCGCTGTAATTCTTTATAATTTTTGTAAATACTAAATTTGATAATTAAAAATGTATTTTTTCTTGGTTAGTATTTCAATAAATAAAACTTCTTACAAAAATATTGATTCTAAATTACACAACCGCCCATTTTGCCACATATAGGTACCCCATTTTACCCGTATACGGGGCAAAATGGGGCAGTCAACTTTATACCAAAATAAATGCATGATGCAGTTCTAAATCGCTTCAACTAAAAATTAAAACATAAAGATAACATTTCTATCCAACTTAATTCCAAGTAATGAATGGTGATGATTTGATAAAAGAAATAAGCCTATAAAATTGGGTATCCCATATTTCCCCACTTTCTCCTACATTTATTTAATTTGATCATTTGAAAATATTTTTTTATTAAAAGTGTTTGTGCCAATAAATATCTATCAGGTAAGTTTTTTGTTTTGCTGAACTAATTTGATACGAATTTAGGCCAAAATAAATCATGAAAGTAAATAGGCAACAAGAGTTCGGCCTATTTTCCCATGTTAATTCCCATAAGAAAACGCTAAGGTTCAAGTTAGCAAAAATCGGCACCGTCAAGGTCACACGTCTGTATGACGTCACAATTGTCAAAACGTATATAATAAGTTTGAGGTGATCTGTCAAATGTCAATCTGTTATGTGTCAATCTGTCATATGTCAATCTGTTATGTGTCAATCTGTCATGTGTCAATCAGGTATGTGTCAATCTGTCAATTTGTGTTCCAAGGTCACACGTCTGTATGACGTCACAACTGTCAAAATGTATATAATAAGTTTGAGGTGATCTGTCAAATGTCATATGTCAATCTGTCATGTCTCAATCTGTCAATTGCAATATGTCTTCACTTCATCATAAGCTGTCTTTTGTCAATTTTTAATGGCTTAGTTTACAAAATGGGTGACCTGAATTTGATATTTGTTTGTTAACCAAAGAGACCTTAGTAAGGAGTATCCCCGCAATACTTGTGAATGATATTTAAAAAGGTTGAGCTAGAGAAATAGTGTGAAAGGGCCTTATTAAATAAATATGTTATAGCCATGTCTGAATGAACGAAGTGTTGGTTAAAAAGATATAAGGCGAAAGTTGTTTGTGGTGTTTAAGACGTGACCAATGCGAGATTTAATAGTGATGTGTGTGTGTACTGTGTCACCTATTATGCTACGTAACCCGTGGCTGTAGTTCAAGTTGGGGACCCATACGAAATGTATACCTATTGTGTTACCTAACAAGGTGTAAAATTGACAGAATAGCCAAGAAGATACTGCACTAGCTTAGCCTGATATGTTTTAATATAAAAAAGTTGATTAATAATTGTCCCTGTTTGTTAAAAATAAGATCATTTTTAAAAATATTTTTTTGAATTTCTCGACGTGCATTTTGTATATATATATATATATATATATATATATATATATATATATATATATATATATATATATATATCCCTTTTCACTGTTTATGTAATTAAATGATAACCTTATGACCCCTTACATGTTTTTGTTTTATCTACTTAGCAAGGAGGAAAAGTAATATGATGCAATACGTAATGCGACAATTGCGTCACACCATATAAATAACCAACTGCATTACGTATTGCATCATATTGCTTTTCCTCCTTGCTAAGTAGATAAAACAAAAACATGTAAGGGGTCATAAGGTTATCATTTAACTACATAAACAGTGAAAAGGGATATATATATATATATATATATATATATATATATAGCAAGGAGGAAAAGTAATATGATGCAATACGTAATGCAGTTGGTTATTTATATGGTGTGACGCAATTGTCGTAATATTTGAAAAAAATTGCAATTTTAATTTTTTATTTTATGAAAATGGTTGTAATGCAATTGCAAACATATTGAATGTTAATATTTCAGAACCACTAAAACCGCATCTAAATAATTATTAATTTTAATATCTATCAGAAAAACACACAAACAAAGGCTAAAAGCCTCCCTCAAAAAGTGCCAAAAGGCATAATAAAATAAAATAAAAATAAGGGTGTATAATGAAAGATCGCTATCAGCTGGGAGTAGCAAAGCTACTTTTTATGCTATTTGCGCATGTTTTGCGTTGACAGTTTCTAAGAAAAACGTAATTCGGTGAACTGCGCAACTATCATTTGGTCCTTAATAGTTTTTCGTTAATTTCTCAGCACCTATTGAACCGATTTGAGAAATTCTTTTTGTATTGGATTGATATGTCTTGTATTAAATTTAAAGGAACAATAGATCACCCAAAAGGGCCTTAATAGTTTTTTGACTACTTTCTCAGCACCTACTAAACCGATTCAAGAAATTCTTTTTGTATTGCAATGGTGTGGCTTAACTTGTACTAATTCTTAAGGAAATCTAGATCAATGAAAAGGGTCTTTATATTTTCCACTAATTTCTCAACACCTATTGAACCGATTCGAGAAATTCTTTTTTTATATTGGATTGATATGTCTAACTTGTATGCATTTTTTAGAAAGGGAAAGGTCGATCAAAATGTTTTTGTTTGATTTGCAGGACAGATTTTAACAATTGTTCTTTTATTAGATTCACAAAAATAAATGAGAAAATAGGAATGTTGTTTAGCAGGCAATCAAAAGGATATTAATAAATAAACACACACACTAACCTACTATAAGTATTATAATGCATTACGTTTTTCATATTCAATTGTAGAAATTTAATAAACAAGCAGTTATGTTTTGTTATGTTGTATATTTATTTCCAATAAAGAAAAGTTTTACATAGCAAATATATTAAAATAAGAAATAAATAAAGAGAAGCCACTGAAGCCTTCGAGAAGCTTGTGCGTGGTATTTTTCTTTTATAAATTTCAAATTTTAGAATTACAATAGCAACACTAAGAAATTAATTCTAAAATACAATAACAACAATATTAATAAACAATAAGATTAGTTTGGTAATATTTTGCAGAATAAAACCATCAAATTCAATATGTACCTTTGTTGCAAATTATACCCTTTTTATATCATCCTTTTTCAATTAAAAATTTTAAATCCCAAAGCATCCCTTCATTAATAATCTTTTTTAAAAATGATCGAGGTGTGGATTGTATCCAGATTTTAACTCTTTTTTTAAATTTTCTTTTATTATTAATTGATGTAACCTCTTCCGGTATCAGACGATATACATGTGGCCCAAGAAAAGCAATAGTTCTTTGACCCCTTACTGTTTTAGTTTTTATAGTTTTTACATTTATTTGCATTCTATGTCTTGCATGTGTGTTCTATTTCTATCAAATTATATTTGTTTTTGTGTTGATAATTAAGCAATTGTAAAATATATATTTTATTTAAATCCATAAGGCCGCTCTCACTATAGAAAGAATCTGTTCCGCACAATCGAGGTTTATTTAACAAAATATTTAAAAATGTGTTTTGAATAATTTGTACTTTTTTTATGGTATTATGAAATGCTGCCCCCCAACTTACAAGTTGTTAAGATAAAAGTAGGAATCCTCTAACCTTTACCTTAGTATTAGGGGTTAGTTGTGATATAAAAAATGGATCTGGTTTAATTATATTCTTACCCATTTGAACTATTGTGACTTTTTAAACATTAAACATACAGGTTCTAAAATAAAAATCAACACAAAGTTAAAATCATATGTCTCAAAAAAAGAGGTCTGCAAGAAACGCGCTTTTTGACTCCACACAATAATATTGTACAACATATGTTTCATCTATCTAACCTTCTTCGATCCATCTTTGGATATAGGCCTCCCCCAATATCTTCCATTCTTCTCTGTCTGTCGCCATGTTTATCTATCTAGCTCCTTTATGTCTCTTCAAATCATCCGCCCATCTTATTTGAGGGTTTTTCCTACTTCTTTTATTTTCCCAAGGTCTCTAGGTTACAATACACATGTTCAATCAATCGTCTTTCTGTTTGATATTATGACCGGAAAATTTCCATTTTAAATTTGCTACTTCTCCTCTTACATACCTTACTTTTGTTTTAATTCTTATCAACTCATTTCTTTTTCTATCTGTTAGCCTTATATATAATTTATCTTTCCATTGATTTTTGGGCTTTTGTTACCTTATCGATGTTTGATTTTGTAAGTGTCCAGGTCTGTAGTAAGTACAGGAAGAATACATTGGTTATACACTTTTGTTTTGAGGTACTAAGAATATTTTTAATTTTTTATATGTAGCTTAATTTACCGAATGCTGCCAATGCCAATGTTACTCCTCTCGTGATTTTAGCCATTTGGTTTTCTTTTTTAGTTCAATAATTTGTCCCAGGTCTTATTAAGGGAATATCATCAGCATATCTTAGGTGGTTCAAGAATAGTCCGTTTACTTTGATGCCTATTTCTTCCCAATCTATGTTTTGAAAAACCCTTCTAGGGCCTGGTTAAATAGTTTATGGGATTTTGTGTCACAATATCTGACACCCCTTCTTATTAGGATTGGCTTGGTTCCTTCGTAGATTTTAATTGATTTTGTTGCTTCAGATATATATTGGCTATTAAGTCAGTGGATCTGTAATCTATTTGGCTATTAATTAAAGATGCTTTTACTACCCAGTGCTCAATGCTATCAAAAGCTTTTTCAAAGTCTATAAACGCAATATATAGTGGAATGTTATATTTGTTGGCTTGTTCTATTAGGATTTTCATAGTTAATAGGTGTTTAACTGTACTAAAACCTTTTCTGATGCCTGCTTGTTCATTTGATTGATATCTTTCAAATTTTTTAGTTATTAATTATATTGAGCAGTGTTATAGGTTGACAATGGTTATTGAATATTTCCAGTTGTTTGGGTTTATTTTTTCTTTTAGTATTTTATTCAGGAGAATTTGTCCATACAGCTTTACCACCGTATTTGAGCATTTCTGCCGGTACTCCGTCTTTTCTAGGTGATTTATTATTTTTCATTATCTTTAATCCTCTCTTTATTTCCGCTTTGCTTATTTAAGGTTGTAGCTCTGAGTTTATATTCTTTATTTTTGTTTGGAGTTTCTTCGTGGTTTCTCGTGATGGTTCCCTTTTTGGTTGGTATAATTCTTTATAGAATAGTTATGTGATATTTACAATATCCCCTTCAAAGTTAGTCTCCATACCGTTCATATCCTTTATTTTAATTATTTCATATCTAAATAGTCGCCTTAGACATTTCATATTTCTGTTATTTTGTACAACTCTCTCAATTTTTATTTCTTGGCTCTTTCTTTTATTTTCTTTTATCATTTTTCTTATAGTTTTATTTACTTCCGTGTATTCAATCGATGTTCTTTTTCCTTCTGTCTCAAGGTCCCGCCTTTTCTTCATCAGTTTCTTTATTTCTTCTGATATACAATTTTTCTTTCTTTTTATCTTTTTATGTAATATATTTTCTTACTTTTGTTATAACTCTTGTCAGCGTATCATTTATTTCATCTATATTTTTATTTTCGCAGGTTTGGATTAGCATTTCTTTGTATAAAACTTTATTTTGTGTAAGTTTATTCGTGTCAAATTGTCCATTCTTTTCATTTCGGAATTGTTGTCAATGCAGATTTTTGTTCTGATCATCCTATGATCACTGCCTGTTGTAAAGCTGTTTAGGACTTTTGCATCTCTAACGATGTTTTTCTTAGTAGTCAGCATGTAATCAGTTTCGTTTTTCGTTATTCCATTAGGGCTGAGCCATCTCCACTTTCGTTGCGGTTTCTTTTATATAAAGAATTCATTGCATAAAGGTGTTTTTCGTCTAGATAATTCACACATGTTACTTGTTACATGTAACTTACCGACAATATACTAGATATATATCGACTTGTGCAATTATTTAAATGAAGGAACAACCAAGTCAAAATACTTGCGTTCACTTGTAAAATTAACTTCTAAATTATTATACGATATCAAATCATAATCAAAAAGATGTTAGTATTTTCAGTTAAGTAGTTCACCATCAGTAGTGTAGTAGTGTGGGTTCTATACCAAATGGTAACATGCCATCCACTTCTGTCTGTGTGTATGTCTGTTGCTGAAGAAGTGAACTTGCTCTGACCTTGGGCCTAAAAGAAGTGTGCAAGAAGTTGTCAGCAATGACATCACAACCAGAGGCTGTTGAAAGGCCCTATTGGGCAATGAGTTAGGTGCCAGCGAGAGAGTAGGTAAAATGAGGTGGTTTTTTTTAGTAAGCTAGCTACTTCACTAGCTTCGCCTGGTCTAGATAAGGCTTAGCTGTTGAAAGGCCCTATTGGTCAATGAGTTAGGTGTCAATGAGGGAGTAGGTAAAATGGAGTGTTTTTTGTTTAGTAAGATAGCCACTTCACTCGCTTAGCCTTAGCTAGGTAAGTCCTAATGTGAAAAAGGCCTTAGCTAGGTAATTGTTGGTTAAAAAATAAAATAATTTCTAGAAATATTTGTTAAAATTAATCGGGGTAGCCTGTGTATCTCTTATCGTTGTTTATGCAGTTAGCAGTTATAGGATAACCTTAGTGACCCCGCGCACGTTCCTGTTTTATCTAATGCAGCTGGTTATTTATGCTGTACAGGATGTCTCAAAGTAAATAATTCTTAAATAAAAACTCAAAGTAGGTTTTAATTATACATATTTATTCATATATATCATATAAACCACACTCATCTCGACCATCAAATTTAAAAATAATTGATTGAAGATGTTTTTTCACGTCATAGTTTGGATATATTTTCGAATATTCCAGCGCTGCATCTGTTAATTTACGTTTCCATATTGTAGGTAATAATGGGTATAATGTTGGTAGTTTTTCCTCAATGATGTACCTGCATGAATCAAACCCAAAATATATCCATTCTGCTAACCATTTATAAATATTTTCATAACTTTTCTCTTCAAAAGTCCTTCCAGTTCAAAGTCAATTTTAGGTGACCAATAATTATATTGAAAGTTCATCTAACTGTTATAGCTCTGGCTGAACGAATGAATGAAGTGTTGGTTAAAAAGATATAAGGCAATAGTTGTTTGTGGTGTTTAACACCACGTTACCAATGCATGCTATAATAGTTATATGTGTTGCATCACCTACCTATTATTTGAAGGACCCAAGAAATAATGTGTACCTATTATTGTGTTGTTACCTAACACGGTGTAAAATTGACAGGATAGCCAACAAAAAGACCTCACTAGCTTAGCCTGGTATGTTTGAATGTAAAACAGGCGTTAGTTGATTAATAATAATAATTATTGTCTCTGTTTGTTAAAAAATAAAATTATTTTTCGATGTGCATTTTGTATGTGTATTTTTTAATATTGTTTATATAGTTAACAGATAACCTTATGACCCCTCACATGTTTCTGTGTTATCGAATTAGCAATAGCCACGAGGTCACGTAATATGATGCAATCGTATGTAATATGATGCAATATTATGTAATACATGGTTGTAAGGATCGCCAACAGGAATATTGCAAACATATTGAATGGTAATATTTCAGCACAACTAAAACTGCATCAAAATACTTATTAATTTTTGTATTTATTGGAAAAACACACAAACAAATGCTTAAACAAGCAAGAGATAGATGTATGTATTATAAAAAAGTAAAATAAGTGCCAAAAGGCATAATAAAATAAAATAAAAATAAGGGTACATAATGAAAGATCGCTATTAGCTGGGGGTATCAAAGCTATTTTTACGCTATGTGCGCATGTTTTGCGTTGACAGTTTCCAAGAAAGACGCATTTCGGTGTACTGCGTAAATCGCATTTGGTCCTTAATAGTTTTTCACTAATTTCTCAGCACCTATTGATCCGATTCGAGAAATTCTTTTTGTATGGTATTGATATATCTAATTTGTATTAATTTTAGCCTTAATAGTTTTTCGCTAATTTCTCGGCACTTATTGAACCGATTCGAGAAATTATTTTTTAATGCATTGGTATGGCTTAACTTGTGCTAATTTTTAAGGAGCATTAGATCACCCAAAAGGGCATTAATAGTTTTTCGCTAATTTCTCAACACATATTGAACCGATTCGAGAAATTATTTTTTTTATTGCATTGGTGTGGCTTAACATGTACTAATTTTTAAGGAGATCTACATCAATCAGAAAGTCCTTATTAACTAGGTATGTAATAGTTGAATTAATGTTGGTTTAAAAAGCATTAGTGTTACAGGGTGAGGTGTGCATTGGTGTGGCTTAACTTGTACTAATTTTTAAAGAGATCTACATCAATCAGAAAGGCCTTATTAACTAGGTATGTAATAGTTGAATTAATGTTGTTACAGGGTGAGGTGTAAAAATATGGATGTTAACCAAATACCTTATTATACCTTTAGGCGAATTAACATGTTGGTTGAAACGGCATTATTAAAGTTGTTTGTATTTAACATGTGATCAACGTATGATTAGGAAAACCAGTTTTTCAATATTGTGTTTACGTTTTGATAGGTTTGTAAAACTAAAAAGAGACCCAATTGAAAAATAGTCACTTTTAACTTAATTTAGGTTTTTTGATAGCTATTGAGTAAGTACATTAATATTTACACATATGTGAAGTATGTGTGGTGTTTTATGCTAGATTAAATGCCATATAAACGGCAGGAAACTAACGTTACAGGTCTCCTCAGGGTAGTGTAAAAAGGGCCTTATTACCTAAAAATAGTGATTTTTAACGTAAATTATAGGTTGTCTCATAGAAATAAATATACTAGCCATTGAGTAGGTACGTTAATATTTATATATGAAGTATGTTTATGGTGTTTTATGCTAGATTAAATACAATATGAACGACAGGAAACTAACTTTACAGGTCGGTCTCCTCAGGTTAGTGTAAAAAGGGTCTTATTAACTAAAAATATTATAGCTCTGGTTAAATGGTTACATTAACAAAATGTTGGTTAAAAAAGCATTAAGACTATATAATGCTAGGCTAGCGTAGTCTAAAGTGACATACCTCTTTGTTAAAGTTTTGTAAATTTTTGGTATTTGGTTAGAATAGTTATCTATATCTATTACAAATAGAACGATACAAACACGAAAAAGCCAATTTAATATTTTTTTCCTAATTTCTCAACACATATTGAACCGATTTAAGAAATTATTTTTGTGTGATTGGTGGTGGATTTACATTGACTTTATTTTTTAGGAAGATAACTCTCGCTCACTAGGACCTTGTTAGGTTTTTGTTGATATCACAACTTTAAATAGACCGATTTGAAAAATTATTTTTGTATTGAATTGGAGCATCCAAATTAAATTTCTTTTTATCAAGGCAAAGCTCAACCAAAGGTAGTTTTCTCTTGATAACTTCTTATTTAACCGATTTCAAACATTGTTTTTTAGTAGTATTTTTTGGTTCAAAAATAAATGAGAAGAGAAAAAAACTATTTTAATATGCAATCAAAAGGACATTATTATATAAACACACGCTAGGAAAAGTTGTTTACCTATAAGTTTAATTCTTGTTTGTTACCTATTTATTATTGTGTGAGATTTGATTTTAAAAATTGAATTAGAACTAACACTTTAATTTAAAATAAAGCAAAGAAACTTTAATTTAAAATAAAACAAAAATCTTTAATTTAAAATAAAGCAAAAAAATTGTCATTTTTGTCAATGAGATAATTTAACTAACTACCTATGTAACTGCTAAAGAAATTATTATTAACATTTTCTTATTTGTTTAAACTTTAGACGAAATCTTTCAAGATTTAACATCCGAAGATGCCTGAATGTTAACGAAGATCTACGATTACCTTAGAAAATCTGGTTTAATGTTCGAAGTTAGGTACAAAAACTCTGACATGTGCCATATAAATTATCGCACTATAGGTTTGGTGTAACGCAATGTATAAACGAAGAAGGCTGAACTTCTAAAGATTGTAAGTGGTTGCCACAAATTTCTCATTCAAGCTTTTCAGTACAGCATTAAACAGAATGGTAAAAAATTTATAAAATTTGCACGCGCTTGCAGATAGAACAACAATCTATGAAATTTTTTTTTTTATATATTTCTTATAATTTTTAAAATCATTTTGCAAATATATTAAAGCGAAAAACAGAATTAAAATATCATCTACAAACAAGTGTTTCTTTATTGAACAAAATTTAGCATTTGGTAACAAACCAGTGTTTCTTTATTAAACAACTGTTTTTGATTTATTTTTTCTTTATTAATACCATAGACTATAGGAGACGACTAGCAAACAAACAAAAAACTTTAAAATTTATTTTAAAAAACGTACTTACTTAATAAAGAAGTTTAAAATCTTTGTTTGGTCCATCGATAACTTAATTTCCTTTCTTTTTAAGAATCACCAAAATTGTAATCTCCTCTAACATTTATTTGTCTTTTTAAAATCAATGCGAGGGAAAACGAAAACAGTGCTTCTGAAACTGAACAAAAGTGTTCAGAAATTTCGTTTCTCAGGTAAATCTTTTGAAACTGCTTGACCTTCAAACACTTTTCAAATCAAAATCATAAGTACAAATAAATCAAAGACATTTTGAGAATAATTTAGTGTGACTTTTTTTAGGACATACCAATATAGTACATTTTTTAATCCTGTCATTCAAAAAATGTACAGAGTATCCCAAACTTTGGTGGTTTTAATACTTCTAGGTCTAGGGGATATGAAAATTAGGCATCCGTATTTGAGAATATAACCTCAAAAATGTTATTATTGTTTATTTTTATTGTAAATATGTCTATTCAGACGCCCACACTGTATAAATAATAAATATAAGTATTTCTTGTTTCATACAGCGTTGTTATACACTTTCTTAAAAATATTTCTCTTTTTTCTAACTTATAGGCGCATGTTGGGTTAAAAGCGAATTGTTTTTATAAATGAATTTTTATCGCTGTTCCAGGTCTTTTGGTCTGGGTTGGTCTCCTAATACGTTAATAATTAATGTTATGCCCGCAGTAAGAAAAACGATAAATGCAATGGACTGTATAATTTAATTAAATGATGCGCGAACAAACATAAATATATTGATATGAAATTAGGAAATAATCAAACGTCCATAGGTAAAATATTGGTGCCACACAACGGTAATCACATACAAATGCACTCACCAGTTTGCAGCCACTTTCTCCACGTTCTAAGGGGCCCCTGATTGGATCTAATGATGTCCCCACGTAGCTGAAGGGCTGAAGTTTCTAGTTCTATGCTTCAGTACACAAAAATCGAGCACTTTGAGGTGTAGAAATTGGAAATAGTTGGAGAACGAAATTAACACGCCATTTTCCCGAGGCGGTCGACAAGGATCTCACTGGTTGTTGGTGCGCATATCCAAATACGCAAAATGCGCTCTGTCCTTCATACAATTGTGTGGTTTTAAAAATATATAAACAACCGCGAAATTTAGCGGGAGCTAACATAACTGCCCTCCAAAACACACAATTTTAGAATCTCAACCGGACAGATATAGATATAAGAAAAAGAATCGACCGATAAATATAAATGAATGAAAACAGATAAGTATCGTAAGTTTATTTAGAGATAACGAAATCCCGAAAAAGGCAAAACAAACAAACAAAAAAATTAAAAAAAAAAATAAAAAAAAAAAACCTATTGTAATACCCGGTAAAAGGTAGAAAATTAAAATTACTTTTAATTTGGCAAGAGGCATAGTTTTACAACTGACCGCTTATAAACACCGGTAACCGTTTGTACCGTCGCAACACGCACCTGACCGTCCCCGCCGGGATGCAGTTCGATGACCCGACCGACCGGCCCTTTCAAAGGTGATTGAATGTGATCACTTGTTATGATAACCAAATGATTCAACTTGATATTTGGGGACGAATCAGCCCATTTGTGTCGCTGTTGTAGCGTATGCAAATACTCTATAGAATACCGTTTCCAAAAATCATTATGTAGTTTTTGGATTAGTTGCCATCTCGAGAGCCGATTTAGGGGAACCTCGGACAAATCTGACTCCGGAATTTCTGAATTAAGGGGTTCAAGTGTCAAAAAATGCCCAGGGGTAAGAGGTTGAAGATCGTGTAGGTCTGAAGAGGCAGGAGATAACGGGCGACTATTAAGTACGGCTTCTATGCGACAGGTAAGGGTGGACATCTCCATGATAGACAACTTCTGGTCGCCGACAACTCGAACAAAGTGAGTTTTAAAATATTTGACGCCAGCTTCTGCCAGGCCATTAAAATGTGGACTGAGAGGATGTCCCAGATGCCAACGAATAGAAAGTCTGGTGGCAGCACTTCTTGCGTAATCAAGTAATTGGTTACGAAACCCTATAAAATTACTGCCTTGATCTGACCAGCATTGCGTCACGCTTCCGCGTCTGGAAATGAATCGATGGAATGCACCTACGAACCCTTCGGTGGACAGTTCTATGGTTAATTCCAAATGCACGCAATGTGTGGCCGTACAGACAAACACACAGACATACGATTTGAAAGCTTTACAACCACGGTAACGATGAGGAATCACAAAGAAAGGTCCACAAAAGTCGATAGCTACACTCGAAAAAGGTTTAAGTTGATTGATCCGATGAGCGGGAAGTGAACTCATTATGGGCGGTCTATAGGGTTTAGGGTTGACTCTAAAACACTGCAAGCACTTGGATATGGTTCTTTGAATTGCCCGTCTAGCAGATAATATCCAAAATTGCTGTAAAAGCAGATTATGTAATGTTTTAAACCCAGGATGAAGGTATTGTCGATGAGCGGACTCGATAAGAAGAGTAGTTAAACGATGGTTACTCGAAAGTAAGACGGGGTGTTTTGCAGAATAAGACAAAAAGTCAGATTTTTGTAATCTGCCACCGACTCTAATGATATTATTTTCATCAAGAAAAGGTGAAAGTTTTCGTAAAGGTTTCGGTATTGGTTTATCCTTAGATAACGCGGAAAAAAGCTTAGAAAAACAAGAACCTTGAACGCGTTTGATAAGAAGGTATAACGCACTTTGCATCTCACCGGTGGTAGGAAAAACAATATTCTCAAAAATAACTTTTTGGTCCGGCGGCTTAGTGGGTTTTTGATAGGAATGGTTTTGAAAAAAGTTAACTATTCGAAGGACATAACAAATGATACGTTGAATTTTTGATATAGATGAATATTTGATAAGAAGCTGATCTAAGAAGTTGTCATCAATTATCGCATTGCAACAGACCTTTGGCTTTTCCTCCAGATTAATATCTCCGAAATCAATCGGCATTTTTGATTTATGAAAATCGGGCCATTCGTTTTCGGGAGACCACAAAAACGACGGTGCGTTCCACCACATGTCATGTGACATGATAGCTGTGAAGGGGTGGCCCCTCGTGACGCAATATTGGCGAACCGAACCGAACCGAACCATGAGTTTGAGGGAATGATTTCTTGGATTCTACTGACTCGATTTCCAACAAAGGTTTGCCAGCGATTAGGAGGGGATGAAAGCCAGTGCAATACGACTTGCGAATCGCAGAAAGTAACGATATTTGTAAAAGTTATTTTTCCTTCATAGCTAGATAAAACGAAGTCAATTAATTCGCTTAAAGAAATGCGCCTAGGAGTTCTAGCCTAGCCAAAGTTTGTGACTTTATAGGCGCGACCCTAGATTTTGCAGATATGAGAGAAACAGATATATTATTTTCCTCTTCTACACGAAAATATACGACGCCTGCGTAGCCTCGAATTGAAGCGTCACAGAAGCCGATGATTTGACAGGTATTGGTTTTTGACAGTTTTGTCGGGGTAATTGAAAATTGGAAAGAAGCGGGAATTCAGAACGAAGTTTGTTCCAAGAGTCGGTGATAGAAGAATCTGGTTCTTCGTCCCAGCCTATTTTTGATATCCACAACTGTTGCAAAATAAATTTTGCTTGTAGCAACAAGGGACAAAGAAAACTTAAGGGATCGAAGATTGTTCCTATGATAGATAAAATAGCACGTTTGGTTGGGGGTTTGTCCTTCATTCGGCATTGATAAGAAAAAATGTCGTTTTTTGGATGCCATTGAAGTCCTAAAACTTTGATGAAGTGGGGTTCCTCCTTGTCAAAAGAGAGAGGCATTTGACGATCGGATTCTGGCAATGTTGCCAATAACTAGGGACAATTGCTTGCCCATTTTTTAAGTTCAAATCCTCCCGACTTCAACAAATCATTGAGTTCCGTTTGAAGGGAGAGAGCTTCAGAAAGCGAAGGGCTAGTTCCCAAGATATCGTCGATATAGATTGACGTTTTTAGAACAGTACTAGCCAAAGGAAAACGTTCCTTTTCTCTCTCTGCCAGCTCATTTAAGGCACAGGTGGTAGACGCTTTTTACTCATTGGGCGTCGACCGGTGAGATACCACCATGCCAGAAGTGAGTAGCGCTAAGTGGTATCACCACGTTCCGCTACTGCGCTGGCAGTCCGGTTCCAACAATGAGTAACAGATAGCATGATGGCGCCTCCAGGATCAAAATATTCCGGAGGTAAAATACCCGACCACTCGGATCTCCGGGCGTCGGGTGATCCTGGGGGTCCTTCATGCAAAGATATTAAAAGAAGACCAAAAACTCAACTCAGAATTGATTTTAGCAATATAAGAGGATTATGTACCAACATGAATTCAGTTCACCAACATCTTGAAGAACAAAGACCTGACATCCTTGTTCTCACCGAAACTAAAATCAGTTCTGCAACACCTATTGTGTACTATCTTTATCCCGGCTATGACCTGCACCACCGATTTCGACATAATTTTGGGATTTGTGTGTACATTAAAAATGACCTTTCATGTCATCGAGAGGAGAAGCTAGAACCAGCGAACCTCGATATCATATGGCTGAAATTCACCTCAAAGTCATCGACCAAGTTCATTTGCTGCCTCTACCGACCGCCAAGTAACACCGAGTATCAAAACTTTTTTGCGACATTATCCGAAAACTGTGATAGTATACAGTCTAACTATCCACATGCGGAAATTGTTTTTTTGGGCGATTTCAACGTCCACAATATACCCTGGCTGAAACACCACAACAAAACAGATAATGAAGGCAGGGAAGCAGAAGCTTTTGCCATAAGTTGTGGTCTAACGCAGCTTGTCGATGAACCTACCCGTATCTCAGAAAGGGGTGAATTTGCAGCGCTTTTAGACTTGTTCCTAACTACAAATCCTGACTTGTACACAATTCAAGTAGATCCCCCACTTGGTTCATCCGATCATAAACTTATAAGAACAAAGTGCGAAACGTTCATACCGCCAAGCCAACAATCACTTCCTCGTAAAATGTGGCACTATAAATCGGCAAAATGGAGTGACCTTAAACAGTTTTACCTGGATTTTTCATGGCAAGAGGTTTGCTTTAAAACAGCTGATCCCACTATTTGCTGTAATGAAATAACAAAAGTAATCTTATCTGGAATGGATGCATATATCCCACATACAATAAAACGCAGAGCTAATGCAAAACCTTGGTTCAACAGCCAGTGTCAAACGGCTGTGCAGAAAAAACACAGAGCATATAACCTTTGGAAACGACAACAAACCGCTCAAAACCACACAGAATTTATAGAAGCCAGAAATACTTGCAAAATTACTATTGACGCCGCCAAAGAAACATACAATCAAAGAATAAAAAACAGGTTGCTGAATTGTCCAAGTAGTTCTAGGTCCTTTTGGTCTCTTGCAAAAGCCGTTGGATCAAACTTCACCAAGTCATCCATACCACCACTTACAGATAAAAATACTCACTTAGCCACAACATCAGAGGAAAAAGCCAATATGCTGGCCAAAATCTTTTCCTCCAACTCAAACCTAACAGTGCCAAATGAAAAAACTCCACCGTTCATTGAAAGGGTTTCCCACAGTATGCCAGAGGTACCCTTTTGTCACAGAGAAATACGAAAATCCCTTAAAAAGTTGGATACAAACAAAGCAATGGGTCCAGATGGCATTCCCGCGATAGTACTCAAAAATTGTGCTAGCGAACTCACCCCAACTTTCGCAAAATTATTCAATTTATCTTATAGGCAAGGAGTATATCCATCATCATGGAAGTCTGCCGCAGTACAACCCAATCCAAAGAAAGGAAAAAAGACAGATCCGTTAAACTATAGACCAATTGCTCTACTTCCGGTGATATCAAAAGTAATGGAGAGAGTTGTGAACAATCACCTAACCAAGTACTTGGAAAAATACAAAATTATCAACGACAAGCAATACGGATTTCGAAAATATAGGTCAACTGGCGATTTACTTACATACGTCACTCACTTATGGCAAAAAGCTATTGAGTTGCGAGGTGAAACAAGAACAATTGCCTTAGATATATCTAAAGCATTCGATAAAGTCTGGCATGAAAATCTGCTCAACAAGCTCAAAGCAAAGGGATTGTCGCCGAGACTTTGCACTTGGTTTGAAAGTTACCTTAAGGATAGATCCATTTATGTTGCACTGGATGGCCGGAACTCCAACTCTTACCAAATAAATGCTGGTGTGCCACAGGGAGCAATCCTTTCGCCAACACTTTTTCTGATTTACATAAATGACCTCATAGATAAAACAGTAAATCCACTGCTTTGCAGATGATGGCAATGTAGTCTCCTCAGTCATACCACCCACTCAGTGTCTATCCGCACGTGAATTCCATCATCTTAGACTAACTCAAATATCGCAGATAAATAACGACCTGGAGATAATAGAGGACTGGGGCAACAAAAACCTTGTACAGTTCAACGCGCAGAAAACCCAAGCAGCCCTGTTTTCAAAAAAGACCAGCACCGGTGAGCCAAACATCATGCTATCTGGAAGTGCTGTCACATTGCAGAGCCAGTTGAACATCTTAGGAGTCACTGCAGAGACCAACATGTCTTGGAACAGTCACGTGGCAGATATAGCTAAAAGGGCGTCCCAAAAGCTTGGGGTGCTATTTCGTACAAGACATCTGTATACACCAAGCCAACTGCTGACACTCTACAAAGCCCAGATTCGACCAACTATGGAGTACTGCTCACATATATGGAGTGCGGCACCCAAACATACCTTAATGCTTTTGAACACCGTGCAAAAGCGAGCTATCAAGCTGATCAATGACCCCGCACATACCCGTAGCTTGGATAGTCTCGAACATCGAAGAACTGTGGGCAATCTCTCTCTCTTCTACAGGTATTATCACGGGAAATGCTCTAAAGAGTTGGCACGTATGATCCCCCGGGAGTAGCACCTACTAGGCGAACACGTCAAACAGACGGTAACCATCAATTTACTGTCAAAATAGAGGCACCAAGAACCTCATTATATCAGAATTCATATCTCTGGAGAACAGCATCGCTGTGGAATAAACTCCCTGCGACAGTTTTCCCTGCAGGTTACAACCTGAACCGTTTCAAAACCAACACACACCAACATTTCCGCGCACTAGCCGCTTGTCGAGCGTGATAGGGAACTCCTTGCGAGTGCGCATACCCGTAAAAAAAAAAACGCATGGCTAGAAAAGTGAGCATGTCATGCCAAAAGTGACAGTAGAGAGTTCCCACACTGAAAGTGGGTCATGAGGAGAAAACCTCCACAATATCCTTTGATAAGGACGGTGATAAGGATTGATAAGGACTTGACGGAACATCTGTTTGATATCAGCAATGTAAGCAATAGGATTAAGACGAAACGTAAGGAGTAAAGAAACAATATCCTTTTGAAGTTTCGGTCCAGATAAAAATGTGTCATTGAGACTAATATTTTTTGGGGTGACTGCCGAACAATCCCAGACTACTCTTAATTTTGTACTTAAGCTTTCCGGCTCTAGTACGCAATGATGTGCTAAAAAACACGATACGTCGACCTTTGGTTGACTAGATAAAACTAAACTCATATGATTAGAATCGATATAGTCTTGCATGAAACTTGAATAGGCAGTGTGCAGATCAGGATTTTTGATTAATCTATTTTCTAGAAGTAAAAATCTACGATAAGCTTGCGGATAAGTATTTCCTAGTTCAGGGTTTATTTTATCTTTAAAAGGAGGATCTACCATGAATCTACCGCTCGGTTGCCGTAATACACTAGCAGTAAAAATTGATTCTGCTTGTTTTTCTTCCTTTGATAAGATTTGTTTTTAGGCAAATGTTCGATTTCCCAAAACCTAGGGAGAATGACCTCTAAAGGAGGTGAATGACTCGTTAAAAAACAACTGGTTCGTTCCGTAAGACTACCTACTTCGTCAACCTTTCCCATGACGACCCAGCCAAAGATAGTTTCAAGGGCTGAAGGCTGCCCTACCTGTCCAAGAACCCTGCCCTCCTTGAATATCTGTGCGAATAGCTCGCAACCAATAACCAGGTCCACAGGTCTAGATTTGAAATAAGATGGGTCGGCAAGTTTAAGGTTTTCCAAGTGTTTCCACTAATTATCGTTCAAAGAGAATGTAGGCATATTGGAACATAGTTGTGGAACAACAATTGCTTCGAAATTAAGTAAAGGAGTGACTTGTCCTTGTGGCTTAATGTGACATTGAACGAGCCCTTTGGAAGTAAAATAAGACATCTGATTTAATCCGAATATTTCAGTGGTGTAACTTCGCCTAGGAAGATTAAGACGCTGAATACACTTTTCACTGATGAATCCTGTCTGTGATCCAGAATCAAGCAATGCCCTTACAGGTTGAAAATTTCCGCAACCGTCCATAACATCTATTATGGCGGTGCATAAAAGAAAGGTACCTGAAGGTCCTGAGACATTTAATGACACATGAAGATTATTGACAGGTGGTGTGTGAATGACATGACTAGTATCTTGGCTTCCAGACTCTTGATTAGTTTCTAAGATATGAATTAAAGTGTGGTGCCTTTTACTATTGCAAGTCCTGCAAGAATATTTTGATTTGCACGTATCTACACCATGCAAGGGATGAAAACACGCTAGACATAATTTTTTCTGCTTGAGGAAAGATAGGCGATCGATAGGTGAGAGATCAAGAAATGTTTGACATTTCGAAAGCACGTGACCTTGATTACACCGGAACTTGAATTAATTGAGGTGCCAGCCAGTCCTATAAAAGGCGAATTGGATGATTTATAGGTAGGCTTTTGCCCAAACTGATTTCGCATAGAATTTGAATTTTGATAGGTAGGCTTTTGCCCAGACTGATTTTGAAATTGAAAAAGTGACAGAAAAGTGGGAATTTCGGTATTAGTATTGGCGTGACGCATTTCGAAATTTGAACCCGTCGGAATATCCAATTTTTCTAACAAAATGAAAAAAATAATAAAGTCCCAACTGTCAACGTCAAAGCTAAGTGATTTTAAAATTTCTAGGGATTCAGAAAAGGTGTCAATTAAATTACGTAATTCTTTAGCTGACTCGTTCTTTAAGGTGGAGTTCATAATTGAGCTTAAAGCATCATTTGCGAGGTCTCGCTTGTTTTGATATCTATTGACTAATTTGTCGTAAGCAATTTTATAATTTTGATCAGATAAGCTAATCCCTGATATCAATTTTAAAGGCTCATCCTCGAGATATGAAAATAAATATTGAAGTTTTTGAACGTTACTTAGATTTTGATTTTGATCTATAATGTTATTAAAAAGATCGAAAAAGCTTGGCCATAATTTTCTATCACCTCGAAATATGGGAATACCTAACTCTTTGAGTTTTGGAGTTTGTTTTTGTCGAACATATGATCCCGAAAAGGATGGGGCCTCAACCGGAAATATTTTAGAGTAACCCCCTTACACGCATTAAAATATTTACGAGCTTCTGAAAGGATCGCATCCTGCGTTTTAAACTCCTCGTCGTCCGCGTCGTCTATCAACATAATGACGTCATTATGTGCCAGCATGCATTTATCGAAGGTTTCATCCAAATCGGAATACCTCACTTGAAACTCGTTTCTCGCTCTTTCATCCGATGCCGCAGTTTGTGAAAACACATAACACTCGGTTATCGCAGATAAAAATCCCTTGCGTTTTTGCACGGCTTTTTTGACAGACATGATTTTACCTTTGAAATGACGAAATTGTCGGTAAATATACAATTAACGCTAAATTAATGCTTCTGAAATAGAAAAATGACGAATTGTCGAAAATATGCACTAATTTATCACAATTGATGAAAATTGTTTTAAATATCGAAATGATATGGAACACCTAACACATAAATGAGAAATGTTGTTTGTTTTGTTTTGATTCCTTCGCTTTGTTTACTAAATCGACTACGCGATAGACACGTGCACTGCACCGACGACTTTCTCTCGTTTCAAATACGATGCGAAAAATTCAAGGCCGCCTTGTTTTTCGGCGTGAAAATAATTATTAATACCGTCGTATGGATTTATTACTTAAAATAATTCGGCTCGGAAGGAACACTTATGTTATGCCCGCAGTAAGAAAAACGATACATGCAATGGACTGTATAATTTAATTAAATGATGCGCGAACAAACATAAATATATTGATATGAAATTACGAAATAATCAAACGTCCATAGGTAAAATATTGGTGCCACACAACGGTAATCAGATACAAATGCACTCACTAGTTTGCAGCCACTTTCTCCACGTTCTAAGGGGCCACTAATTGGATTTAATGATGTCACCACGTAGCTGAAGGGCTGAAGTTTCTAGCTCTATGCTTCAGTACACAAAAATCGAGCACTTTGAGGTGTAGAAATTGGAAATATTTGGAGAACGAAATTAACACGCCATTTTCTCGAGGCGGTCGACAAGGATCTTACTGGTTGTTGGTGCGCATGTCCAAATACGCGAAATGCGCTCTGTCCTTCATACAATTGTGTGGTTTTAAAAATATATAAACAACCGCGAAATTTAGCGGGAGCTAACAATTAATACTATCTACCCACCTACCAAATAAATATTAAAAAAAAAATAAAATAAATTATAAGAAAAATGTATTTATTTATATTATGGGCGATTCTTATTTTTTAAGTTATAACAGAATTCACCTCGAATTTTGTTGCGCTTATAGCAGTTTAACACATAATCAAACTGACTAAAGTTTATAATTATACTTTCTTCTGAAAAAACTAAAATCTTAACCATATTGAATTGATAAGTAAGGTAAGTGAGTGGCAGAATGGATTTGTCCTGTAAATGTCACTTATGTCCCGCTACCTTCTTCTTTCACTTTCCAAAAGATAGTACTAATTTTGTTAATAGTTGTTTTTAAATGATATCACTTGATTTAACTGCAAAATTTTTCTAGGACTTAAGCAGTTGCGGAAAAAATATTTTACTTGTGTTTTTCTTGTAGTTTTAAATTTTGTTATTTTTTTGTAATGGAAGCACAAACATAGAAACAAGTTTTTGACCAGGGACACGAGTGACTCAGAACCTGGATACAAAATGTATATTTTTTTAGATGCAAATTCCTATACTCCAAAAACATGTTTAAAATAATTATATCTTATGCTGTTTTATTTTGTAAAAAAATTACCTTGTTATTAAAAAAACAATACTGAAGACAGAGACACTACAAACTATAACTGATTACATTTAGTCTGCCTCAGATTAATTTCTTTAGTGATTTTTGAACAACAAGATCATACGTGAGTATTAATCATGGGGATATGATTTTAAACAAATGAGAATTGCTTCGCAATAATATCGGGCACTTCCGAAGGCTACAATTTACACAATGTGTTCACCTATATACATAGATAGTTAAATAAGCAAATTCCTAAGCAAACCTGGAAACCATATTTAAATGGTAAAATTCTTCTTCCCAAATTTTGGGTATCGTCATGTTTTAAAACATTATTCTAAAGTTGTCAGACACCTTTATACAACATTATATAGTAACTATTGCCCGTAATTTAAACAGTAGTATGTTCTCAAGACTAGGCACTAGTTTTATTTTTAATAAAAATATGCTGCCTGCAAATTTATATTTTTATCATATTTATGTTTTGTCTTGTTTTTAATTAAAAGCCTAATAATATTTTTGTATTTAGTCCCTCTAGAATCTCGATGGACA
Source organism: Aspidapion aeneum (assembly GCA_963576565.1). Classification (NCBI taxonomy): domain Eukaryota; kingdom Metazoa; phylum Arthropoda; class Insecta; order Coleoptera; family Brentidae; genus Aspidapion; species Aspidapion aeneum. The sequence continues at coordinate 63,360,618 of OY755043.1, forward strand.
CCGCTCAGCTCTAATATTTATTTGTAGATCTGATGCTCTAGAGGTTAAAAGTTCTATGGTTATTTAAATAATATTAAGTTTTCAAGCCCCGAAGTGTTCTTGAAAATGTGATCATCTAAAGCAATATTCTCATTATCCATTGATATTTTCCTGTTAGCTAACATCCACTTATTGTTATAATATCGGGGAACCAAAAACCATATCATACACATCTTCCTTATTGGAATCATTATCGTCTTGAACAAAACTTAATGCAGTTTGTTTTTGAGGTTCAAAGAATGGCTTTAAAAAGTTTTCTGTTTGCTCTTCCTTGTCTAATTCCACTCTTTCTAATACGAAGCACCTATCATTTACGCCGTACAACATATTGGTAAGTTAATTATGTTTAAACTACACCTGAGGATAGCTAAATTACGTCTGCAGTACATCTGAAGTACATCTGAAGTACAGCTGAAATACATCTGAAATACATCTGAAGTACAACTGAAGTACAGCTGAAGTACATCTGAAGTACATTTGAAGTACAGTGGAAGTACATCTAAAGTACATCTAAACTACAGCTGAATTATGTCTGAAGTAGTGTTAAGTTTGCAATTTTTTGCTTACAATATGTATAGAATTACTGATCTCCCCACAAACCGTCTTCTTCTCCAAATGATGTTGGCTTTTTCCAAACATTTAAATTGTTCTTATCATTTAATAAAGATATTAATATAGTTTATCTTTATTTAACCCACCTTTTGCCTTTTTTGTTGCTAATAAATAATAATTTTTATTATATTTTACAGAGGGTACAAGGCCCTTGCAAACATAGTCAAGATCTGACTGTTATTTAAGTTTTATTACTCTATTTGTTTATTATTTTTTGCTTACAATTTGATGAATATTTTCACGCACTTTAATTAAGTTATTTGGAGCCTTATCGAAGTAAACAGCTGTTGACTTGGTCTTTTCAAATTCATGGAACATTTCCAACAATTTAAAATGTTCCATTATTTTGCATACTAATTCACCTTTTCTATGAGTAGCAGCAAAATTTTGTGGTAGATAATGTTGCGTTATCGCAATAGTAGGATCGTATATTAAATTATTAAGCTCAAGCTAGAAATGCGGTTAAATTTTAATTTCATTTGAATATAACTTAGTACTCACTTGTACCTTGTTTTTTATTACATATTTCTCAGCCAATTCGTGTAAAACTAAACTTGCAGCTAAGCATACACCACAGTAATTTGCCCGAATAAATGCCTTTTCAATACCATATTTGATTATATTATTTATTCTGATGTACTCTCGCATAATATCAGACCTGACTGGTCACATCAAGAGCTTGATGATAAATGGTTCTTATTTGTTTTAGTATTTGAAATTATGCAATCTTGTAAACTGTATGTTCTAATTAGTTTAATAATTATTGAAGATATCTTTCCCATTGACATATTGATAATTTTTAAGTTGGTAACACTGGTAGCAGTGAAATTTGTTTGGTATCATTGACTGGTTGGTAATTTCTATTAAGTTGGTAGCCATGGGATATTGTTGGTCACAATGTCTGTTTGGTTTTGCATTTTGTTAATATATCTTGATTTTTTTATTTTGTGCGCACATCAGTAAAGAGAGACATTTTCTGTAACTATTAAAAGTTTAATTAAAATTAGGCGATATAAACAATAAAATAACACGACGCTTGCAAAATATAAGCTATCTACCTACCTACTTATTGATTTTACCTCGCGTCTTTTTCAAAAACCACTAAATATTTTCTCTTCAATGAATTAAATCATAATGATTTAAATGATAAAAATCAAGATATATTAACAAAATGCAAAACCGAACAGACATTGTGACCAACAATATCCCATGGCTACCAACTTAATAGAAATTACCAACCAGTCAATGATACCAACCAAATTTCACTGCTACCAGTGTTACCAACTTAAAAATTATCAATATGTCAATGAGAAAGATATCTTCAATAATTATTAAACTAATTAGAACATACTGTTTACAAGATTGCATAATTTCAAATACTAAAACAAATAAGAACCATTTATCATCAAGCTCTTGATGTGACCAGTCAGGTCTAATATTTTGCGAGAGTACATCAGAATAAATAATATAATCAAATATGGTATTGAAAAGGCATTTATTCGGGCAAATTACTGTGGTGTATGCTTAGCTGCAAGTTTAGTTTTACACGAATTGTCTGAGAAATATGGAATAAAAACCAAGGTACAAGTGAGTACTAAGTTATATTCAAATGAAATTAAAATTTAACCACATTTCTAGCTTGAGTTAAATAATTTAATATACGATCCTACTATTGCGATAACGCAACATTATCTACCACAAAATTTTGCTGCTACTCATAGAAAAGGTGAATTAGTATGCAAAATAATGGAACATTTTAAATTGTTGGAAATGTTCCATGAATTTGAGAAGACCAAGTCAACAGCTGTTTACTTCGGTAAGGCTCCAAATAACTTAATAAAAGTGCGTGAAAATATTCATCAAATTGTAAGCAAAAAATAATAAACAAATAGAGTAATAAAACTTAAATAACTGTCAGATCTTGACTATGTTTGCAAGGGCCTTGTACCCTCTGTAAAATATAATACAAATTATTATTTATTAGCAACATAAAAGGCAAAAGGTGGGTTAAATAAAGATAAACTATATTAATATCTTTATTAAATGATAAGAACAATTTAAATGTCTGGAAAAAGCCAACATCATTTCGAGAAGAAGACGGTTTGTGGGGAGATCAGTAATTCTATACATATTGTAAGCAAAAAATTGCAAACTTAACACTACTACAGACATAATTCAGCTGTAGTTTAGATGTAATTTAGATGTACTTCCACTGTACTTCAAATGTACTTCAGATGTACTTCAGCTGTACTTCAGTTGTACTTCAGATGTATTTCAGCTGTACTTCAGATGTACTTCAGATGTACTGCAGACGTAATTTAGCTATCCTCAGGTGTAGTTTAAACATAATTAACTTACCAATATGTTGTACGGCGTAAATGATAGGTGCTTCGTATTAGAAAGAATGGAATTAGACAAGGAAGAGCAAACAGAAAACTTTTTAAAGCCATTCTTTGAACCTCAAAAACAAACTGCATTAAGTTTTGTTCAAGACGATAATGATTCCAATAAGGAAGATGTGTATGATATGGTTTTTGGTTCCCCGATATTATAACAATAAGTGGATGTTAGCTAACAGGAAAATATCAATGGATAATGAGAATATTGCTTTAGATGATCACATTTTCAAGAACACTTCGGGGCTTGAAAACTTAATATTATTTAAAGAACCATAGAACTTTTAACCTCTAGAGCATCAGATCTACAAACAAATATTAGAGCTGAGCGGTGTCCATCGAAATTCTAGAGGGACTATATACAAAAATATTATTAGGCCTTTAATTAAAAACAAGACAAAACCTAAATATGATAAATATATAAATTTGCAGGCAGCATATTTTTATTAAAAAGAAAACTAGTGCCTAGTCTTGAGAACATACTACTGGTTTAAATTACGGGCAGTAGTTACTATATATTGTTGTATAAAGGTGTCTGACAACTTTAGAATAATGTCTTAAAACATGACGATACCCAAAATTTGGGAAGAAGAATTTTACCATTTAAATATGGTTTCCAGGTTTGCTTAGGAATTTGCTTATTTAACTATCTATGTATATAGGTGAACACATTGTGTAAATTGTAGCCTTCGGAAGTGCCCGATATTATTGCGAAGCAATTCTCATTTGTTCAAAATCATACCTCCATGATTAATACTCACGTATGATCTTGTTGTTCAAAAATCACTAAAGAAATTAATCTGAGGCAGACTAAATGTAATCAGTTATAGTTTGTGGTGTCTCTGTCTTCAGTATTATTTTTTTAATAACAAGGTAATTTTTTTACAAAATAAAACAGCATAAGATATAATTATTTTAAACATGTTTTTGGAGTATAGGAATTACTAAAACTTACTAAAAACATCAAGTTATTTGCATCTAAAAAAATATACATTTTGTATCCAGGTTCTGAGTCACTCGTGTCCCTAGTCAAAAACTTGTTTCTATGTATGTGCTTCCATTACAAAAAAATAAAAAAAGTTTAAAACTACAAGAAAAACACAAGTAAAATATTTTTTCCGCAACTGCTTAAGTCCTAGAAAAATTTTGCTGTCAAATCAAGTGATATCATTTAAAAACAACTATTAACAAAATTAGTACTATCTTTCGGAAAGTGAAAGAAGAAGGTAGCGGGACATAAGTGACATTTACAGGACAAATCCATTCTGCCACTCACTTACCTCACTTATCAATTCAATATGGTTAAGATTTTAGTTTTTTCAGAAGAAAGTATAATTATAAACTTTAGTCAGTTTGATTATGTGTTAAACTGCTATAAGCGCAACAAAATTCGAGGTGAATTCTGTTATAACTTAAAAAATAAGAATCGCCCATAATATAAATAAATACATTTTTCTTATAATTTATTAAATTTTTTTTTAAATATTTATTTGGTAGGTGGGTAGATAGTATTAATTATTAACGTATTAGGAGACCAACCTAGACCAAAAGACCCGGAACAGCGATAAAAATTCATTTATAAAAACAATTCGCTTTTACACCAACATGCGCCTATAAGTTAGAAAAAAGAGAAATATTTTTAAGAAAGTGTATAACAACGCTGTATGAAACAAGAAATACGTATATTTATTATTTATACATCGAGTACATCTATTGATTTACCAGTGTGGGCGTCTGAATAGACATATTTACAATAAAAATAAACAATAATAACCTTTTTGAGGTTATATTCTCAAATACGGATGCCTAAGTTTAAAAATATGAGGCTCTGATAATTTTCATATCCCCTAGACCTAGAAGTATTAAAACCACCAAAGTTTGGGATACTCTGTACATTTTTTGAATGACAGGATTAAAAAATGTACTATATTGGTATGTGCTAAAAAAAGTCACACTAAATTATTCTCAAAATGTCTTTGATTTATTTGTACTTATGATTTTGATTTGAAAGGTGTTTGAAGGTCAAGCAGTTTCAAAAGATTTACCTGAGAAACGAAATTTCTGAACACTTTTGTTCAGTTTTGTTGCATAAGTGACTCCTGCATCGTTTTAATATCTTTTGAATGTTCTTTGACTTTCAAAATAACATCAAAACAACTTTAAACTACCAAAAATTTTTTTCAACGTCGCATTTTACCATTCAGAATTTATAGGCAGATCTTACAAGATTCAGTCCTTTATATTTTAATATTATAGTAACAGTTTTATCTCGTTCTCTACAATTAGTTTAAAAAAGGCTTGCTATATTTGGTGTTCTGTGATCATTATACGGGTTTCTAAAGAAGCACTGTTTTCGTTTTCCCTCGCATTGATTTTAAAAAGACAAATAAAGGTTAGAGGAGAATACAATTTTGGTGATTCTTAAAAAGAAAGGAAATTAAGTTATCGATGGGCCAAACAAAGATTTAAAACTTCTTTATTAAATAAGTACGTTTTTTAAAATAAATTTTAAAATTTTTTGTTTATTTGCTAGTCGTCTCCTATAGTCTATGGTATTAATAAAGAAAAAATAAATCAAAAACAGTTGTTTAATAAAGAAACACTGGTTTGTTACCAAATGCTAAATATTGTTCAATAAAGAAACACTTGTTTGTAGATGATATTTTAATTCTGTTTTTCGCTTTAATATATATGCAAAATGATTTTAAAAATTATAACGCTATCTACACGAAACATATCCATATTTTTTTTTCATATATTGTTGTTCTATCTGTAAGCTCGTGCAAATTTTATCAATTTTTTACCATTCTGTTTAATGCTGTACTGAAAAGCTTGAATGAGAAATTTGTGGCAACCACTTACTATCTTTAGAAGTTCAGCCTTCTTCGTTTATACATTACGTTACACCAAACCTATAGTGCGATAATTTATATGGCACATGTCAGAGTTTTTGTACCTAACTTCGAACATTAAACCAGATTTAATAAGGTAATCGTAAATCTTCGTTAACATTCAGGCATCTTCGGATGTTAAATCTTGAAGGATTTTGTCTAAAGTTTAAACAAATAAGACAATGTTAATAATAATTTCTTTAGCAGTTACATAGGTAGTTAGTTAAATTATCTCATTGACAAAAATTACAATTTTTTTGCTTTATTTTAAATTAAAGTTTTTTGTTTTATTTTAAATTAAAGTTTCTTTGCTTTATTTTAAATTAAAGTGTTAGTTCTAATTCAATTTTTAAAATCAAATCTCACACAATAATAAATAGGTAACAAACAAGAATTAAACTTATCGGTAAACAACTTTTCCTAGCTTGTGTTTATATAATAATGTCCTTTTGATTGCATATTAAAATAGTTTTTTCTCTTCTCATTTATTTTTGAACCAAAAAATACTACTAAAAAACAATGTTTGAAATCGGTTAAATAAGAAGTTATCAAGAGAAAACTACCTTTGGTTGAGCTTTGCCTTGATAAAAATAAATTTAATTTGGATGCTCCAATTCAATACAAAAATAATTTTTCAAATCGGTCTATTTAAAGTTGTGATATCAACAAAAACCTAACAAGGTCCTAGTGAGCGAGAGTTATCTTCCTAAAAAATAAAGTCAATGTAAATCCACCACCAATCACACAAAAATAATTTCTTAAATCGGTTCAATATGTGTTGAGAAATTAGGAAAAAAATATTAAATTGGCTTTTTCGTGTTTGTATCGTTCTATTTGTAATAGATATAGATAACTATTCTAACCAAATACCAAAAATTTACAAAACTTTAACAAAGAGGTATGTCACTTTACACTACGCTAGCCTAGCATTATATAGTCTTAATGCTTTTTTAACCAACATTTTGTTAATGTAACCATTTAACCAGAGCTATAATATTTTTAGTTAATAAGACCCTTTTTACACTAACCTGAGGAGACCGACCTGTAAAGTTAGTTTCCTGTCGTTCATATTGTATTTAATCTAGCATAAAACACCATAAACATACTTCATATATAAATATTAATGTACCTACTCAATGGCTAGTATATTTATTTCTATGAGACAACCTATAATTTACGTTAAAAATCACTATTTTTAGGTAATAAGACCCTTTTTACACTACCCTGAGGAGACCTGTAACGTTAGTTTCCTGCCGTTTATATGGCATTTAATCTAGCATAAAACACCACACATACTTCACATATGTGTAAATATTAATGTACTTACTCAATAGCTATCAAAAAAGTGACTATTTTTCAATTGGGTCTCTTTTTAGTTTTACAAACCTATCAAAACGTAAACACAATATTAAAAAACTGGTTTTCCTAATCATACATTGATCACAGGTTAAATACAAACAACTTTAATAATGCCGTTTCAACCAACATGTTAATTCGCCTAAAGGTATAATAAGGTCTTTTTGGTTAACATCCATATTTTTACACCTCACCCTGTAACACTAATGCTTTTTAAACCAACACTTCATTAATTCAACTATTACATACCTACTTAATACGGCCTTTCTGATTGATCTAGATCTCCTTAAAAATTAGTACAAGTTAAGCCACACCAATGCAATAAAAAAAACAATTTCTCGAATCGGTTCAATATGTGCTGAGAAATTAGCGAAAAACTATTAATGACCTTTTGGGTGATCTCTTGCTCCTTAAAAATTAGCACAAGTTAAGCCATTAAAAAAATAATTTCTCGAATCGGTTCAATAGATGCCGATAAATTAGCGAAAAACTATTAAGGACCAAACGAGATTTGCGCAGTACACCAAAATGCGTCTTTCTTGGAAACTGTCGACGCAAAACATGCGCACATAGCGTAAAAAATAGCTTTGATACCCCCAGCTAATAGCGATCTTTCATTATGTACCCTTATTTTTATTTTATTTTATTATGCCTTTTGGCACTTATTTTACTTTTCTATAATACATACATCTATCTCTTGCTTGTTTAAGCTTTTGTTTGTGTGTTTTTCCAATAGATACTAAAATTAATATGTATTTTGATGCAGTTTTAGTTGTGCTGAAATATTACCATTCAATATGTTTGCAATATTCCTGTTGGCGATCATTACAACCATTTTTAAAAAATTAAAAATTAAAAAATACCATTTTTATCAAATATTATGACAAATAAATAACCAACTGTATTACATAATATTGCATCATATTACATACGATTGCATCATATTACGTGAACTCGTGGCTATTGCTAATTCGATAACAGAAACATGTGAGGGGCCATAAGGTTATCTGTTAACTATATAAACAACATTAAAAAATACACGTACAAAATGCACATCGAAAAATAATTTTATTTTTTAACAAACAGAGACAATAATTATTATTATTAATCAACTAACGCACGCCTGTTTTACATTCAAACATACCAGGCTAAGCTAGTGAGGTCTTTTTGTTGGCTATCCTGTCAATTTTACACCGTGTTAGGTAACAACACAATAATAGGTACACATTATTTCTTGGGTCCTTCAAACTTGAACAACAGCCACGGATTACGTCACATAGTAGGTAGGTGATGCAACACATATAACTATTATAGCATGCATTGGTCACGTGGTGTTAAACACCACAAACAACTTTTGCCTTATATCTTTTTAACCAACACTTCATTCATTCGTTCGGCCAGAGCTATAACATTTAGATGGACTTTCAATATAATTATTGGTCAACTAAAATTGACTTTGAACTAGAAGGACTTTTAGAAGAGAAAAGTTATGAAAATATTTATAAATGGTTAGCAGAATGGATATATTTTGGGTTTGATTCATGCAGGTACATCATTGAGGAAAAACTACCAACATTATATTCATTATTACCTACAATATGGAAACGTAAATTAACAGATGCAGCGCTGGAATATTCGAAAATATATCCAAACTATGACGTGAAAAAACATCTTCAATCAATTATTTTTAAATTTGATGGTCGAGATGAGCGTGGTTTATATGATATATATGAATAAATATGTATAATTAAAACCTACTTTGAGTTTTTATTTAAGAATTATTTACTTTGAGACATCCTGTACAGCATAAATAACCAGCTGTATTAGATAAAACAGGAACGTGTGCGGGGTCACTAAGGTTATCCTATAACTGCTAACTGCATAAACAACGATAAGAGATACACAGGCTATCCCGATTAATTTTAACAAATATTTCTAGAAATTATTTTATTTTTTAACCAACAATTACCTAGCTAAGGCCTTTTTTACATTAGGACTTACGTAGCTCAGGCTAAGCGAGTGAAGTGGCTATCTTACTAAAAAAAAACACTCCATTTTACCTACTTCCTCATTGACACCTAACTCATTGACCAATAGGGCCTTTCAACAGCTAAGCCTTACCTAGACCAGGCGAAGCTAGTGAAGTAGCTAGCTTACTAAAAAAAAACACCCCATTTTACCTACTCTCTCGCTGGCATCTAACTCATTGCCCAATAGGGCCTTTCAACAGCCTCTGGTTGTGATGTCATTGCTGACAACTTCTTGCACACTTCTTTTAGGCCCAAGGTCAGAGCAAGTTCACTTCTTCAGCAACAGGTCATCCACTTCGGAGAAGTGGATGGCATGATTACCATTTGGTATAGAACCCACACTACTACACTCCTACCATCGCTTTCATCTGTGGCTTCGGTTGTAAATTCTGAACTTGTCTTAAGAATGCTATAATGTCCCCACGGCAACGTTTCATCCGTTCCAGGAACGAGATACCCCTTATCATCATATGGTGAAAGGGCAATTTTAAGCTGGGTGATACGGTGTACCTGATGGTTCTCTGACCGAATGAGATTTTGCGAAATCGACTTTTGCTTAAAACTATCGAGACATTCAATATAATCTTCAAAGTTTATATTGGTTTTAGCAACTGAGGATTTGACTCCCTTCGCTTTTTTTGTTATTCCCAAGTTTAATATGATGGAGTTAATTTCTTCTTCATCATACCCTTCATCCTTTAATTTCTTTATTTTGTTTAATACATCATTTGAAGACGTTAAAACTTTGGTAGCATATAATTTCGATCTAAGACCTACATACTCAGTCATAGGAACACCGTTATTTTCATCCGTCATCATTCCTAAAACTATTTTATTAACTTGTGGAATTCCAAAAGTATTATCGCTAGGATAATCAGAGGTATCAAAGTATTTATAGCAGTTTCGCTTTATAACTTCATATGGATCTTGAAAGAATTCATAAATCAGGCTGTCTGTGTCCGTGTAGTGTACTGAACAATTTTCAAAATTTGACTTTATATATCGATAGTGAAATTCGTATATTGTAGTGTTCGCTAAATCTAAAATTGCCTGGCCAACATAGATCGGCTTATTTAACCAAATTTGCAGTTTATTGAGCTCAACCGCAACTAGATCAGGTTTTTCGTTAAATATCACACAATTTTTGAATTTAGGCTTGGCTATATATGACTCAGCACCATAACGTCCATTCCATTCAGTTAGCAAACGAACATTGACACGCTTCCTAACATTCTCCATCGTTTTACCAACAACGAAAAAGGATAAGTTTAAGATATATCTATATACAGTATTTTTCATATAACAAATAAACGATAGTACCGTACTTCAGTACGTCGTTAAATATGTATTTTTTCACAAATATCACTTCAGGTCTACGTAAAAATAAAATCAAAATCCATATTTTTTCAACTTACCAAAGACCGCATTATTCATCAACTTGAATGAATTATTCTCAAATTCATTCGCTGCCTTTTTACGAAGCTCTGTGTTAAGATCGATATAGCTCTTCAGCCATGGAGCTTGATTAAATTTAACTACGCGATGTACTTTCTTTAGTAGCAACCCATATGAAATTGCTTGTTTTAGAGCTCTATAATGAATCACATACTTCTTCTTATCTTCAAGTGTTGCCATTAGTTTGGTAAGCTCTTTAACATTTTTTGGAAGCTTTCCAGTCTTAGGATTTATGTGCTGCGGACAGAATGGTATATCTTTATGTTAATCGTGTAGTTCGTAAGGATAATCTAAATCAACTTCCAATATATAGCCCTCGTTAGCATCGTCAGGGATTGTCGTGACATCAATGTTTGTATCACACCATTGGAAACCACCACAGGGAAAGTATTGCGACATCGCCCAACCATACTGTAAGAAAAAAATATAATTAATAATGGTGGGTGTGCTTTCGGGCTGTTCGGCCGTCGTCGTTGGAAATTCGTTCTCGACGTTTCGCTATCTCGAGTGGATGGCATCTTCAGGAGATGTTGACTGTTTGTCGGCTTCTCGAAGACTGGTGGTTAGTCTGTCGCGGGCGCAGGTTATATACGCTATGGTAGGCGGGGCGTATATCAGAGCTGGTCGGTGATTAGTCACATTCCCTTGATTCAGTTTTGTTATTGTAAGCGAGCCGTTTAGTGTTTTTAAGAACCGGTACCCATGTTCTGTTAATTTTAAGAGTTTCTTCAGATCTGTTAAAGTTCTGCTGGTGTTTATGAATTTCGATTGCTTCTCTATAGAGTCTTGGATAGTATGAAGAGGAGGCGCAGAGAACTTGTGTGTCTTCGAATTTTATTCGGTGGTCTTCATTCCAAAGCCGAGCACTAGAAGTAACAGTAGCGGTGGACTGAGCAGCCGCGAAGTTACTTCAAGAGCCTTTCTGCCCTACATCCCCAGAGTGATCGGACGAATCTGGGAAAACACAACATAAAAACGATCTTCAAGCCATCTAAGAAGATCGAGAACCACCTCAGATCTGCGAAGGATATAAGGAACCCACTCAGTTCTTCGGGGGTATACCGCATTCCCTGTACCTGTGGAAGTGTCTACATCGGAACAACCAAACGGTCCGTAAACACAAGAATCAAAGAACACAAAGCCAACTGTCGACTCGGACATACGGAAAAATCCGCAGTTGCAGACCAAACAATGAAGACCACCGAATAAAATTCGAAGACACACAAGTTCTCTGCGCCTCCTCTTCATACTATTCAAGACTCTATAGAGAAGCAATCGAAATTTATAAACACCAGCAGAACTTCAACAGATCTGAAGAAACTCTTAAAATTAACAGAACATGGGTACCGGTTCTTAAAAACACTAAACGGCTCGCTTACAATAACAAAACTGAATCAAGGGAATGTGACCAATCACCGACCAGCTCTGATATATGCCCCGCCCACCATAGCGTATACAACCGGCGTCCGCGACAGACTAACCACCAGTCTTCGAGAAGCCGACAACCAGTCGACATCTCCTGAAGATGCCATCCACTCGAGATGGCGAAACGTCGAGAACGAATTTCCAACGACGACGGCCGAACAGCCCGAAAGCACACCCACCATTGGACGATGGCCGCGAAAGCCTTTCACAATTTGTATAATTAATAATGATGATTAAAACGTATACCAATTAAAAGCAATTATTTAAAACGGATTAAACGCACCTGGTTATTTACATCAAAGTACATCAGGAAAGATTCGGGCCTGGAAGGATCGTAGCTTGGAAGGTATTTGTTGTTAGCTCTGGCTTTTCTTTTACTGCAGACTTGACTTAGACCGCCTCTAATACCCCTTTCCACGAAAAGAAACATATCGGCATCAGTAAGAAGCTCTAGCTCTATACCAATATACTTCATCATCGCATCCCGTGTATATCCTGGTAAGGTAAAATAGTGAGCAGGATCGAGTTTATAAGTTTTAAGGCAGCTCTCTCGAAACCTTTTAAAAACATCTGTCAAAAGCATGATATCTATTTTCATATAAAGGTCGACATACTCTCCTAACGTTCTACAACCAAATTCATTCCAGACGAGTTTGCTTGTTGGTAGAGTCTACTGGGACATGGTTTGTTCTCCAACTTATTATAGAAGGCATCTTGAGTCGGTAATTTTACTTCATCAAATTTATCGAAAGCGTCGAGGTAATCCTAAGGCATCACTCCCTTTTTTGTTAACAGCTTATACTTTTCCTTTGGTAAATGTGAGAACTGTGATTCCAGACTTGGATATTCCTCCAAGTACGAAGCTAGGTTCTCCAGTGAAGAAGCCATAAAACGAAAACTGTCAACAAAACGGAATTGGATGGGAAAGTCATCGATATGTTTTGTAAAACTTATGTATTTTAGCTCACACATATACTATACTATAGTAGTGTGAGCTATGGTGATCCTAATTTTTTCGAGATAAAAAAAGTTGCTCCGATTTCAAAAATTTTTATATATCTTTGCGTTTCAGATGATTTTGAAACTTCTGTCTGTCTGTCTGTCTGTCTGTCTGTCTGTCTGTCTGTCTGTCTGTCTGTCTGTCTGTCTGTCTGTCTGTCTGTCTGTCTGTCTGTCTGTCTGTCTGTCTGTCTGTCTGTCTGTCTGTCTGTCTGTCTGTCTGTCTGTCTGTCTGTCTGTCTGTCTGTCTGTCTGTCTGTCTGTCTGTCTGTCTGTCTGTCTGTCTGTCTGTCTGTCTGTCTGTCTGTCTGTCTGTCTGTCTGTCTGTCTGTCTGTCTGTCTGTCTGTCTGTCTGTCTGTCTGTCTGTCTGTCTGTCTGTCTGTCTGTCTGTCTGTCTGTCTGTCTGTCTGTCTGTCTGTCTGTCTGTCTGTCTGTCTGTCTGTCTGTCTGTCTGTCTGTCTGTCTGTCTGTCTGTCTGTCTGTCTGTCTGTCTGTCTGTCTGTCTGTCTGTCTGTCTGTCTGTCTGTCTGTCTGTCTGTCTGTCTGTCTGTCTGTCTGTCTGTCTGTCTGTCTGTCTGTCTGTCTGTCTGTCTGTCTGTCTGTCTGTCTGTCTGTCTGTCTGTCTGTCTGTCTGTCTGTCTGTCTGTCTGTCTGTCTGTCTGTCTGTCTGTCTGTCTGTCTGTCTGTCTGTCTGTCTGTCTGTCTGTCTGTCTGTCTGTCTGTCTGTCTGTCTGTCTGTCTGTCTGTCTGTCTGTCTGTCTGTCTGTCTGTCTGTCTGTCTGTCTGTCTGTCTGTCTGTCTGTCTGTCTGTCTGTCTGTCTGTCTGTCTGTCTGTCTGTCTGTCTGTCTGTCTGTCTGTCTGTCTGTCTGTCTGTCTGTCTGTCTGTCTGTCTGTCTGTCTGTCTGTCTGTCTGTCTGTCTGTCTGTCTGTCTGTCTGTCTGTCTGTCTGTCTGTCTGTCTGTCTGTCTGTCTGTCTGTCTGTCTGTCTGTCTGTCTGTCTGTCTGTCTGTCTGTCTGTCTGTCTGTCTGTCTGTCTGTCTGTCTGTCTGTCTGTCTGTCTGTCTGTCTGTCTGTCTGTCTGTCTGTCTGTCTGTCTGTCTGTCTGTCTGTCTGTCTGTCTGTCTGTCTGTCTGTCTGTCTGTCTGTCTGTCTGTCTGTCTGTCTGTCTGTCTGTCTGTCTGTCTGTCTGTCTGTCTGTCTGTCTGTCTGTCTGTCTGTCTGTCTGTCTGTCTGTCTGTCTGTCTGTCTGTCTGTCTGTCTGTCTGTCTGTCTGTCTGTCTGTCTGTCTGTCTGTCTGTCTGTCTGTCTGTCTGTCTGTCTGTCTGTCTGTCTGTCTGTCTGTCTGTCTGTCTGTCTGTCTGTCTGTCTGTCTGTCTGTCTGTCTGTCTGTCTGTCTGTCTGTCTGTCTGTCTGTCTGTCTGTCTGTCTGTCTGTCTGTCTGTCTGTCTGTCTGTCTGTCTGTCTGTCTGTCTGTCTGTCTGTCTGTCTGTCTGTCTGTCTGTCTGTCTGTCTGTCTGTCTGTCTGTCTGTCTGTCTGTCTGTCTGTCTGTCTGTCTGTCTGTCTGTCTGTCTGTCTGTCTGTCTGTCTGTCTGTCTGTCTGTCTGTCTGTCTGTCTGTCTGTCTGTCTGTCTGTCTGTCTGTCTGTCTGTCTGTCTGTCTGTCTGTCTGTCTGTCTGTCTGTCTGTCTGTCTGTCTGTCTGTCTGTCTGTCTGTCTGTCTGTCTGTCTGTCTGTCTGTCTGTCTGTCTGTCTGTCTGTCTGTCTGTCTGTCTGTCTGTCTGTCTGTCTGTCTGTCTGTCTGTCTGTCTGTCTGTCTGTCTGTCTGTCTGTCTGTCTGTCTGTCTGTCTGTCTGTCTGTCTGTCTGTCTGTCTGTCTGTCTGTCTGTCTGTCTGTCTGTCTGTCTGTCTGTCTGTCTGTCTGTCTGTCTGTCTGTCTGTCTGTCTGTCTGTCTGTCTGTCTGTCTGTCTGTCTGTCTGTCTGTCTGTCTGTCTGTCTGTCTGTCTGTCTGTCTGTCTGTCTGTCTGTCTGTCTGTCTGTCTGTCTGTCTGTCTGTCTGTCTGTCTGTCTGTCTGTCTGTCTGTCTGTCTGTCTGTCTGTCTGTCTGTCTGTCTGTCTGTCTGTCTGTCTGTCTGTCTGTCTGTCTGTCTGTCTGTCTGTCTGTCTGTCTGTCTGTCTGTCTGTCTGTCTGTCTGTCTGTCTGTCTGTCTGTCTGTCTGTCTGTCTGTCTGTCTGTCTGTCTGTCTGTCTGTCTGTCTGTCTGTCTGTCTGTCTGTCTGTCTGTCTGTCTGTCTGTCTGTCTGTCTGTCTGTCTGTCTGTCTGTCTGTCTGTCTGTCTGTCTGTCTGTCTGTCTGTCTGTCTGTCTGTCTGTCTGTCTGTCTGTCTGTCTGTCTGTCTGTCTGTCTGTCTGTCTGTCTGTCTGTCTGTCTGTCTGTCTGTCTGTCTGTCTGTCTGTCTGTCTGTCTGTCTGTCTGTCTGTCTGTCTGTCTGTCTGTCTGTCTGTCTGTCTGTCTGTCTGTCTGTCTGTCTGTCTGTCTGTCTGTCTGTCTGTCTGTCTGTCTGTCTGTCTGTCTGTCTGTCTGTCTGTCTGTCTGTCTGTCTGTCTGTCTGTCTGTCTGTCTGTCTGTCTGTCTGTCTGTCTGTCTGTCTGTCTGTCTGTCTGTCTGTCTGTCTGTCTGTCTGTCTGTCTGTCTGTCTGTCTGTCTGTCTGTCTGTCTGTCTGTCTGTCTGTCTGTCTGTCTGTCTGTCTGTCTGTCTGTCTGTCTGTCTGTCTGTCTGTCTGTCTGTCTGTCTGTCTGTCTGTCTGTCTGTCTGTCTGTCTGTCTGTCTGTCTGTCTGTCTGTCTGTCTGTCTGTCTGTCTGTCTGTCTGTCTGTCTGTCTGTCTGTCTGTCTGTCTGTCTGTCTGTCTGTCTGTCTGTCTGTCTGTCTGTCTGTCTGTCTGTCTGTCTGTCTGTCTGTCTGTCTGTCTGTCTGTCTGTCTGTCTGTCTGTCTGTCTGTCTGTCTGTCTGTCTGTCTGTCTGTCTGTCTGTCTGTCTGTCTGTCTGTCTGTCTGTCTGTCTGTCTGTCTGTCTGTCTGTCTGTCTGTCTGTCTGTCTGTCTGTCTGTCTGTCTGTCTGTCTGTCTGTCTGTCTGTCTGTCTGTCTGTCTGTCTGTCTGTCTGTCTGTCTGTCTGTCTGTCTGTCTGTCTGTCTGTCTGTCTGTCTGTCTGTCTGTCTGTCTGTCTGTCTGTCTGTCTGTCTGTCTGTCTGTCTGTCTGTCTGTCTGTCTGTCTGTCTGTCTGTCTGTCTGTCTGTCTGTCTGTCTGTCTGTCTGTCTGTCTGTCTGTCTGTCTGTCTGTCTGTCTGTCTGTCTGTCTGTCTGTCTGTCTGTCTGTCTGTCTGTCTGTCTGTCTGTCTGTCTGTCTGTCTGTCTGTCTGTCTGTCTGTCTGTCTGTCTGTCTGTCTGTCTGTCTGTCTGTCTGTCTGTCTGTCTGTCTGTCTGTCTGTCTGTCTGTCTGTCTGTCTGTCTGTCTGTCTGTCTGTCTGTCTGTCTGTCTGTCTGTCTGTCTGTCTGTCTGTCTGTCTGTCTGTCTGTCTGTCTGTCTGTCTGTCTGTCTGTCTGTCTGTCTGTCTGTCTGTCTGTCTGTCTGTCTGTCTGTCTGTCTGTCTGTCTGTCTGTCTGTCTGTCTGTCTGTCTGTCTGTCTGTCTGTCTGTCTGTCTGTCTGTCTGTCTGTCTGTCTGTCTGTCTGTCTGTCTGTCTGTCTGTCTGTCTGTCTGTCTGTCTGTCTGTCTGTCTGTCTGTCTGTCTGTCTGTCTGTCTGTCTGTCTGTCTGTCTGTCTGTCTGTCTGTCTGTCTGTCTGTCTGTCTGTCTGTCTGTCTGTCTGTCTGTCTGTCTGTCTGTCTGTCTGTCTGTCTGTCTGTCTGTCTGTCTGTCTGTCTGTCTGTCTGTCTGTCTGTCTGTCTGTCTGTCTGTCTGTCTGTCTGTCTGTCTGTCTGTCTGTCTGTCTGTCTGTCTGTCTGTCTGTCTGTCTGTCTGTCTGTCTGTCTGTCTGTCTGTCTGTCTGTCTGTCTGTCTGTCTGTCTGTCTGTCTGTCTGTCTGTCTGTCTGTCTGTCTGTCTGTCTGTCTGTCTGTCTGTCTGTCTGTCTGTCTGTCTGTCTGTCTGTCTGTCTGTCTGTCTGTCTGTCTGTCTGTCTGTCTGTCTGTCTGTCTGTCTGTCTGTCTGTCTGTCTGTCTGTCTGTCTGTCTGTCTGTCTGTCTGTCTGTCTGTCTGTCTGTCTGTCTGTCTGTCTGTCTGTCTGTCTGTCTGTCTGTCTGTCTGTCTGTCTGTCTGTCTGTCTGTCTGTCTGTCTGTCTGTCTGTCTGTCTGTCTGTCTGTCTGTCTGTCTGTCTGTCTGTCTGTCTGTCTGTCTGTCTGTCTGTCTGTCTGTCTGTCTGTCTGTCTGTCTGTCTGTCTGTCTGTCTGTCTGTCTGTCTGTCTGTCTGTCTGTCTGTCTGTCTGTCTGTCTGTCTGTCTGTCTGTCTGTCTGTCTGTCTGTCTGTCTGTCTGTCTGTCTGTCTGTCTGTCTGTCTGTCTGTCTGTCTGTCTGTCTGTCTGTCTGTCTGTCTGTCTGTCTGTCTGTCTGTCTGTCTGTCTGTCTGTCTGTCTGTCTGTCTGTCTGTCTGTCTGTCTGTCTGTCTGTCTGTCTGTCTGTCTGTCTGTCTGTCTGTCTGTCTGTCTGTCTGTCTGTAACGACCAACGCGCATAACTCAAAAACCGCTTGGCCGATTTTAATGAAATTTGGTATCTAGGCTGGGTCTTGGGTCGAGATGGTCCCATTTAGAAATGAATAAAATCCACCAAACACAAACCAAATAAAAGGGTGGGGGTAGATTTCAAAAATTAGAGTTTATGTGAAAATATGGTGTGTGTGATATCAAACGAAAGGTAATTGAGTCTGCAGTTAAACAAAATACATTTTAATTCATTTAAAAAAAAAGGGTGGGGGTATATTTTAAAAATTAGAGTTTAAGTGAAAATATAGCGTGTGTGATATCAAGCGAAAGGTAATTGAGTCCGGAGTTTAACAAAATACATTTTAGTTTTTGTTTTTTTTAAGGGTGGGGGAAGATTTCAAAAATTTGGGTTTAAGTCAAAACATGGCTTGTGTGGTATCAAACAAAAGGTAATTTTGGAGTTGAATAAAATATATTTCAGGTTTTAGTTATATTAGATCACACGTACACTATAACTATAGTACCTAGTGAGTGTGAGCTTAGGGGCCCATATATTGGCTGAGTATTTCTTTCGTAATCGGAAGCAAATCGATAGACCCTTTCATTCTCGTAGCAATATCTGTTATTATAAAGTGGGCATCGTAGCCACTTAGATTATGAAAAACTACGGGTATAATATGAGTATCTTTATAATTAATGTTGCAAGATTCGTAAGCAGCACCGCGATAGTTGTTATTGGGTATCAGGTGGTTATGATCTCTAACTTTTTTATCGCCAGGAGTGAATTTTTTTTCGCATATATGGCAAAGTGTGGCTTTTTGTTGCTCAACTTCCTGCATCCATGTCAGATCAATATCGATAGGACACCAAAAGACGGTTGCCAAGTCTTCTGCTAGTCTGTTCATTTCATCAGCAAACCACTGCATGCAATCTAAACCTCGGTATGAACGGTAAAAACTTAAAGAGTCGTCATAGCTACATTTTAGGTAATAGCCAACAGCTGCAGGTATATGATGTTGGTTTATCTGAGGTTTTCTGGGATCATTTGTGGGTTTAAGCACACTCTCCAGATCAGCGTAAACTACGAATGGGACTTTCTCCTTATTTTTAAAGTTTGTAAACTTCAATGTATTTTTTCCTGGTTCAGGCATCTTAATTGCAGTTTGTTTGATCTTCAAGCAATCTTCGATATGTTTAGCAAGTTTCTCTTCTGACCTACAGTAAATGAGACAACGGTCACAGAAAAATTTTTGACCGTGTTCTTTACTAAGTTGACTGGAGAGGAGATGAGATAAATTCTTGATCCAGACATAGTGGTATCGCACGGGAGTCTCAACGTCATCATATCGATCTTGAATCATTAACAGATTAACATGGCGGTCTTTCTGATTTTTCGTTAGATAGGTGGGAAGTGTTTTCAAAACATTTTTGTTTTTCTGAAGAATATAGATATTTACTGATACATTATTTTGTTCCTCAAAATTTGGAATCTGCTTAAAAGTCATCGGGAATTGTATTCCTTTTAATTTAAGAATTGATGAATAGTGGGGATATGAAGTTATTAAATCTGAATTTCTTCTACCTACAGGATATAAAGCGGATGTAACAGCCCAAGCAAAACAGGCGTCATCATCATTTCTAACATTAATGCATGCTTGCATTTTTTTAATCTCAGCAGGTAAATCAATAAATGAAGAGCCTAACTGCGGCGTGTATTTATTTATATTTACTCCCAAGTTAATAACCTTCTTTAATGCCCAACCACTATCTCGCTCTTGAAATTCTTCAAGTTCTTTTATGATTGGAGCTACAACTTTGGAGTCAAACCAGGCATTCAAGTTAGTATCTCTATAGATGGCTGAGTTAGACGTGGTGAAGTGCTTATACTTTATGTATACTATCACCCTATATTACCTCGAATTCCCCGCAAAAAGCTGCATTAACCTTTACAGTTTCACCTTTTTTTAGAGCGTTCTGGATACGTCTTACAAAAATAGCTTTGCAGTCAATAAAAAAAGCTCTAGGATCTTTATAACTCAGGTTCGTAATGACCGCCGTGCGAATTCTAGAAGCAAAAGCTGATCCAAAATCATCCCAGCGGACTCTATCTCGGGCAGTTTGCTTCCTTGATAAAATACCTGAGCCTTGCTTTTGGGTCGCTTTAATTTGGTTTCTGAGACTTTTAACGTTCCGTAGACAAGCTATAATATGTTGCTTCTCTCCCAAATTGCGTGAATTTTTTAATTTTTTGTTCATTCTTTGTATTGCTAGAGTACATTCACGCAATCCTTCCCTGGCTACTTTCTCATTATAGTGTGGTCTTAGAAGCCCCAATATGGCAGCAATATGTTAACATCAGTAAAGACAGACATTTTCTGTAAATAAAAAAAGTTTAATTAACATTAGGCGATATAAATAATAAAATAACGCGCTTGCAAAATATAGCCTATCTACCTACCTACTTATTGACTTTACGTCGCGTCTTGTAACGTGTCATTTTTGCGTTTAAGGCAACGTTACATATTTGTTTATTTAGGTAAATAATCAAGGCTCTTCGACTCGTCTTTCTGTACACAAATTAAGGGTATTTTATAGAGCTAGGTTTGGAGGTTATATAGTGTCTAGGAAATTACCTTAAAAGGAGGCATTCCATCGAATTACTGTGGACACTACGCACATCGCATTATCTGGACATCGTAATTGGAATTTAGGATCACAGGTTTCGGAAAAATCACATTAAAACTTTTGATTGTTTTGTTTATCTGGGGAATTTCGTGAGTTTATTTGACGTTCAGCTGTTCTGCTGGGGAATGGCGGCATTGCCGCATCACAAATGGTTTCAGTAACAGGAAGGAGACATTTAGGTGAACATTCCGTTCGCTTATGTTTATTTTGGAGGATATTGGCCCACTTTGATATCCTTATTAATTTGATAAGGAGAAGATAAAATAAATACGTGTTATGCACTTTCGTAAATGGAAGATAAACGAGGAATAAAAACCAGGACTAAAAGAGTAAACAAAATCGTATTTCTATATTATATAAATTTATATATAATCATAGTTATGTAAAGTTAATAACTAGCTCAGTTAGTCGGATTGAAGGGTTTGTAGGGCTAGCTAGTGGTGAGCAAACTTAACATCTGAACACTCTTGTGCCGAGTTTAAGCAGTAGTGTGTATTTTTAGGTTCAAGTTCAGAAACAACTTTATTGGTGTAGAAGTGTTTTACAAGAATGGCGTCAAACCATTTGAATCTTAGAGAAAACATATATAAAGAGCAAAGGAAACTTTTGACTAAAACTGTAACTAAAATACAACTAAATTCTACACTTAGTATAGCTTTACCCATATGGGAATTGGTTGAGTGTTCGAATATTCCTGGGTTTGATGCATGCTCTGATCTCCAGTAATTGATTTTACAGTTGATGGTTTCAATGCTGAGCTTCTTACAGTCCTGCTGGTTATTTTCCTCCTACTTGCTATGTTGGCAGGGGTCCGGTAGGCAAATGTTCGGTCTATGTATGGAGGGTGTCTCGATGTCCTTGTTATAAAAATTTCAACCGTGGAAATAGATCCGACAACACCTCAAGGTGCGTTTTACGTATTTTCAATGCTTGGTCGATGCTGCCCCCTATATACCGGTACGAAAGTGTTGGTGTGTTTCCTCATTGGTTGGTTTGAAAACCGCGGGTATTTTTCTCCAGTCTCGCAAACCAGACTTAGTGTTTTTTCGTTGCGAGCGTTTTTTTTATAAATAGGTTTGCATCCTTATTTGAATTTAACCGGGAAAATTAGGTTGGTACTGTGCGTTTTACTGTCCCCACCACATTTACGAAGCGGTTTCCGGCGGCTTCATTTTTTTTTGTGTTCTCGACAAAGTGCCTGGTCTCTTTCCTAACGAATTTTGGCTGGGTCGGCAACAGGTCTCTGGAATCGCCATTGTTTTTGGTTAGTGGCACTGCAGAAACTGCAGGTTCTGTCCCAGAGACTGTGAAGAGTGAGTCCGTCGTGAGGCGTATCTCGTTGACGGCTCATTTCCTCTGCATAGAGGGATTTAAGGCGGCCTACGCCGTTTCTACGGGAAATAAGCGTGCCCTGTCCATTCCATCGACAGCTGTGCTGGACGCTGGTGGGAAGCCGGGTGTAGCCTTGTAACCCTGGGAAAGGTACGTTAGGATTAGTTTAGTTCATCTGTTTAAATCTACTTTATTTTATTGAGTCGACATGGGGTTCTTGATTAAATTACTCGGTGTAGGGGAACTTCGTGCAAAATAGACGAATTCCAGGAAACTGAAACATTTCATTTTCCACAGGGTTTTACGCTCAGGCAAGTATCCATCAACACTTGAGACCATGTGCTGCCCTAGCGTCATGTGCTAGGTGATCACCAGGGAAGGCGCGGCAGAACTGGGACCGGTGGAGTAGTGGAAGATGTCTGGAAACAGGTTCACAAAATAAAACAACATATTGTTCAATTAACCAACAACTTAAAAACTAATCAAGGACCAAGGTAGGAGTCATTTCATGCAAGCAACCATTTTTGTTACATATAATTTTCCCTATAATTTTTTATTTAAGTACAACTTTTGAAATTCTTGTAAACGCAAGATAAGGTATGACGTCATAGCCCCAAATTTTGCGGTATATTTAAGATAATTTCTCTTGTGAAATTTGGAGTGTCTTGCTACTTAGGCCCTGACTTGTTCCACTACATTTCATTCATTTTTTTCTATTTCATGTTTTTGGTAATACTTCCAGTTTTACCTTTTAAAATAAACAAGATGAACTAATTTTTTTGTGTTATTTGTACAGCCCAATGACCAACTTTGCAGAGACAAAAGAGAGATGAGGTTATATTTTTTTAGCGGTTTCTTTACCCTGTTTTACCTCATGGGGTAGATCTCGGACTGGGTTGCTGTCTGTCTCAATCTACCCAACGTAGAATCGTAAACTAATACAAAGGCGCCTGATCCAAACATGGCCCCTGTTACCGAAATCTCATACCAGATGGCTATACGCGACGGTGTAAATATTAATTGCTAATTGTCTCGCCTGAATGAGTCGGCGGTGTTGCCATACCAAAGACAATTATACCTATCTACTATACAATTCTCCTACTTTCCCCAGATTGATTTTTCCATAGGTGGACAGTTAGTGAGTTCGCGTAGACAACCCGGGGCGCTTGGCAATTCTTCCGCTCTTTTGAATGTGGTGCATTAAAGAGAGAGAGCCTCTCGGGAGCCCCGGTGTGTTTGGTCGAACTCGATCATTATGAATAAGGTATTTAGAATTTGGTTGGTATACCGCGTAATTTAATCAAATATTATTCCTTTTCTAGCTACTGCCTATTTAATATGCTTAGGCGTTTACGTTTTCGACTTATACATATATAAATGTATATATACAGTATGTCCTTCTAAGTTGGAATCATATGGAAAACTTTTTTATTTATAATTTTAGAAAAAAAAGTTATTTTTCATAAAAAGTTCTGCATTATCTAAATCTAAACCCTATAATACAGTCATCAAATATCAAATTTTTTAATGGTATACGAGGTTTGTCAAAAAATATGAGTTTTGCTCAAGATTAAAGTACCTTTAAATTTGACAATATCGAAAAATGTTACTAAAAAAGTTGATCAGAATTAAAAATTACGTTTAAAACTTCAGATTATTTTATTTTTTACTACTCTTTCTATTTTGAATGAATGATTTTGTGATTAGTTTTAGTTTTTCGATGTTTTCTAATAATTTTGAAATTAAAACGCGTAATAAGTGCATATTCATTTATTTTGCAAATTTAAAGGTACTTTACTCTTGAGTAAAACTCATATTTTTTGACAAACCTCGTATACCACTGAAAAAATTTAATATTTGATGACTGTATTCTAGATTTTAGATAATGCAGGATTTTTTTTGAAGAATAACTTTTTTTCCTAAAATTAATAATAAAAAAGTTTTTCATATGATTCCAACTTGGACATACTGTATATATTTCGCTTCCTTTGCGTTTTAATACATCCTGTATGTATATCAATATCGATCTTTTTGGGGGGTTTAGGTATTTCTAGGGGATATAGAAAAAAGTAAAAACCTCATTTTAATAGCCCTTTATAAGCTAAGTAGTCTACATTTTAAGAGGGGGTCTATAACTTTTTTATTAAAAAAAAAACAATTGATTGTAAATTGCTTTTTTATTTAAAAAAATATAAATAATCCAACTGTCAAATTAAATTTTATCTGTCACTTTTGACTTTTAGTTTTTGAGATTGTATCCATATAGTTAGAATTTTTTCCATGGAATTTGCATGATTAATTTTATTAATAAAAAATATTTAAACCCAAAAACAAATAAATACAAAAATGTAAAAAACTACAAATAAATCAAGGGGTCAGTCCATAATGAAATACATTTTATCTAATCTCCATCGACGTAGTTAGCCCAAGAATTCAGAATATAAAAAAAAATCATTGTAATATAATATATCCACAATGAACTAATTTTTTGGGGCAAGGTGGAGATATTTAACCCTACTAACTACTTCCCCCTTATTTAGGCCCTTAAGCTAGCCTAGTGTTTAAGCGAGGCTGTGGCCCATGTTTTATGTGATACACATATTAGGTATATTGTTTCTGTATTTTTTATTAGTAGAGAGTAGGACATTGCTGTAGCTAGGAGGCACGGGGGGCTTTCCCCCCTCTACTATAAAAATATCTATGAAAAAATAGATCTACGCCACGGCCCCCCTGAAAACTGAGGCTAGCTACGATGCTGATAGAGGCCTGATCTTGCGAGAGGCAATTCAGTCCAGCCACACATACTTAATAAATAATAGCAATTATTAATATGTGTTAAGGTCCCACAAACAAAATTTTATGCAGTTTATGTAAATTTTTTACATAACTAGAGATTACTTGCGCGCCGCAGGCAAAACGATTTGCATTTTTGATCCATGAATTCAGGCTAAGGACCTCATTTTAAACGAATACTACTAAAATAGGTATAATTTCAATAATAATAAAAAAAGTTTTTTGCGCTGGGGGCAAAAAAAAACTGGGGGCATTTTTGTGGAAAAATTCTCACTTTTTACGAATCTTGGGAGGGGATAATTACCCCCATTATCCCCTTTCCTTGCATACGCGAATGGGCAGATGAAATTCAATTTATAAGTTGGATTGGCGGATTCAAAATCGAAGATTTTCTTCTTTACATTTTATAAATTTTAAAAATAAGTATACTTTTAGTTTTTAACAATCAATATTTAGTACTTTTTACTTTTTTTTTCTATTACAAAGCTTGGTTTTAACGACCGAAATTAAGCGGTCCGTTCAATGTCGTTATAACCGATATTTACTGTAGTAGCACTACATATTAAAGAGTTTTTAAAATTTGTTAAAGAAAAAAAGAGATTTTTGGTAATAATTTTGAGTATTTCTATTTATTTTTAAATAATTTTGCCATTTAATTATTACCCCTATTGTCATGCAAAATTTCAAAAAATATCGATTTTGTTGTAATTTTTCAGGAAGTTATAGTAAAATATAAAATGTGTGTGTGTGTGTGTGTGTAATATGGCCTTGATCGAGCCAACTGGCCAGCATTTCTCATTGTTTATTACAAGGGAGTAAAAAATATAAAATAAAAGCTGTTAAGTTTGGCACCCTTTTTCTAAAAAACAAAGAGGTTTGATGCAAAATATAATAAGAAAAAAATCCTTAGTTTGATCTTTTCTAGCGCCTATTAGTTTGCTATTATTACACCCTGATATAAGGGCATCGAAGAAATAACTGTTATTTCTTCGATAATAAGGGCAAAAGAAAAAAAATATGCCATCTATGTATATTTTATATTTATTGTGTCATACCGGGTGGGCAAAAAACCGGACAAAATGTTTATCGTTATAGCTTTCCAACTATAGATTTTACCAAAGCAAGCAGTAGTTTGCACGGAATTGATCGGACAATTGTGTAAAAGTATATTTTTGTCCACCATCTTAAAATCCCAGATGGCAGACAGAATCAAACTTGACCTTGAAAGAGGCTCGTTTATTCTTCTGTTACGGAAATTTTAGATATATATTTTTGTTTGTCGAAAAGCTCTATCTTTGCTACGCACAACGAGATATGAATCGTTTAAATCGGTTTAGGCCCCTAAAAATTAATTTTTGCTTTAACTATATTCTTTTACATACAGGTTAACGATTGATTGCTTTTAAAAGATCACAAACAAAATTTGCCGTCATTGTAAAATCCAAAATGGCGGACATAAAAACTTTACTTTTTAAAAAGGTTCGTTTATTTTTATATTCCGAAAATGTTTTGAATTTTTTTAGAACTATAGAAAAATTTTACAGAATATGCGATTGCCTTGCCATTTCTATGTGCATTTATTTCCTCATAAATTCATTACTAGTAAACCGACAATTAAATAAAAAGCATCATGGCAAAGATCAAGTTCATTAAAGATCCGTATTTAAATTTTCAGCCATCTCTAAATATAATATGGCTTACCAATTCGAATTTGACCCTCCATAAAGGGTAGTTTTTTCTTATGTTGAGAGACATTTTTCGACCTTTTTTTGAATTTATTTAAAAGATCCTAGGTCCACCACGCACAAGTTAATCATAAAAAAATAAATCTTCGCAACATACAAAGAAGCGATCCTTCATAGAAGGACAAATTTGACTTTTGTTCAATTTTAATAGTTTTGATCAAAGAGCAATCGGGTATCACCATATTTTTTTTTTCTTTTCATTGAAATCGATTCAGTGAGTTTATAACGAAATTATTGCAGACAGAAATTGAAATAACAGTTGCTATAACAATTCTAATTTAAAGAACCACTGAACCGATTCTAGAGATTTTATAGAATCCATTCAGTATTAATGGAAGAATGGATACAGAATTAAGGAATAATATTTCGGGAACCACTAAACCGTTTTAAAATTAATGTTTCGAGATCCACTAAACGGATTTTAATGATTCGTAACTAGTTGCATGAGGGTGGCGAAAACAGAGCGTTTTTAAGAGTTCGAAAAATCCGAAATATAAGAATTAAAAAGCCTCTTTGAAACGGGCAAGATTGATTCTCTCAGCCATCTTAGAATTTATAATATCAAATCTTTCTGCTTGAAAGCCTAATCAATTGGTTAGTATAGTTATAACAAAAACATTTTGACCGGGTTTTTTTGGTCCAACCGGGAGATATGAGTACCGCGTTAAATTACAGTGTTTTTTTTGATTAGTTATACAGACACACCCTATAATACTCCAAAAACTTTTTCAAGACTAATTTTTAACTAGTTTTGGGTTAAATCGGGCAGGGTACACAAAACAGCGGCGCGCGGGCCTTTTGAAAAATTTGGATACGCAGTAAAAAATCACTAAAAGATGTTAAGTAGAACCGTTGTTTGATGGAGATCCATCAAACAACGGTAGAACCAACAACTTCGTAACTTTCATTTCCGATAAATTTAGAAAATATTTTTAGGGCTGGTATAATAGGGTGGAGTTTACTTATTGTGTGCTAATTGGCTAGTCTAGGAAGGTATCTTATCCGTCATGGATCCATTTATTATTACTTAATAAATAAAATAAATTTATACTAAAAACACCTTGGATATTTATGAAAGATTCTATTATTTGATTCACCTCGTGGTTTTTTAGGACCGACGGGATTTTAAAAAGTTTGCATTTAATAAGGTAAATTACACCAAAATAAAAAAATTTGTAAATAAAAAAGTTGTAGGCCACCTTCATAAAGTCAGACTTTTCATAATCCCCTCGTATGTCTTCATATTTACATAAGTTTTTATAAATTTCGACTACATCGAATTTGGCACACCCGGTAGTCCCTTTGCTACTCCGACACTGTTAATTTCTAGACAGAAATAACACACAAAAAGAAAGGCGGGCGAACGGTTATTTGAGCAAAGAGAACTAAATAGAATGTTAGAGAAAAAAAAAGCGCAAAGGTATCAAATTAAACTTTTGTTTGTTAATTATTTTTATAAGAGGTATTTCATATGCAATATATTTTTCCTACGACCACACATGAAAATCATGGGTTTCACACCATTTTCATCCTCAGAAAACGTTAGGTTTCACCCATGGGCAGAAATTTTTTGAAAAATACTTTTTGCACATGTGTTGCAATGTATCTTTCCACACATGTGCGGAAAAGCAGTTTCATTTGATTTGTGCAAAATTGAAGAACCGTTTTAACAAAAATGAGTATAGCTCATCAGTGTTCGTAGGAAAGATAGCGTACACAACTCGATAGAAAGTAACTTTCTTACACTCGCCTGTTGTTTCACTCGGCTGGCGCCTCATTCTCAACATTCACGCTCGTGTGAAATTTGTCACTCTCTTCTCTTGTTCATATGTAATAGACTATTTCGTTTTTAACCTTACCATATGAATAATAAGGTTACTCGTTCCAGACCTTACTAACTAGAAACCACAAAAAGGGTCCACTTATTACAAAAAAAGAATGAAACTGCGCCTCCTTTCAAGGGTCAGTCCCAATCATTTTTCGTTGTTTAGGGATAAAAACATAAAAGATAAAAGTGTCACTGTTTATCCCTGGGATGAACAGGGATAGATCAGGGATAAAAAATTAAAATCAGGGATGAAAAGTGACAGGTAAGGAATTACAAACCTGGTTTTTAGCGCATTTGATATGTTAGACAAGTCATTCTTATTTGATTAAACAATCGTTTATTAACACTATTTTTATACACCCCACGCTTTTACCTTAGTCTGTTAAAAGTCACGTTAGTGTACTTAAAATTTTTTAGTTTTTTATACAGCTGATGATTTCAGTTGAACCGTTTAACTTAAAAGTGTTTTACGTATTTTTGAATTTAATATTTGGCTAAATAAAAAGTTTAAAAAATTCAGACAAATAAATGTAAAAATAACTAAATGCAAAATTTTTAAGTAGTTATACTACTACAATGAAAAAAAAAACAAATAATATATAAAACTAAAAAAAGTTATGAAATATTCTTGAAGATCAGTTTCTAGTTAGTTATCTATTTATTTATTTAATTTAATTTTGGATAATTTTGAAGTAACCAAGTGCTTATTTGTTTTTTAAAAGATTTTTTTGACCTTTTGTTCAGTTCAGATGGTAGCAGGTTAAAGAGTTCTTTTCCAATGTATGTTTTTCTGTACATTTCTCGAGTTTTTTTGAACATTTTCCGTGTTTTTCTGACCATTTCCCCAGTTTTCCAGGATTTCCGAAAATGTTCCCAGTTTTTCCGAGCATTTCGCGAGGTTTTTCAAATATTTCTAAAGTTTTTTGAAAATTGTCCGAGGTTTTCTAAACATTTTCCGAAAATTTCCCGAGTTTTTTCTAACATTTCTCGAGTTTTTTGAAAATTTTCCAAGTTTTTCCAAACATTTTCCGAGTTTTTCCTGACATTTCCGAAAAATTCTGAGTTGTCCGAAAAATTTTAAAGTGTATGGACTGTACATTTGCCTCTGGCCTTAACTCTTGGAAGTCAGAAAATATATCTACTTTTTCTTACCTACATATCTATGCCTACACTGGGCAAGACGCGTCCACCCCTACAGAAGGTTGCATGTATACTGAAAGGAGTGACTGAAAGATTTTTCCAAATGATTTTGAATTATATAAAATATCGGCAACACTGCACTATGGAGTAATCACAGGGGCAAAAACGCTTCCTCTCTCTTTTTTCCTATGTAAATTATTGCATAAGAAAAAAAAGACAGAGCGAGCATTGGAGTTCATGTTACCTGCTATTTCCAAACGAATAGCGACATCAGCGCCCTCACCGGTCGTCACCGGCTGATTTCAAAGGTCCTCAGTGCGTGAATTAAAGAGTATGCTATTGGCCTAATGAAAGCTGAGCGTCTATTATATTATTAGTTTATGGTAGAATGATGACAGCAGATATTTGGTCCAGATCTCCCTTATGCCAGAATAATTTTGGAAGTATATTTATTTTTTTTGTTAGTCGTTTATATAACTGAGTCTCGCACTACTGACTCAGATGTAAGTACATTATGACCTGTTAAATGAGTCCATCTACCTGTAAAGTGCTTCTAGTTTTGTCAACTTAATTCAATCTTTTAGAATTTTATTCTATTTATTAGTCAATTTTTTGGTTATTCTTAATTACATAAATACTCTGGAAGCCTCGGAAGTAAGTAGAGTTTCATTGTTTGGCTACAACGATTGGGTTGAACTGTATTTTATGTAAGATCTTCTTTGTAAAACATTGGTATTAAACACTGTGGCGCACTTAAAATTTTCTTATTTCTGAATCCCCCCCCCCCTTCTCCACTGTATAAAAGTTACCGGGCATATCAATGTTTTACCTAGCTGGAAAATACAGTTCCACTTCCAGATATTTCTTTAATTATTCAGTGGTTTTTTTGTGTCACAAATCGGCAAATTGTTATTATTCTATTTACAGTGTCACAAAATGGCGGCAACGTCTTTAAGCTGCCACAAATGTCACACAGCGCATTTTAATAGGCCACAAAATGGCGCCCTACGTGAGTTTTTGGCTAGTTTTTTAACATCTGATGTAATTTTTTTTTGTTTTTTTTGAATTTGAAAAAATAAGGAAAAAAAAATTATTTTTAATTTTTTTTTTTAGAGAAAATTTTTTTTTGTGGTATAGCCAAAGCCAGGTTAAAGACTTTCAGTGGCTGTCCGTGTTTTTTGACACCTAATCACTTTTTTTAATAAAAAACAAGATTTTTCATCATCATTGGTTTTGATAACATTATTTAAACATTTTTCTGTGGTAATATTTAAGCGTTGATTTGGAATTCGTTTTGTTGTTTTAGTAATTCTCATAGTTTTTTGTTAGCTTATCTTCACAAGTTTTTTCTTGGAAAATAAAATATTCATTTTTATTTATTAAGGAAGAATAAGTGGATAAAAACATAGGAGTTTTTATTGAACGGACTCCAACTCATGTCTTAATTCTTTAAAGTTTTTTGTAGGAAAAACATGTTTTAAGTTCTTAGATTTTTTTAAAGAAAAATAAAAGTAACGTAAATTCACTTCAATTTCTTTGTTGATTTATAGGTGGATGGACCATCAGACATGGTCTTTTTATGTTTTAAATATATAACATAGGTAGTGTGTTTTTTTCTAACAATTTTTTTTGCAGGTTGCCTACTACTAATATGTTATTATTTCCTGCCTGTGATAAGATAGAAATTGTTTCATCGATTACTTTTTAGTGCAGTCAATTTATTTAGGTCAACAAGTTATTTTTTTTTTGGTGATTTTAATTTTTTGTGGGATATCACCACTTGGAAATTGGAATATTTTTACAGGGTTTCACACAAATTTTTCTTGGCTGAGTTGTTTTAAAGTAAATATAGCTTAACAGCTGGTAGCTTTGTTTAGTTGAAAGTATTAATTAGTAATGAAAGAAAAGGAAAATGAGTTTATTTTGCTTTGTCATTTTCTTTTCTTGTTTTTTTTGGTGGTAACTGTTGATGACAATTAAGATCTTACGTCACTCAGTTACATCGGGTCAGAGGAGGGTACTACTACTATTTAGTGTCAGCTCGGGACGTTAGGAAACACAAGGCTAAAATCCCTAGAGCAACAAATTGGCTGAAGATCAACGCCAGAAGTCCAGTTAACTTTTGTTTTGGAGTATTTTTTGGGGCAGTTTTTTTTAGAAGTTTTGCCTGCTCCGGATTGAATACAGAGAAAGTGAATTTGAAGCCCAACTAGATATAATACCACAAAAGAAATGTTTAACTGAGACAGATATAGATATAAGTTTTTTTGATTTTTTTTAGTTCATTTGTAAAGTTCAGTAATTTTTTAAGTAATGTCATTGTGAGGCCGTGAAATTGGTCAGTGAATTTAAGAGAGACTTTCAACTAAATATAAATGCTATGCGGTGATAATTGGTCAAAATATTTCAAAATTTAATTTTTTTTAAATGATTTAATTTTTTTGAAAAGATTATTTTTTTCTGTAAAAATAACTTCTCGAATTCTTGTTATGGTCAAAACGGTTGGTATAGTGGTCGTGGTTTTAAAGGGTGACTAGATAGGTTATATATTTTTTTTTGGGGGGACCAAACAGGAATTTCTTGAGTTACAAAAGGTGAACTTTTTTTGGTCTTAGTTGATCAGGCAGGAATAAATAAATCTTTTTACTTCCGAATCATAATTTTAAATAACAAGATTTATTGGTTAGGTGTTTGGGTCTTATAATAAAAAACGTTTTGTTTTTGAGGATACTGGTATGATATGGAATTATTTTAATTTCATGCCAAATAATGTTTGACGGCAGATATGCTAGTCTTCAGTTTTTTTCGTTAGTTGCATTTCAGGACAGTGGCGTGTACTTAAATGGGCCTGTCATCTGCGCCCATTGTAAAGCAACTTCCAACTTACTTGCTTAGCTTTATCACTTAATTTTCGTTTTGTTGCTTCTGAAATTAAAGCGTTATGTTGGATAACGATGGATGGTGTTAGACTGAGGAAGTACCTAGGTATTTAGGGATGAAAACTTGGAAGTTGTGGACAATCGGGAAATAATTTTTTATATTTCAATTTTTTAATTTAACAATAATTTCATACTGGTGACCTCAAATAATGTAGCAAATTTTTAAATTACAATACACTGTTGTGGAATAAATGGGAAAGTGTTCAGGTTAAACAATAAATTTAAGATCATTGATTTAAAAAAAAAGATTTCAACCTAAGAATAAATTTAAAAACAATAAGTTTTCTTTGATGCGACTAAACAATGATGAGGGCATATATATATTTTTTTTTATGCATAATATGATAGTAGTACCTTTTGTATTGCAATAATTAGGGGTTTTCCTCCCGCGAGCTGGGTGGAAATGGAAGAAATGTTTGGTTCGGAGTGTAGAAATCGAGGAACGAGGACTTCCTGCTTATCTTTTTAGGATTTCGGTTTTCGCTAAATTAAAATACATCCAAATTTGGCCTACAGACTGAATCTCGCATTTTCCAGGACCTTGCAGATTAGCGGAGAAATACAAATTTTGTGATCTGTTTAGTTATGATAGGAATTAAAATAGTAACATGCACATGAGGGAACTAGATATATTTAGGTTAAAAATTAGTAAGAACACTGATCTGAACAATTTTCCATAATAGTGTCCTATTTTCACAGGGTGCTTCAAAATATCTTCACCTTTCTTTGAAATAAGATATAGTTTCGCCTGTGGGCGTTTGACCGTTTAAAAAATATATAGGGTACAGATGGGATTGGAATGGAAATCACAAGTTTTTGGGTTTATTAACATTATCCTTAGGAAATAGGGGAAATGTCTAATAAAAGGTTTTTTGGGTTTAGGCCGAGTTTTGTTGAGATAACAAAAGTTTAATTGGGGCCGGGAGTTTTCGTATGCTCTTTTAAAATTAATGTAATAGTTTTTGGTTCTTGATTTTGTTTTCTGGTTTTTACGCAGGATTATTCCCAAGTGTTTCATTTCAAAATGTCATTTGCAAGTGATAGGGTCTCATTAGCCCTTGGACATTTGGTAATTTTGCTTTGACTAATAGCTGTGGAAAGGGCCCAACATAATTTTATATCTCATGAACACCAGGAATAAGGATCTGAGAAGGCATTAAGCAGTAAAATTTTTTTTGATTTGATGTTGTGTGTAAAAAAAAAAACTTGAGTAGACAAAGTTAGTTTTATAACGGCCTTATAGGTGAACCTTGAAATTGTTTTCATATTTGGTTTTTTCAAAGTGCACACAAGATAATTCTTTACGGGGTTGAGTTTAAAACTTAGGTTCTTCACATTATTATAGTGGTACAGTAAATAAGTACTCACGTTGTTTATTTTCTTCGGTAAAACTTTTCCTAAACTGATTGGTTTTTTTTTTCAATTACGATTTTTATACCTTATGATTCTTAAGTAAATTTTATTTTCAATACTTTTTTTCGTATAGCAAATTAATTTTTCTAGCTCATACACAGTTTTGGGAGAGGAAAGGAAATCTACAACTGTTTTTAAAGGAAACTAACAAAAACTGTTGCATGACATAACTCTATTAAGATTTTTCTAGTGCTAATTTTATTTTAATTCTTTTAAAATCGTTAATAGGAGCTGCAACCCCACTTAAACATTTTTAATTGTTTTTTGAAAATATGTTTTTTTAAATATTTTTTAAATATTTTTTTTTTAGGAAGGAAACTTGATTTTCTTGTTGGAAAATTTTCTTTTTGGCGCATAGTAGTACCTTGCCCTACAATGGTTTTAGCAGTTTATTTAAATATTTTTTTCGAACCCTCGCGTTTTAACAACCTATCATCATTTGTTTTAATTTTTTTTCTCCCTACTCCAAATCAGGGTAAAGTAATATTTTGAAAATTTTAGTGAGCCACTAATTAATTTTTAGCTCACACTACTACTATAAGTAGTGTGAGCTATGGTGATCGTAATTTTTTCGAAAAAAAAAAAAGTTGCTCCGATTTAAAAAATTTTTATATATCTTTGCGTTTCAGATGATTTTGAAACTTTTTTGTTTTGCTGTCTGTCTGTCTGTCTGTCTGTCTGTCTGTCTGTCTGTCTGTCTGTATGTCTGTCTGTAACGACCAACCCGCATAACTCAAAAACCGCTTGTCCGATTTTAATGAAATTTGGTACCTAAGTTGGGTCTTGGGCCGTGATGGTCCCATTTAAAAATGAATAGAATCCACCGAACGCAAGCCAAATAAAAGGGTGGGGGTAGATTCCAAAAATTAGAGTTTATGTGAAAATATGGCATGTGTGATATCAAACGAAAGGTAATTAAGTCTGGGGTTAAAAAAAATGAATTTTAGTTTATTTTTAAAAAAAGGGTGGGGGTAGATGTCAAAAATTAGAGTTTAAGTGAAAATATGGTGTGTGTGTGATATCAAACGAAAGGTAATTGAGTCTGGAGTTAAACAAAATACATTTTAGCTTTTTTTAAAAGGGTGGGGGGTAGATTGAAAAAATTTGAGTTTAAGTCAAAACATGGCTTGTGTGGTATCAATCGAAAGGTAATTGAGTCTGGAGTTGAATAAAATATATTTCAGTTTTTAATTATATTAGCTCACACTATAACTATAGTACCTAGTGTGAGCTCAGGTGCCCATAGATTGGCAGAGTATTTTTGATTATTGGGCTACTGTGGTCGACACCAAAAATTTTTTTTTAAATTTTCTTGGACACCTTCCAGTATGATCCTAGGGTCTTCTTGACCATGGTTTGCATCAATTTAGTTAAAATTTTGGGAATTTCATTTTAACGATTATTAGAGAGCTGCAGTCCTACCAAGACGTTATTTGTGTAAATTTTTTTATTACCATCGGTAATTTTTTTAAAAAACTTTTTAAATTTTTTTTTAATTACACACATCATCCTTACTAGTCTAATTAGACGCAAATTCAGCGAGCGGATTTTTTTTTAATTGAGCATATTTTACGATTTCTATTACATGAACATCTGTTCCGATGTTTATTGCGTTTACTTATATATTAAGGGATGATGTGGCCTTAAGCAATGCATGTTTCGTGTAAACTCATAGTAGGTAAGCAGGTTAAAGTGGGTTTTGATTTATTCTTTGTAGAAAAATCATTGTATACGGCGATTTGGGTTTTTTTTTGAGGAGTTTATTTGTGAAGCCGTTCTGCAATAGCAGGAGTATACCCTAGCGTTAACTGTGTACAACAGCTTTGGAATTTTTATTATAGTTAGTCTGTTTTACGTTCCATTTAGGGATTAATTTACCTATTCGGTTGCTGAGGTAAACAAACATCACTTAACTTTAATTTTAATCCAGTTCAGCTAGGATAAGCGCAATTATTTTTTTTTGGTTTTACTCACGCAGGAGTGGAACATAAGACCTGAACACTGCCAAAACTCTTGTCTCTCTTTTATTTTTTAAAAACTTTTGTTATGGCTACTTGTTAGTTCTAATTTAGGATTTAAGTAGTTATTTCTCTCTGCAAGGTTGGACGTCATGGTTGGTTGTACAAATACTTAATATAAACTATGATTACATTTTTAAATGCAAATAAATTTTATTTTCTTACTGCTCCGGTGTTCTTCGATTTTGGTCGCGTCTGCCCGTATCTAAGTTTTATATTTTCTGCAGTTGTGAGAAAATTTATAGTGATTTTCACTAGTGAATTGAAAGTGAACTTTGTGTTTGTTATTGCGTGGTTTAGTTTTTATAATTGGGAGGTATAATTAACAGTTTTAATTAAAGTTTAAAGTTTGAATATAAAAGGCACCATGGCTATTTCTTTGAGTCGGTTGTCTGACATAAGGTACTTAGTCAAGGACGAGTTAATCTACGAATTAACATGGAGAGGCATAGCCATTGGATCGGTGGAAGAGATGAAGCAACAGCTCATACTGATTAGACAGAGAGAAAGGACTGATGGAAGTATGAGATACCCTCCGTATCCCTTTAAATTTGGCCAGGATGCTTTTAACTGCATGAAGAAGCTTGATAGTCTGGTACCGCTGGTAGAGAAGTTCTCTGGTACGAGCAAAGGGGGAGAGTTTAGGAAAATCGCTGTAAGGTTGGAACATGTGTTAGCCAGGATAAATAACATGAATCCGTCAAACTTTGAAGAAAGTCAAACAAAAGGCATACTGGTTGCGGAAACCTTGAGTTTGATTCGGAGATTGCAGAGCCAAGCAACAGATTTACTAAGAGTTGGCGTTACCTCAGATGATGATGAAGCATCTGAAACCCAATCAACGAGTCGAAGCTCAGACCACTCGGCAAATGTTGGCAACTTTCCCAGCCAGTCTCAACTACCGCAACCACAGCACTCGAGCACACAAAGAACAGCTCAACAGCCTACGAACCAACCGTCGGTCATTGCTCCAGTGCAAATGCAAGTGCTAGCGAACCCAACTCAAGCACCAATACAGGCACCACCCCCAATGCTATTTCAGAATGACCGTGCATCAACTTTTCATTATCAACAACCGTCTACCGTTCCTTTGAGTTTAGCTGCCCTCCAAAGTAGCATAGCACCAATTGCTCAGTCACGACCATTTTCATGTTCGTCGCCAGTACCAATGTCAAGTGATCCTGGTACCTTATATCACGTTGCACCTGTACCTCCGCATAAATGGAACCTTAAGTTTACAGGCGAGAGGGGTACAATCTCCGTCACCGCATTTTTCGAGAGAGTGGACGTGTTGAGTCAGGCTAGAGGAGTCAGCAAATAGGTTTTACTGAATTCGGGCATTTATCTTTTTGAAAAGTCAGCTTATACTTTTTACAAAGATGTACGTAGAGAAGTACATACATGGGAACAGCTGGAACAAAGGTTCATGGCAGAATATCTTTCTTCTTCATATGGCGAGAAGCTATTGAAGGAAATTCAAAAACGTAAACAAGGCCCTGGCGAGTCTATAGGGACCTATATTGCTGTCATGAACACATACTCCCAAAGACTTGGCTGTCCTGTTTCTGAAGAGGCAAAATTTGCTATCGTCTTCAGAAATATAGCAGACATCTATAAGAATGGGTTGATTGCTACTGAGGTCAATAGCCTATCACATCTAAAAGATTTGTGTCGTAGAATAGACCAGAGATATGGGTTAGAGGAGGAGAATTTTACTCCTAGGAAAAACCAATCAATCGAACCTGACTTGGCCTACGTTGACGTAGAGAGCGACAGTGACGATTTTCCAACAGCAGTCAGTGCAATTCAAATATCAAGTACCGCGACATCTAACCAATGGAATTCAAATCATCATGCTGATAGATTTGACAGAGATAGGCAACAGCCAGCAAGCAATTTCGCTGATAGAGATAGACAGCAACCAGCTAGTGGTCAGTCTAGTGAAAATGATAGGGATAGACAACCACCACAAGGTGCTAGACCTGGTAGGGCGAACAGGGACGTTGTTTGCTACAGATGCAACCAAACAGGGCACATGGCGATCGGGTGCGCATTACCTAGCGGTAAGCAATGTTATTCGTGTGGTCAGGCAGGGGTAACACTCAGAGAATGTCGTAATTGTAATCGTCAGGGAAACGGACCCAGGCACTCGTAGGTGGTCGACCCTCGAGTCAGCCTGAAAAAGCATCGACCGATAGGCTAACGTACGTCTTAGATTATGTGATAAGTCATGCTCGTAAAGATGAAAGGCCTTATTTAGAAGTGGATGTGCTCGGAAATAAGTTATTAGGTTTGTTGGATTCCGGGGCTTCACGTACCTTTTTAGGGAATCATGGTTGGTCAATCATCGAGAGGTTTGGTTTTTCACTTGATACGACATAGAAGACGAGTTGTATTGTGGCAAATGGTCAAAGCACGAGTAGTATTGGGACAGTGATGGCGGCTCTTGCTATAGTTCGCTCACTAATTACATTTAATTAGAGACAAAACCGTCTGATTAACTTCGCAAGATTTGTCACTTGACCAGCAGTGTTCTGAGGAGTCCCATAAGGACGAAACGGTTAACTGTCAACACTTATTAGGTGTCCATTAGATCTTGGACCCCCGTGAGGTTAAGCTTTCAAGCTACCCACGGAAAAATATAAGGGAAACAAAAAACTCCTTTTTGCCCGATTAGCCATGACTTGTTTGATTTTTAAATTCACGGGTACGAAATTTCACGTTTGTTAGTATTATTTGGCTTAAAAATTCCGTTGATTGACGCTCACTGTCTTGATGACGGGTAAAAATGCAAAATGCGTTGATCCGGCCTGAAAAGACAAAGAGCTGTCGTAGGTCACGGACTATAGTTGTTTCCTTTTATTTGCATTCGATCTTTTCATTGATCGACATTGTATAGCAGTGTTTTCGCCTGCTTTTAGTTTTTTGTTTCTCTCGTATCTCGGTAGATGGCGGCTCTTGCTATAGTTCGCTCACTAATTACATTTAATTAGAGACAAAACCGTCTGATTAACTTCGCAAGATTTGTCACTTGACCAGCAGTGTTCTGAGGAGTCCCATAAGGACGAAACGGTTAACTGTCAACACTTATTAGGTGTCCATTAGATCTTGGACCCCCGTGAGGTTAAGCTTTCAAGCTACCCACGGAAAAATATAAGGGAAACAAAAAACTCCTTTTTGCCCGATTAGCCATGACTTGTTTGATTTTTAAATTCACGGGTACGAAATTTCACGTTTGTTAGTATTATTTTTCTTAAAAATTCCGTTGATTGACGCTCACTGTCTTGATGACGGGTAAAAATGCAAAATGCGTTGATCCGGCCTGAAAAGACAAAGAGCTGTCGTAGGTCACGGACTATAGTTGTTTTCTTTTATTTGCATTCGATCTTTTCATTGATCGACATTGTATAGCAGTGTTTTCGCCTGCTTTTAGTTTTTTGTTTCTCTCGTATCTCGGTAGATGGCGGCTCTTGCTATAGTTCGCTCACTAATTACATTTAATTAGAGACAAAACCCTCTGATTAACTTCGCAAGATTTGTCACTTGACCAGCAGTGCTCTGAGGAGTCCCATAAGGACGAAACGGTTAACTGTCAACACTTATTAGGTGTCCATTAGATCTTGGACCCCCGTGAGGTTAAGCTTTCAAGCTACCCACGGAAAAATATAAGGGAAACAAAAAACTCCTTTTTGCCCGATTAGCCATGACTTGTTTGATTTTTAAATTCACGGGTACGAAATTTCACGTTTGTTAGTATTATTTGGCTTAAAAATTCCGTTGATTGACGCTCACTGTCTTGATGACGGGTAAAAATGCAAAATGCGTTGATCCGGCCTGAAAAGACAAAGAGCTGTCGTAGGTCACGGACTATAGTTGTTTTCTTTTCTTTTATTTGCATTCGATCTTTTCATTGATCGACATTGTATAGCAGTGTTTTCGCCTGCTTTTAGTTTTTTGTTTCTCTCGTATCTCGGTAGATGGCGGCTCTTGCTATAGTTCGCTCACTAATTACATTTAATTAGAGACAAAACCGTCTGATTAACTTCGCAAGATTTGTCACTTGGCCAGCAGTGTTCTGAGGAGTCCCATAAGGACGAAACGGTTAACTGTCAACACTTATTAGGTGTCCATTAGATCTTGGACCCCCGTGAGGTTAGGCTTTCAAGCTACCCACGGAAAAATATAAGAGAAACAAAAAACTCCTTTTTGCCCGATTAGCCATGACTTGTTTGATTTTTAAATTCACGGGTACGAAACTTCACGTTTGTTAG
Organism: Aspidapion aeneum; assembly: GCA_963576565.1. Lineage (NCBI taxonomy): Eukaryota > Metazoa > Arthropoda > Insecta > Coleoptera > Brentidae > Aspidapion > Aspidapion aeneum. The sequence goes on from OY755043.1 coordinate 63,400,683, forward strand.
TATTATTTGGCTTAAAAATTCCGTTGATTGACGCTCACTGTCTTGATGACGGGTAAAAATGCAAAATGCGTTGATCCGGCCTGAAAAGACAAAGAGCTGTCGTAGGTCACGGACTATAGTTGTTTTCTTTTATATGCATTCGATCTTTTTATTGATCGACATTGTATAGCAGTGTTTTCGCCTGCTTTTAGTTTTTTGTTTCTCTCGTATCTCGGTAGATGGCAGCTCTTGCTATAGTTCGCTCACTAATTACATTTAATTAGAGACAAAACCGTCTGATTAACTTCGCAAGATTTGTCACTTGACCAGCAGTGTTCTGAGGAGTCCCATAAGGACGAAACGGTTAACTGTCAACACTTATTAGGTGTCCATTAGATCTTGGACCCCCGTGAGGTTAAGCTTTCAAGCTACCCACGGAAAAATATAAGGGAAACAAAAAACTCCTTTTTGCCCGATTAGCCATGACTTGTTTGATTTTTAAATTCACGGGTACGAAATTTCACGTTTGTTATCCTTATTAATTTGATAAGGAGAAGATAAAATAAATACGTGTTATGCACTTTCGTAAATGGAAGATAAACGAGGAATAAAAACCAGGACTAAAAGAGTAAACAAAATCGTATTTTTATATTATATAAATTTATATATAATCATAGTTATGTAAAGTTAATAACTAGCTCAGTTAGTCGGATTGAAGGGTTTGTAGGGCTAGCTAGTGGTGAGCAAACTTAACATCTGAACACTCTTGTGCCGAGTTTAAGCAGTAGTGTGTTTTTTTGGGTTCAAGTTCAGAAACAACTTTATTGGTGTAGAAGTGTTTTACAAGAATGGCGTCAAACCATTTGAATCTTAGAGAAAACATATATAAAGAGCAAAGGAAACTTTTGACTAAAACTGTAACTGAGAGGTGGTAGACGCTTTTTACTCATTAAGCGTCGACCGGTGAGATACCACCATGCCAGAAGTGAGTAGCGCTAAGTGGTATCACCACGTTCCGCTACTGCACTGGCAGTTCGGTTCCAACAATGAGTAACAGATAGCATGATGGCGCCTCCATGATCAAAATATTCCGGAGGTAAAATACCCGACCACTCGGATCTCCGGGCGTCGGGTGATCCTGGGGGTCCTTCATGCAAAGATATTAAAAGAAGACCAAAAACTCAACTCAGAATTGATTTTGACAATATAAGAGGATTAAGTACCAACATGAATTCAGTTCACCAACATCTTGAAGAACAAAGACCTGACATGCTTGTTCTCACCGAAACTAAAATCAGTTCTGCAACACCTATTGTGAACTATCTTTATCCCGGCTATGACCTACACCACCGATTTCGACATAATTTTGGGATTTGTGTGTACATTAAAAATGACCTTTCATGTCATCGAGAGGAGAAGCTAGAACCAGCGAACCTTGATATCATATGGCTGAAATTCACCTCAAAGTCATCGACCAAGTTCATTTGCTGCCTCTACCGACCGCCAAGTAACACCGAGTATCAAAACTTTTTTGCGACATTATCCGAAAACTGTGATAGTATACAGTCTAACTATCCACATGCGGAAATTGTTTTTTTAGGTGATTTCAACGTCCACAATATACCCTGGCTAAAACACCACAACAAAACAGATAACGAAGGCAGGGAAGCAGAAGCTTTTGCCATAAGTTGTGGTCTAACGCAGCTTGTCGATGAACCTACCCGTATCTCAGAAAGGGGTGAATTTGCAGCGCTTTTAGACTTGTTCCTAACTACAAATCCTGACTTGTACACAATTCAAGTAGATCCCCCACTTGGTTCATCCGATCATAAACTTATAAGAACAAAGTGCGAAATGTTCATACCGCCAAGCCAACAATCACTTCCTCGTAAAATGTGGCACTATAAATCGGCAAAATGGAATGACCTTAAACAGTTTTACCTGGATTTTCCATGGCAAGAGGTTTGCTTTAAAACAGCTGATCCCACTATTTGCTGTAATGAAATAACAAAAGTAGTCTTATCTGGAATGGATGCATATATCCCACATACAATAAAACGCAGAGCTAATGCAAAACCTTGGTTCAACAGCCAGTGTCAAACGGCTGTACAGAAAAAACACAGAGCATATAACCTTTGGAAACGACAACAAACCGCTCAAAACCACACAGAATTTATAGAAGCCAAAAATAGTTGCAAAATTACTATTGACGCCGCCAAAGAAACATACAATCAAAGAATAAAAAACAGGTTGCTGAATTGTCCAAGTAGTTCTAGGTCCTTTTGGTCTCTTGCAAAAGCCGTTGGATCAAACTTCACCAAGTCATCCATACCACCACTTACAGATAAAAATACTCACTTAGCCACAACATCAGAGGAAAAAGCCAATATGCTGGCCAAAATATTTTCCTCCAACTCAAACCTAACAGTGCCAAATGGAAAAACTCCACCGTTCATTGAAAGGGTTTCCCACAGTATGCCAGAGGTACCCTTTTGTCACAGAGAAATACGAAAATCCCTTAAAAAGTTGGATACAAACAAAGCAATGGGTCCAGATGGCATTCCCGCGATAGTACTCAAAAATTGTGCTAGCGAACTCACCCCAACTTTCGCAAAATTATTCAATTTATCTTATAGGCAAGGAGTATATCCAACATCATAGAAGTCTGCCGCAGTACAACCCATTCCAAAGAAAGGAAAAAAGACAGATCCGTTAAACTATAGACCAATTGCTCTACTTCCGGTGATATTAAAAGTAATGGAAAGAGTTGTGAACAATCACCTAACCAAGTACTTGGAAAAATACAAAATTATCAACGACAAGCAATACGGATTTCGAAAATATAGATCAACTGGCGATTTACTTACATACGTCACTCATTTATGGCAAAAAGCGATTGAGTTGCGAGGTGAAACAAGAACAATTGCCTTAGATATATCTAAAGCATTCGATAAAGTCTGGCATGAAAAGCTGCTCAACAAGCTCAAAGCAACGGGATTGTCGCCGAGACTTTGCACTTGGTTTGAAAGTTACCTTAAGGATAGATCCATTTATGTTGCACTGGATGGCCGGAACTCCAACTCTTACCAAATAAATGCTGGTGTGCCACAGGGAGCAATCCTTTCGCCAACAGTTTTTCTGATTTACATAAATGACCTCATAGATAAAACAGTAAGTCCACTTTATTGCTTTGCAGATGATGGCAATGTAGTCTCCTCAGTCATACCACCCACTCAGTGTCTATCCGCACGTGAATTCCATCATCTTAGACTAACTCAAATATCGCAGATAAATAACGACCTGGAGATAATAGAGGACTGGGGCAACAAAAACCTTGTACATTTCAACGCGCAGAAAACCCAAGCAGCCCTGTTTTCAAAAAAGACCTGCACCGGTGAGCCAAACATCATGCTATCTGGAAGTGCTGTCACATTGCAGAGCCAGTTGAACATCTTAGGAGTCACTGCAGAGACCAACATGTCTTGGCACAGTCACGTGGCACATATAGCTAAAAGGGCGTCCCAAAAGCTTGGGGTGCTATTTCGTACAAGACATCTGTATACACCAAGCCAACTGCTGACACTCTACAAAGCCCAGATTCGACCAACTATGGAGTACTGCTCACATATATGGAGTGCGGCACCCAAACATACCTTAATGCTTTTAAACACCGTGCAAAAGCGAGCTATCAAGCTGATCAATGACCCCGCACTTACCCGTAGCTTGGATAGTCTCGAACATCGAAGAGCTGTGGGCGATCTCTCTCTCTTCTACAGGTATTATCACGGAAAATGCTCTAAAGAGTTGGTACGTATGATCCCCCCGGGAGTAGCACCTACTAGGCGAACACGTCAAACAGACGGTAACCATCAATTTACTGTCAAAATAGAGGCACCAAAAACCTCATTATATCAGAATTCATATCTCTGGAGAACAGCATCGCTGTGGAATAAACTCCCTGCGACAGTTTTCCCTGCAGGTTACAACCTGAACCGTTTCAAAACCAACACACACCAACATTTTTGCGCACTTGCCGCTTTTCGAGCGTGATAGGGATCTCCTTGCGAGTGCGCATACCCGTAAAAAAAAACTAAAATACAACTAAATTCTACACTTAGTATAGCTTTACCCATATGGGAATTGGTTGAGTGTTCGAATATTCCTGGGTTTGATGCATGCTCTGATCTCCAGTAATTGATTTTACAGTCCTGCTGGTTATTTTCCTCCTACTTGCTATGTTGGCAGGGGTCCGGTAGGCAAATGTTCGGTCTATGTATGGAGGGTGTCTCGATGTCCTTGTTATAAAAATTTCAACCGTGGAAATAGATCCGACAACACCTCAAGGTGCGTTTTACGTATTTTCAATGCTTGGTCAATGCTGCCCCCTATATACCGGTACGAAAGTGTTGGTGTGTTTCCTCATTGGTTGGTTTGAAAACCGCGGGTTTTTTTCTCCAGTCTCGAAAACCAGGCTTAGTGTTTTTTCGTTGCGAGCGTTTTTTTTTTATAAATAGGTTTGCATCCTTATTTGAATTTAACCGGGAAAATTAGGTTGCTACTGTGCGTCTTACTGTCCCCACCATATCTACGAAGCGGTTTCCGGCGGCCTAATTTTTTTTTGTGTTCTCGACAAAGTGCCCGGTCTCTTTCCTAACGAATTTTGGCTCTCTCTTTCCTAACGAATTTTGGCTGGGTCGGCAACAGGTCTCTGGGATCGCCATTGTTTTTGGTTAGTGGCACTGCAGAAACTGCAGGTTCTGTCCCAGAGACTGTGAAGAGTGAGTCCGTCGTGAGGCGTATCTCGTTGACGGCTCATATCCTCTGCATAGAGGGATTTAAGGCGGCCTACGCCGTTTCTACGGGAAATAAGCGTGCCCTGTCCATTCCATCGACAGCTGTGCTGGACGCTGGTGGGAAGCTGGGTGTAGCCTTGTAACCCTGGGAAAGGTATGTTAGGATTAGGTTAGTTCATCTGTTTAAATCTACTTTATTTTATTGAGTCGACATGGGGTTCTTGATTAAATTACTCGATGTAGGGGAACTTCGTGCAAAATAGACGAATTCCAGGAAACTGAAACATTTCATTTTCCACAGGGTTTTACGCTCGGGCAAGTATCCATCAACACTTGAGACCATCTGCTGCCCTAGCGTCATGTACTAGGTGATCACCAGGGAAGGCGCGGCAGAACTGGGACCGGTGGAGTAGTGGAAGATGTCTGGAAACAGGTTCACAAAATAAAACAACATATTGTTCAATTAATCAACAACTTAAAAACTAATCAAGGACCAAGGTAGGAGTCATTTCATGCAAGCAACCATTTTTTTTTACATATAATTTTCCCTATAATTTTTTTATTTAAGTACAACTTTTGAAATTCTTGTAAACGCAAGATAAGGTATGACGTCATAGCCCCAAATTTTGCGGTATATTTAAGATAATTTCTCTTGTGAAATTTGGAGTGTCTTGCTAATTAGGCCCTGACTTGCTCCACTACATTTCATTCATTTTTTTGTATTTCATGTTTTTGGTAATACTTCCAGTTTTACCTTTTAAAATAAACAAGATGTACTAATTTTTTTGTGTTATTTGTCCAGCCCAATGACCAACTTTGCAGTGACAAAAGAGAGATGAGGTTATATTTTTTTAGCGGTTTCTTTACCCTGTTTTACCTCATGCGGTGGATCTCGGACTGGGTTGCTGTCTGTCTCATTCTACCCAATGTAGAATGATGACAGCAGATATTTGGTCCAGATCTCCCTTATGCCAGAATAATTTTGGAAGTATATTTATTTTTTTTGTTAGTCGTTTATATAACTGAGTCTCACACTACTGACTCAGATGTAAGTACACTATGACCTGTTAAAGGAGTCTATCTACCTGTAAAGTGCTTCTAGTTTTGTCATCTTAATTCAATCTTTTAGAATTGTATTCTGTTTATTAGTCAATTTTTTGGTTACAACGGTTGGGTTGAACTGTACTTTATTTAAGATCTTCTTTGTAAAACATTGGTATTAAACACTGTGGCGCACTTAAAATTTTCTTATTTCTGAACCCCCCCCTCTCCACTGTATAAAAGTTACCGGGCATATCAATGTTATACCTAGCTGGAAAATACAGTTCTGCTTCCAGATATTTGTTTAATTATTCAGTGGTTTTTTTGTGTCACAAATCGGCAAATTGGTATTATTCTATTTACAGTGTCACAAAATGGCGGCAACGTCCTTAAGCTGCCACAAATGTCACACAATGCATTTTAATAGGCCACAGTCTTTTTAAACAACCACTAAACCTTTTCTCTTCAACGAATTGAAACATAATGAATAAAATGACGAAAAGCAAGATATATTAGCAAAATACAAAACCAAACAGACATTGTGACCAACAATATCCCATGGCTACCAACTTAATAGAAATTAAACCAAATTTCACTGCTATCAGTGTTACCAACTTAATAGAAATTATCAACCAGTCAATGATACCCACCAAATTTAACTGCTACCAGTGTTACCAACTTACAAATAATCAGTCAAGTCAATGAGAAAGACATCTTCAGAAATTAGAACATACTGTTTACAAGATTGCATAATTTCAAATACTAAAACAAATAAGAATCATTCATCATCAAGCTATTGATGTAACCAGTCATGCCTGATATTATGCGAGAGTATCAGATTAAATATAATTAAATATGCTATTGAGAAGGCATTTATTTGGGCAAATTACTGTGGTGTATGCTTAGCTGCAAGTTTAGTTTTCCATGAATAAGCTGAAAAATATAGAACGAAAACCAAGGTGCAAGTGGGTACTAAGTTATATTCAAATGGAATTAAAATTTCACCGCATTTCTGGCTTGAGCACAATAATGTAATATACGATCCAACTATTGCGATAATGCAACATTATCTACCACACAATCTTGCTGTTACTCATAGAAAAGGTGAATTAGTATGCAAGACAATGGAAGGTTTTAAAATGTTGGAAATGTTTTATGAATTTGAGAAGACCAAGTCAACAGCTGCTTACTTTGAAAAGGCTCCAAATAACTTAATTAAAGTGCGTGAAAATATTCATAAAATTGTAAGCAAAATAATAAATAAATAGAATAATCAAACTTAAATAACAGTCATATTTTGACTATGTTTGTAAGAGACTTGTACATTCTACAAAATATAATACAAATTATTTATTAGCAAAATAAAAGACAAAGGGTTAAATAAATATAAACTACATTAAGATCTTTATTAAATGATCAGAACAAATTTTTCAAATGTTAGAAAAATACCAAGATCATTTGAAGAAGAAGACGGGCTGTGGGGAGCTCAGTAATTCTATACATATTGTAAGCAAAAATTTTAAAACTGAACACATATAATCCAGACGTACTTCAGACATAATTCAACCGTAGTTCAGATATATTTAAGATGTACTTCAGCTGTACTTTAGATGTACTTTAGCTGTACTTCAGCTGTACTTCAGCTGTACTTCAGCTGTACTTCAGATATACTGCAGACGTAATTCAGCTATCGTCAGGCGTAGTTTAAACATTATTAACTTATCAATATGTTACTGTACGGTGTAAATGATAGGTGTTCCTTATTAGAAAGTGTGGAATTAGACAAGGAGGAGCAAACAGAAAATTTTTTAAAGCCATTCTTTCAACCTCAAAAACAAACTGCGCTAAGTTTTGTTCAAGACGATAATGCTAATGTGTATGATACGATTTATGGGCCCGGATATTATAACAATAAGTGGATGCTAGGCGATAGGAAAATATTAATGAATAACGAGAATATTGCTTTAGATGATCACATTTTCAAGAACACTTCGGGGCTTGAAAACTTAATATTATTTAAAGAACCAAAGAACTTTTCACCTCTAGAGCATCAGATCTACAAACAAATATTAGAGCTGAGCGGTGTCCATCGAGATTCCAGATAGCGTTTAAGAATGCAAGCTTGTAAGACTAAATACAAAAATATTATTCGGCCTTTATTTATAATATGATAAGGCAGGCAGCACATTTTTATTAAAAACAACACTAGTGCCTAGTCTTAACACCATACTACTTGTTTAAATTACAGTCAGTAGTTACTATATATATATATATATATATATATATATATATATATAGGAAATTACTAAACCTTGCTAAAAACATTAAGTTATTTGTTTGTAGACAAAAGCTAAAAAATATTTTGTACCCAGGTTTTGAGGCACTCGTGTCCCTAGTCAAAACATATTTCTATGTTTATGCTTCCATTAATAAAAAATAAAAATAAAGTTTAAAACTACAAGAAAAACATAAGTAAACTATTTTTCAGCAACTGCTTAAATCCTGGAAAAATTTCGCAGTCAAATCAAGTAATATCGTTTAAAAAAAATAGTATATAGTCCTATTATCAACCATGAGTTTTTGGAAATTGAAAGATGAAGGTAGCGAGCCTAAGGGACATTTAGAGGACAAATCAATTCTGCCACTCTCTCACTTATCAATTCAATATGGTTAAGATTTTAGTTTTTTCAGAAAAAAGTATTTTGAAACTTTAGTTAGTTTGAGCATATGTTAAACTGTTATAAACGCAACAAAATTCGGGGTAAATTCTGTTATAACTTAAAAAAATAAAAATCGCCCATTATATAAAGAAATACATTTTTATTATATTAGGTAATTTATATATTCTATCATATTCTTAGATGTGAATAGCGTTTCTATATATTTTTCAAGATTTACTTGATAGGTAGGTAAATAGTATTAATTATTAACGGCCAAAAAAATCGGAACAGCGGCAAAAATTCATATATTAAAACAATTCGCTTTGACTCCAACATGTGCCTATAAGTTAGAAAAAGTAAAGAAATATTTTTTGGAAAACCTATGACAACGCTGTATGAAACACGACATACGTATATTTATTCTTTATACATCGAGTACATCTATCGATTTACCAGTGTCGGCGGTAAAATAGTTATTGGATGTAAACAGTAAATACCTTACTCTTAAAAACAAGCAATTAAATTTAATTTACATCTCAATAGACATATATTTACAATAAAAATAAACATTAATAACATTTTTGAGGTTATATTTTCAAATACGGATGCCAAAGTTTAAAAATATGAGGCTGTGATGACTTTCATATCCCCTAAACTTAGAAGTATTAAAACCCCCAAAGTTTGGGACACCTGATACATATTTTGAAAGACAAGATTAAAAATGTATTATATTGGTATGTGCTAAAAAATGTCACATTAAATTATTCTCAAAATATTTTTGATTTGTTTGTACTTTTTATTTAAAAGGTGTTTGAAGGTCAAGCAGTTTCAGAAAATTTAATTGAGAAACGAAATTTCTGAATAAAAATGGTCCAATTTTGTTTTACAAGATCCGTATTATTTTAATGTCTCTTAAATATTCTTTTACTTTAAAAATTAAAAAAATCTGTTAAAACTACCTAAAATTTTTACAACGTCGCATTTAACCATTCAAAAATTATAAGTAGATCTAGTCCTTTATATTTTGGTAAGATAATAACAGTTTTATTTATGTCTCTTCAATTCGTTTAAAAAAGAAAAAGAAGGGGTAGCGATATATGAGATTTTAAGTTCCCATAAAGCTATCCCCGCTTGCCACATTTGGTGTTCTGTTGTGATGATTATAGTAAGGGTTTGTAAAGGAGCACTGTTTTATTTTTTCCTTGCATTGAATTTAAAAAGAAAAATAAATGTTAGAGGAGAATGCGGTTTTGGTGATTCTTAAAGAGAAAGGAAATACCAATCAAAGATTTCAAACATCGTTACCAAGGAAAAGCGTTTTTTAAAATAAATTTAAAGTTTATTGTTCATATATAATATATAATATAGTATAGAAAATAGAACTCACCAAGCGTTGTTTAACAAAGAAACACTGGTTTGTTACCAAATGCCAAATATTATTCAATAAAGAAACACTTGTTTGTATATGATGTTTTAATTCTGTTTCTCGCTTTTATATATACAAAGTGATTAAAAAAATATAACGCTATCTACAAGAAACATGTGCATATTTTTTTAAAAATATTTGATAAAGAAGAACAACAATCTATCTGCAAGCGCGTGTACATTTTTTTACTGATTATTTCAACAGCTATCTCTAAATATGTAGGGGAGTAGGGTCAGAGGTTATCTTGTTATTCCAATAAACACTTTTTATAAAGCTGCTACAAAGTGGCAGTACAAACTTAAATTAAATATTATTTTAAATAAAATATATTTATACAGGGAGGCTACTTGATGTATTAACTTTAGACAGACCGTGACAATTTATCGAGATTAAATTAGAGACAGGATAAATTTTGATAGCTGACTAGTACCCTGTATATTCTGCACGAGTGATGTAGCCATATACGACATAGCATTTAGGTTAGGTATATATGGATCTCGACGGTTTAGGTTAGTAGCTTGAAAACAGAGATACCTGATTAACTGGTATAACGTAATTTTTATAAAATTGGATTGATATTTCCAATGAATATAAAATAAGTACTTTCGGCCAGTTTCGGTCTTTTTCATCTATACATTTTGTTAGACCAATGATCTACAATACTTATTCAGTCTATTGCGATAATTTATACAGCACACGTCTTAGTTTTCAGATCTTGGAGAGTGCTGGGTAAGGTGAAAACATGTAAGAAAATGTTAATAATTATTGTAAATCTTAATTGCTAAAAGGAGACTATTCAAAATATGGTGTTGACAAAATAGGCCATTTTTAAATGCTTATTTGGTCGACATTTTAAGTTATTTAAGTAGCTAGTCCTGTTACCATTTTTATAAATATCGTAGAAAGATAATATCCTGTATTTTTATTGTTTAAAAAGTCACAAAAGTTTAAATGGGTTAGAATATAATTAAACCAGATCCATTTTTTGTATCACAACTAACCCCTAATACTAAGGTAAAGGTTAGAGGATTCCTACTTTTATCTTAACAACTTGTAAGTTGGGGGGCAGCATTTCATAATACCATAAAAAAAAGTACAAATTATTCAAAACATTTTTAAGTATTTTGTTAAATAAACCTCGATTGTGCGGAACAGATTCTTTGTATAGTAAGAGCGGCCTTATGGATTTAAATGAAATATATATTTTACAATTGCTTAATTATCAACACAAAAACAAATATAATTTGATAGAAATAGAACACACATACAAGACATAGAATGCAAATAAATGTAAAAACTATAAAAACTAAAACAGTAAGGGGTCAAAGAACTATTCCTTTTCTTGGGCCATATGTATATCGTCTGATAACGGTTAGATCAATTAATAATAAAAGAAAATTTAAAAAGAGAGTTAAAATCTGGATACAATCCACACCTCGATCATTTTTAAAAAAGATTATTAATGAAGGGATGCTTTGGGATTTAAAATTTTTAATTGAAAAAGATTTGATGGTTTTATTCTGCAAAATATTACCAAACTAATCTTATTCTTTATTAATATTGTTGTTATTGTATTTTAGGATTAATTTCTTAGTGTTGCTATTGTAATTGTAAAATTTGAAATTTATAAAAGAAAAATACCACGCACAAGCTTCTCGAAGGCTTCAGTGGCTTCTCTTTATTTATTTCTTATTTTAATATATTTGCTATGTAAAACTTTTCTTTATTGGAAATAAATATACAACATAACAAAACATAACTGCTTGTTTATTAAATTTCTACAGTTGTATATGAAAAACGTAATGCATTATAATACTTATAGTAGGTTAGTGTATGTGTTTATTTATTAATATCCTTTTGATTGCCTGCTAAACAACATTCCTATTTTTTCATTTATTTTTGTGAATCTAATAAAAGAACAATTGTTAAGATCTGTCCTGCAAAACAAACAAAAACATTTTGATCGACCTTTTTCTTTCTAAAAAATGCATACAAGTTAGACATATCAATCCAATATAAAAAAAGAATTTCTCGAATCGGTTCAATAGGTGTTGAGTAATTAGTGGAAAATATAAAGACCCTTTTCATTGATCTAGATCTCCTTAAGAATTAGTGCAAGTTAAGCCACACCAATGCAATACAAAAAGAATTTCTTGAATCGGTTTAGTAGGTGCTGAGAAAGTAGTCAAAAAACTATTAAGGCCCTTTTGGGTGATCTATTGTTCCTTTAAATTTAATACAAGTTAGACATATCAATCCAATACAAAAAGAATTTCTCAAATCGGTTCAATAGGTGCTGAGAAATTAGCGAAAAACTATTAAGGACCAAATGATAGTTGCGCAGTTCACCGAATTACGTTTTTCTTAGAAACTGTCAACGCAAAACATGCGCAAATAGCATCAAAAGTAGCTTTGCTACTCCCAGCTGATAGCGATCTTTCATTATATACCCTTATTTTTATTTTATTTTATTATGCCTTTTGGCACTTTTTGAGGGAGGGTTTTACTTTGTTTGTGTGTTTTTCCAATAGATATTAAAATTAATAATTATTTTGATGCGGTTTTAGTGGTTCTGAAATATTTACATTCAATACGTTTGCAATATTCTTGACGATCATTACGACCATTTTCATAAAAAAAAAAAATAAAATTGCAATTTTTTTCAAATATTATGACACTTGCGTTACACCATATAAATAACCAACTGCATTACGTATTGCATCATATTACTTTTCTTCCTTGCTAAGTAGATAAAACAAAAACATGTGAGGGGTCATAAGTTTAACTACATAAACAGTGAAAAGGGATGTATATATATATATATATATATATATATATATATATATATATATATATATATATATATATACAAAATGCACGTCGAGAAATTCAAAGAAATATTTTTAAAAATGATTTTATTTTTAACAAACAGGGACACTTATTAATCAACTTTTTTATATTAAAACATATCAGGCTAAGCTAGTGCAGTATTTTTTTGGCTATTCTGTCAATTTTACACCTTGTTAGGTAACACAATAGGTATACATTTCGTATGGGTCCCCAACTTGAACTACAGTCACGGGTTACGTAGCATAATAGGTGACACAGTACACACACACATCACTATTAAATCTCGCATTGGTCACGTCTTAAACACCACAAAAAACTTTCGCCTTATATCTTTTTAACCAACACTTCGTTCCTTCAGACATGGCTATAAAATATTTATTTAATAACGCCCTTTCACACTATTTCTCTAGCTCAACCTTTTTAAATATCATTCACAAATATTGCGGGGATACTCCTTACTAAGGTCTCTTTGGTTAAAAAACAAATATCAAATTCAGGTCACCCATTTTGTAAACTAAGCCATTAAAAATTGGCAAAAGACAGCTTATGATGAGGTAAAGACATATTGCAATTGACAGATTGAGACATGACAGATTGACATATGACATTTTGACAGTTGTGACGTCATACAGACGTGTGACCTTGGAACACAAAGTGACAGATTAACACATAACAGATTGACACATGACAGATTGACACATGACAGATTGACATATGACAAATTGACACATAACAGATTGACATTTGACAGATCACCTCAAACTTATTATATACGTTTTGACAATTGTGACGTCATACACAGTGTGACCTTGACGGTGCCGATTTTTGCTAACTTAAACCTTAGCGTTTTCTTATGGGAATTAACATGGGAAAATAGGCCGAACTCTTGTTGCCTATTTACTCATGAAAATAGAAGAATTATTAACATAACCTGAAAATTTCCAAATCGCAGATTACCCCAATAAAACAATACGAGCAATAAGACTAACTGATGGATCGTGTCAGGCACAAGATTTCTTTGACTTTTTGTATTTAAACATAGCTAAATACCCAACATTGGTCCTATCTCTGTCGCCCATATAGGTTGCTGATAAATTCTATCTCTGTTGGAAGGAGCCAACTGAATAGTGTCACACACTTTTTGAGCAGCGTGTTCTACGTGCTTTGGGTTTCAGCCGGGAAGGGCGAAGCTCGTGGCCAATTCATTGCGTCGCATCGAGTCGGAGTGTGATCCACTGCATTGCAGATGTTTACAAAATTTCATATAATTAATAAATTAAAAAGAAGTGAATAAGATAATATAAAATCCTATAAAGATGTTTTAAAAATTAAAAAAAATACTCCGCCAATATATGGGCCCCTAAGATCACACTGAGAACTATAATTTTAGTGTTCATGTGAGTTAATATAACTAAAAAGTGAAATATATTTTATTCAACTCCAGCCTCAATTACCTTTCGTTTGATACCACACAAGCAATGTTTTGACTTTAACTCTAATTTTTAAAATCTACCCTTACCCTTTTTTTTTAAACTAAAATATTTTTTGTTTAACTCCAGACTCAATTACCTTTTGTTTAATATCACACACGCCATATTTTCACTTAAACTCTAATTTTTGACATCTAACCCCTCCCTTTTTTAAAAATGAACAAAAATCTATTTTGTTTAACTCCAGACTCAATTACCTTTCGTTTAATATCACACACGCCATATTTTCACATAACCTCTAATTTTTAAAATCTACCCTTACCCTTTTATTTGGTTTGTGATCGATGGATTTTGTTCATTCTTAAATGGGATCATCCCGACCCGAGACCCAGCCTAGGTACCAAATTTAATTAAAATCGAGCAAGCGGTTTTTCAGTTATGCGCATTGGTCGTTACAGACAGGCAGACGGGCAGACAGAGAGACAGATAGACGGCGCAACAAAAAAGTTTCAAAATCATCTGAAACGCAAAGATATATAAAAAATTTTGAAATCGGAGCAACTTTTTTTTTCTCGAAAAAATTAGGATCACCATAGCTCACACTACTATAGTATAGTAGTAGTGTGAGCTAAAACGTGTTTTGCGCAGAAAAATGAGGTAGTACCTTGGCACAGTAGCACTACCTTACGAGCCGCCATTAGAGTAAGGTAGAACGATATCAACATTTTAAATTCTTAAGTTAGTTAGTTAGTTAAGTAAGTATTCGTTCGATCGCAGTTTGGTACGGTTGTATTGCATCGTACCTGCATGATAGTACTAACGAGGTCAAAGTCGAAGTTTGTTTTGTTTATAATAAACCTCGCACGCGAAAAATTTGTGTTAAAAATCTATAAACAATGTTATGTTAATGTACCATCACCTGTGAAACTTGTTTTAAAAATTAGCGAAAAGCCCAAAAAAAATCAAGAAAAAATGGATAATGCCGAATTATTTCAGGATAGCCATGCTAGAACACAAAATGAAGAAGTTTTATATAGCGAATGGGAAAAATCCCAAAACGAAAAAAATTCACTTAGTGTACAAGTTAATTATCTTCGAAGTCAACTGGAAAGTATGCAAAGAAAATTTGCAGATTTAGAGACTAAAGTCACTAAAAAAGAAGAGTCTGACATGGACTACATTACTGATGAGGACGATCTGGCAAGAGAAACTGAGTGGATCAGACAAAAAGAAAAGGTTGGAAAAAACGTCGAATGGATACTTCACTCTCACCACCACAACAAACCTCGGGCACTGGAGAGCCCGCCAATAAAAGACAAAATGAAGAACCCCCTACTAGGGTTAAAAAAGCTCCATTACCTCCACCGATTATGGTAAACGGGGGCGTAAATAATTTTAATAATATTTATGACAAGTTAAATATCATACAAGGAGTTAAAATAAAAGTTTTAAATAACGAAAATATTAAAATAAATGTACAAGACGCAGACAGCTATCGGCTGGTTACTAAAATGCTTAATGAAATAAAGCATCAATGCCACTCATACGAAAACAATCAAATAAGGCCAATTAGAGTAATAGCGAATAGGCTACACTTCTCATGTGACCCACAAAAAATTGTAGCTGATCTACAAAAAAAAGGTTTTAAGGCGCTGGAGGCCAGCAACAAACTTAAATGGAGAACAAGACAACCTCTTAATATGTTTATGCTCACATTTAGCCACGATGAAGATATCAACAAAATTTTTGAAATTTCCAGTATCCTTGGGATTGAAGTGGAAATAAAAGCACTAAAAACTTTAAAGTTAGTCCCTCAATGCAAAAGATGTCAATCTTATGGACACACGCAAAAATATTGCGCTAAAGAACCACGTTGCGTAAAATGCACGGAGAAACATCTTACTGTAGAATGCCCCAAACCAAAAGAATCTGAGCCAAAATGCATCCACTATAAAGGCAAGCATCCTGCTAATTACAGAGGATGCCTTGTTGCTAAGGAAATACAAAAATTGAAAAATAAACCTAAGAAACCGAATCTCATACCAAACGTGAGTACAAATAGACAAAACTAACAGACAAGAAACACAGTCACACAAAATTCTGTGACAAGGACATACAGCCAAGTAGCAGCAACAGCTACTGATATTAATATCAGTAGTCAAAATACTATGGAACAAACACTACAATTAATTTTGGAGAAATTGAACAAACTTGATGAGCGATTAACTAAACTAGAAAGTAGCACTAACGGAGCTACCAATATGCCTCAAAATGGTCAGTAATCTTAGAATCCTAGCTTGCAAGTTATTCTAGATATAGAAAAGACTTGCAAGTTATTCTAGATATAGAAAAAATTGACGTCTGTCTTGTGTCAGAAACGCATTTCACTAACCAGTCTCACATTAAATTTAAAGGTTATAAAGTGTATCATACAACTCACCCTAGCAATACTGCACATGGGGAAAGTGCTGTAATAATTATCACACTATGAGGAGATGGGATATAAAACCATAGAGATTCAAGCTACATTAGTAAGTGTAAAAACCAAAATATATACATTAGTCATAAGTGCTGTCTATATACCACCAAGGCACTTACTAAAGAAAAATCAATATCTTAATTTTCTCAGAAAATTAGAAAACCGTTTTATAATTGGAGGTGACTTTAATGCAAAAAATACCTACTGGGGATCTAGACTGACGAATTCTAAAGGAAAAGAACTTTTGCAAGCTATTAGTAAATATCAATGTGAGCCGATATCAACTGGTAAGCTCACATACTATCCAACAGATCCAGGATCTAATTGATTTTTTTATAGTAAAAAATATATCTTTAAGTTTTGTTTTACACTCAGATCATTCACCTATTATTCTAACTCTTAGTAAAAACATAATAAAGAAAGAAGCAAATATCTCACTAGTTAATAAACTGACTGACTGGATTAGTTTTAAATAAAGTCTGTCAGAAAAAATAAACATATCAGTACCATTGCAAACGCCAGAAAAAATCGATAAAGAAGTTGAATATTTTGTTACAAATAATCAACAAGCAGCTTAGGAAAACAGTCCAAAACCAAAGAGAATTTTTAAGGGAAAAAACTATCCAAAGGAAATTAGAGACCTTATATTGGAAAAAAGGAAACTAAGAAGAAAGTGGCAGCAAAGCCGTGATCCTCGGGACAAAACAAATTTCAACAACATGACGCAGCGCATTAGGCGAGAAATTCTAGTAATAAAAAATGAATCTATTAACCATTTTCTTAATGAACTTACAGATGATAAAAATAATGACTATTCCCTTTGGAAAGCAACCAAAGATTTTAAAAGACCAATTATCCAAATTCCACCCATACGAAAATCTAACAACCAGTGGGCAAGGAGTAACGAAGAAAAAGCAGATATTTTTGCAAGTCATTTAGAAAAAACATTTCAGCCCTACGAAGCACCAGATGAACACTTTCATTTAAATGAACCCCATCAAATCGAGGACCATATTAAGCTTACATCACCAAAAGAAATATTAACAGAAATCAAAAATATTAATTTGAAATAAGCCCCAGGGTATGATCTTATTAACGGGGTAGTCATAAAACAACTCCCCAGAAAAGCTATCGTAAAACTATGCAACCTAATTAATGCGTCTTTTAGGCTTAGGTATGTACCTAAACTGTGGAAAGTTGCAGAAGTTATCATGATTCCAAAACCGGGAAAACCACTCAATGACGTGTCATCTTACAGGCCAATATCTTTGCTGCCAATTATATCCAAGCTCTATGATAAACTATTGCTTAAAAGAATAAAACCCATCATAGAAAGACAAGAAATTATTCCATCTCATCAATTTGGTATTCGAGACAAGCATTCCACGATAGATCAAGTACACAGAATTACTAATATAATAGAAAAAGCACTATAAGTGGGAAAAGTTTGTTCTGCAGTTTTTCTAGATGTAGCACAAGCATTTGACAAAGTGTGGCATGAAGGCCTTAATTTTAAACTAAAACGGTTTCTGCCAAAACAATATTCCGATATTTTGGAATCATACATATCTGATAGACATTTTAGAGTAAAACAGGAAGACTCATAATTAAATTTAACAGAAATTCAAGCAGGCGTGCCCCCGGGTAGCGTACTAGGCCCTTATCTATACTTATTATTTACTTGTGATATCCCAAAGCCAGAAAATTGTCACTTAGCAACATTTGCCGATGATACTGGTTTATTGACGGTAGAAAAATCTATTGAAAAATGTATAGAAAAACTTCAGGATGCAGTCACCCAAGTTCACAGTTGGACCACAAAGTGGCGAATAAAATTAAATGAAACCAAATCAATTCATGTTGATTTTACAAACAAAAATATAAATCACATACAAATAACAATTAACAACATTCCAGTACGATATTCGAATCAGGCAAAATATCTAGGTATGACACTTGATGCCAAATTGCGCTGGAAAGCACATGTTAAGAAAAAAAAAGAAGAAATTGAGATAAGGTATAGAAAAATGAATTGGCTAATTGGAAGGAAGTCCAATTTAACAATTCATAATAAGTTACTGCTTTATAGACAAATACTGGTATTCAACTATGGGGTTGTGCTAAATAGAGTAACATTCTAGTTGTACAGAGATTTCAAAATAAAGTATTAAGAAACATTGTGAATGCACCCTTGTACGTTCGAAATAGTGACCTTAATCGAGATCTAAAAATCGAAACTGTAGCAGAGACTATAAAAAAGTACGCAAAAAGTCATGAAGATAGACTCCATCGGCATGTGAATGTGGAAGCAATTCAGCTTCTAGACAATACTATGCTAGTTTGAAGACTAAAAAGAGTGAAGCCGTTTGAACTAGTAAACTAAGTGAATTACACATAAAACAAAATAATGCTATATACACAACATAATTGTGAGTTACAGACTAAACAAAGCGGGGAGAACTATGAAGTTTAAATCTGACTTTTCTAGTAAATTAAGTTAAAACAAAATTGCTAATTAGTCTTATTGACTAGATTGTAATACAATAAACAGAGTGTGTTTGACAAATAAAAAAAAATAAAAAAATTCTTAACAAAGGATATCTGCAGCTAAACATCCCCCAAAAACGCTTGCAATACTGCCGTCTTCGTGTTTATTTAAAATGCAAAACATTGCATATATCTATCATGAAAATTATTAATATTTTATTTTTAACAAAGACATCTTTGGTATGCTTCCTAACTTAATTTTATTTTGCTTTACCTCATGAATGATGTGTTTTTATATAGTTAATTGTAACAATAAACTTTGTGTTGTTTATTGTGGTTTTATGTTTTTTATTAATGACATGGTTAGTTACCACATATTCAATTATATTAAAATAGTCAATTATGCTAAAATAAACGAAAATGTATTATTCCTTTTTGCGATAGTTTTTGCCTAACAATATATTAAGCATGAACACCAGTATTTACTAAAGGCTCTACAGTGCTAAGTGCTACAATTCTAGGTTTAAAAGTCTACATTTTGGTTGAAGGTTTAACTTATTTTTCCCGTGAAATCAATAGTTTTTAATATTTATATAAATTGTTCATAAATACCTTGCGATATCGGGCATCTTTTTTCGTTGTAACAAAGACATTATTTCCACACAAAGGTTATAAATAAACAAAAATAATAAAATATTATTTTAAAAATGGTAGCCATATTTAAACCTCCAAACATCACTAGGAAATGTCGAATAAAAACGGTGTAAGTCAGTGTCAGCTGTGCGCTATATTTTACATATTAATTCTTTAGACAAGTTAGCGACGATTAAACCGATGTTCGATTGTTTGTTGAATGTGTAATTAAAAAGGGATTCTAATATATCTTGTGCTTTTTACAGTATTGAAATATTGATACGTATTTAATACGGTAATGCATCTACAGATATAGTTTTAAGTTATTTATGTATTATTTAGCTTTGAATTTTTTTTTTGTCAATCATGTATTATTTCTATTGTTTTTCGAACATTAAACCATCCCTCAGGGGTGGTACTACAATTTGAGACTATCTTTAACGGGAATCCTACGACTGCATGGACTAAATATCCAAAAAATGAAATTTCGTTACAAAAATTTTATGTGGCTTTTATTTATTTCTTAAGTTAGTTAAGTAAGTTAATTTAAATTTATATGAGATGAAACTCACTGAGAAATGCTTACTATCATATTGTACATTAGGGTGAGTATTAAAAAAAAATACACTTATACCGGTCGGTATAAAGTCTTGACTTGATACTTAAACCCGGGCTACAATGCTAATTCTTAAGGTCTTAGTAAATATTGGTGGAAAAGTTTGACAGAAAATTTTTAAAAATTAACTTAACTTAACAATTTTCGATTTAAATTCTTCCAATTCTGATTGCTAGAAGTACTGGTGGGGGTGAAGAGCTTGATGGAAAAGGAATAGCTATTTGCAATTATTGGTGTATGTTCGGATAATAAATATTTTTTCGATCTGATTTTCTTGTCCTCATTTCATACCCTATTTCAACAGTTTATTGAAAGTTACCACAAATTAGATCTTTATTATTCCAAATTTTGTTTAAGTTGGATAACGTCATGACCCCCAGACTCCAACTTTTTTTAGTAAAAAAATGTTTCTTGAATTTACCATATAATTGCAAAAAAAGGTATTTTTTGGGGCCTGCATTTTTAGGGCCTAGATCCGCTACTCTGTAGTTACCGTAAATATAACAAAAACTCGTGCATGCTTGCAGATTGTTTTGAGTGACACATTAAAGTTAAAAGAGAAAATTTATTTATTCCTTATACAAATCAAAACAATGTAAAATTGCTCTCAGGTTTATTATTTATTTGATTACTTGACAAAATTTTTAATAAAATGTGATAAGGGACGTGACGTTACTTTTGGCATAAAAAAATTAAGACAATATAATTGTCATGTTAAATAGTGTAATAAAAAAATAAACCCAATTTTTTTTTTATCAGATACACCCTTTTGATCTAAGACAGCGGATCATGGGATGTGTATGACAAAAGACACAAAAAATTTAATTTTTCATTTCATTTATTTTCAAAATACCTTACTTAAGATTTACATAAATAAACTTACGGTTTAAGAAATTTATTCGAAATGGCATGTATCCCAAATAGTTTCCTAGGCTTAAGGCCAAAAGTCCTTGTCTGCCATATTCAGGACACATCCATCTCGTCTCTAAAAAAACTTAAATAACTAAACTATCTGAATGAATCTAAATGAGCCCATAATTTCGACATTGCGTTGTCAAGTAAGCCCAAACTTGTGTCCCTATATATTTAAGGTTGACATTATTGGTGAAAGTGACTTTACAACTATATACATGTGCCAAGATCACGGGCGTGCTTTTAGAAGCAAATTAGACGTAAAAACGACTATTAAAAAAATATATATTTTAAATTTTTCACCGTTATTACATTGCTGTTCGAGGGTTATCGAAAAATCGCTTTCGCAAATCCCTATCCAGATGTTTATGTTGCACATGAATCTCTAATCTGTGCTCTACTATTACAAGTAGTTTATTTATTCCCTGTTTCGCGACATCGCAATTACAGTGGCGGAGGGGACTACTTTTTTAATCGGCTATAACTTGTATAACAGTATAGATAAATATCAAAGAAATTTCTTCAGGTATGGTCATAGTAATATAAATAGTAATTTTCGGGCTCGTCCTCAGAACAAGGTAGGGGTAGTCACCATCAGTACGGCAAAACGATGGAAAAGCGATGAAAAAGGTTCAGAAAAGTGAAAAGAGAAAATAAAATGTGAATACGCACTTGAGAAAACCAATTATCAATTTGCGGTACAGCTGGGGTAGGCTGCCTAAGGTAAAGAATCTAACAGCACCACAGAGCTAAACTCAGTCCCAGTAGGTATCCTAAGCCCAGGTTCAATATTATATCTTTTTGACGAGTGGTCAAAGATTAAACTAATTCATATTCGGACTCGTCTCCACCTCCTTCGATCCTGACAGTCATCTTCCGTCAGGTTTTTTTGACTCATTGATCTTTGGATTGACTGTTGCCATTCCAGTTTAGGACGCCCTCTTTTTCTGCACCTTTTTGGTTGCCATTCTAGGACCTGCTTTGGTAATCTTTCGTCGCTCATCCGTTGTACATGGCCATACCATATCAGTTGCCTTTTAGTGATGTCATCCGTTATGCTTCCCTCGATTCCCATTCTTACTTTTATGATCTCATTTCTTATATGATCTCTTCTGGATAGAAGTAGAAGTAGAAACGTTTATTGGCTATTTTTTACATATATAAATGCAAATTATAGCAAGTCATAAAAATTGGGACAAAAATGTAAATAACAGTACAGTTTGAGTTGAATTTGAAAAGACATACTTAACAAAAAAAAATAATCACATTAAACTAATATTCTCATTGATCTTCTTATTGCATCTATTTCGACACTTTCCATTTTTGCTTTGTATTTTTCTGTTGCGCGACAAGTCTCTATTCCATACAACAGCATGCTTTTCACCATTGTTTCGTATATGTTAAATTTTACGTTCTTCTTTATCTCTCTGCTCCATAAAATACTGTTAAGACAACCAATAACCTTTTTTGCTTTTACTATTCTTTTTTCCAGTTCTTTACAGTATGTTTCTGTCTTATCAAATGTGACACCCAAGTATACATACTCATTGCATGGAGATATTGTTTCTCCATTTTCTAGTTCTAATTCACTTGATTCGTTTCCAATACATAAGTACTGTGTCTTGTCCACGTTACTTTTGGTATTCTTCCGTTAACTTTCTCATCATATACTCCTTGTCTTCTTTATCATTAGCTACAATTACTCGGTCGTCAGTAAACTGTAGTGTGTATATGGTAAATTGGTCGTTAAGTGTATTCCCATGCCGTGTACTTTGCTTTTCCAGTTTTTTAGAGCTTCTGCGATATATATTTTAAAAAGAGTTGGAGAGATACAACATCCCTGTTTTAAGCGTTTCGTTACCAGGAATTCTTTTGAAAGTCGATTTCCAATTTTAATTTTAGATTTTGACCCTTTGTATAGTTCTTTTACCGCTTTTATGTATTTATGATTGATATTAGTCTGCTCTAGCACTGTCCATAATTTTTCTACTGGAACGGTATCATATGCCACAAGGTCCACAAAGGTAACATGAGTCTCTATATTTCTGGCGCTCCTTTTCTCAATTACTTGTTTAAGACAAAAAACATTATCACTACAAGATCTGCCTGCACGAAACCCACTTTGCTCTTCTTCTTCTTGTTCATGAAAGTCATTCTCTATTAGATCTCTAAGAATCCTACCGTACAATCTACTTAGAGTACTGGTTACTGAAATTCCTCTGTAATTGTTGCAATCCAGCTTGTTTCCTTTTTTATGTATTGAGGATATAAATGCAATTTTCCAATCATCAGGTACTGGATGTCCGTTTATGCATTGATTGATAATATATGTGAGATTTTCGAGTAGTTTTTCTGATCCATTGTGCGTGCAAGGGCTGAAAAATAACGGAATTTCCTTCGATAGGTCGCCGGTATTGGCTTCACAAGCACATTTAAAAATAATTGTCGATATTGACGATTGAAAATGGAAAGTTACGATACATATGGCATTTTATATGAAAAGGCACCTACCTCGGACTCTCTTGCAGCTCCAGTCGACGTTTAAACGTCCAGTTTTTTCACCTCAAATTCACTTTTTTCGGGAACGTGATTTTGCTAGTGTCTTGTTGTGACAGTGGTTCTTTGCGCACTCATCGCGGCGCTGCTTGTCTTCCACGTGTCCCGTGCCGTGAAACCCCATATGCATATTTTAGAGCGCGAAAATTTAAACTATTTTAAACGCGCAGAAAAGGAAAAGAAAATGAAAATTAGGAAATTTCTTGCTTGCACCAACATTTTCCGGCCGCCAAAACACGTGTGTTTTTACTTAGTTGAGAAAAGGAAAGGAAAAAAAAATAATATTCGCCTATCAGCAATTAAACGATACAATTTAACATTAACCCAAATATGCATTAGATAATGCATGTAAATTAAAATTAAAAGAAAAGAAAAAATACTTAGAAAAAATTAAGAAAGAAAAGAAAATTTTGCCTTATGCGTCGGGCATAGGCAAAGGACATAGTTTCACTACTGGTCGACGATATGTTCCTGTAGCTGTTTTAACGGTCACAACACGAATATGACCGTCTGAGCCAGGGTGTACGTCGACAATTCGCCCAACAGCCCATTGCAATGGCGGTTTTTGTTCATTCTTTACCACGACTAAAGTATTTAGTTTAATATTGTTAGAAGCCTCTGTCCATTTAGAACGCTGTTGCAAGGTGTTTAGGTACTCCAAGTTCCAGCGTTTCCAAAAATCGGACCAGCTGCCAGCGGGACAGGGTGTTCAACTTGGAATCAGAAAATTCGGGTTCTGGTACGGAATTCAACGGTTCCAGGGTAAGAAAATGACCAGGGGTCAGTGGAAGAAAGTCATTCGGATCCATACTTTGGGCATACAGAGGCCGGCTGTTTAGTATGGATTCGACCTGACACAAAAAAGTAAAAAACTCTTCATAGGTTAACCGTTGCTCACCTATTACACGTTTTAAATTTGCCTTGGTGGATTTAACTCCTGCCTCAGCTAGTCCGTTTAGGTGCGGACTACCAGGACTTGAAAAATGCCAGGTAATTTTTAGACTGTGACATGCTTCCTGGGAGTGCTGTTTGAGTAAACGATCAGCGCCCAAGAACGCGCTACCACAATCTGAGTAAATGTCAGAGATTCTTCCTCTTCTTGCCACAAATCTCTTAAAAGCCGCAAGAAAGGTAGAGGTGGAAATATCGGAGGTAAGTTCTAGGTGAACTGCCTTTGTTGCGGAGCAGACTAAGACAAGAATATAACCTTTGGATACCTTTGCACCTCGGTACTTTCCCATTGTAATTGGAAAGGGACCACAATAATCTATGGCAACATGTGAAAATGCTTTTACTTGAGAGATGCGTTGAGCAGGCAAGTTGCCCATGATTTGTACGGAAGGTTTAGGATTTAGTCGATAGCATAAAATGCAATGAGAAGTTACGCTCTCGATTGCATAGCGAGGGGAAAGGATCCAAAATTGTTGTCTCAAGAGGTAATGCAACGTTTTTTGACCGGGATGACAGTACCTTTTGTGAGTGTACTCAATGACAAGTTGAGTAAGACGGTGAGAACGTGGTAAAAGTAAAGGGTGTTTTGCTGAATAAGAGAGTTCGGAAGAATGTGGTAATCGACCCCCCACTCTTAAGCAGCCTTGTGTATCTAGAAAAAGTGAAAGTTTACGAAATTGTTTAGGAAGTAGCTTTGCGTCATTCAAACGTGAAATGAGATCAGCAAAGATGGAACGTTGAACATGCCGAACGAGAACAATAAGAGAATGTTGAAGTTCTACCTCGGTAATATTTTCGTTAGGATATTTAGATTTCTTTTCGGTAAGGCGAAAAATATAGGAAATTATGCGTTGAATTTTCTCTAGGGAAGAGTAACGAGAAAGAAAAGTATCAAGCATGTGTGGTTCAACTGTGCATGTTTGAAATACTGATTTTCGTTCTTCCAGAATAACCTCGTTTTCCGGAGGGTCTGGACAGCGAAAATCATCAGGCCAGCTCTCTTTTGGTAGCCTAAGAAAACAAGGACCTTCCCAATACAAGTCATGTTTGACAAGTTGATTAGGCATAAGACCGCGCGAAGCACAGTCGGCTGGATTTAGCGCTGATGGAATATATTTCCAGGCCGTAGGAGAAATGGTTTCTTGAATGTGACAGATACGGTTTGCCACAAACGTTTTAAACCTGTGAGGTGAAGCCGCCAACCAGCATAGAACCACTTGGGAATCACACCATGCATAGATTTGGTTGAAGTTAAGAATATCTGAATAAGTGTTTCGAATAAAGGAAATTAGGTCGCAAAGTAAAGTGGCACCAAGAAGCTCCAGTCGCGGAAGACTGACTGTTTTCACTTGTGCGGCCTTAGATTTGGCCATTACAAGAAAGGTACGGATTTCTCCGGATACTGACTCCATTCTGAAATAGACCGTAGCCGCGTAACCTATCATAGAGGCGTCTGAAAAGCCGTGAAGTTCAATGCTACGTGGTTGATCAATGGAAAGGCGTCTAGGTAAATGAATATTTGAAAGATATGGAAGTTCGGTTCGAAATTGATTCCAAACATTTACGATATGCGGAGGAGGCTGAGAATTCCAGTCCAGCTTCTCCTTCCACAGATCTTGCATGAGATGCTTAGCAAGTAAAGAAACGGGAGAACAGAAACCTAAGGGATCAAAAATTTTCATGATTTGAGATAAGATACCTCGCTTGGTGCATGGTTTATCTTCTGGTACGACCAAGTAGGTAAACGAATCTGAGATAGGATTTCATTGGAGACCTAATATTTTTACAAAATTAGGTTCGGATTTGTCGAAACGAATGGACATTTGTGTTTCTGATTCTGAGAATGAGGAGAGAAGTTCCGGACTGTTGCTCGCCCATTTTTTAAGTTCAAACCCTCCTAGGGGCAACAGGGAGATTAACTCCGACTGAAGTTCTTTGGCAGAGGCCACAGAATCCTGCCTAGTGAGCACGTCGTCGACGTAAATGTCTTTAAGAAGCACCTTGGAAGCATTAGGATACCTTTCAAACTCAAGTTTAGCTAGTTCTTGTATAGTACGAATAGCTAAGTAAGGTGATGACTTAAGTCCATAAACAACTGTTCTTAAGGAGTAGGTTTGGACAGGATCATCCTCAGAAAATCTCCATAGAATATATTGATAACGCGTGTGCTCAGGAATAATTAAAATCTGTCGGAACATTTTTACTATGTCAGTAACAAAGGCTACAGCATGAATTCGAAAATTAAGTAGAATTTCACGGACATCATTTTGCAGTTTAGGACCTGCGCACAACGTCTCGTTGAGTGAGACACCTCTGGGACTACGTTGAGACCCATCAAAGACCACTCTTATCTTCCCAGTGTTCCAGACACTGTGATGAGGGATAAAGTAGGAATTATCCAAGACATCTTTAGATATAGGCGTAGGAATAGGTATCATGTGACCAGTGTCTAAATAATCTTGCATAAAATCTTTGTAAGCTTGATAATTAGCTGAGTCTTTGAGAAGTCTAGCTTCCTGAAGCTTGAAACGTTTTAAAGCGATTGGATAGGTGTCACCCAACTGGGGTTCTAAGTTTATGAAAGGTAATGGAACGACGAATCTACCTGATTCGTTGCGTGAAACTGATTGTGAAAATAATTTTTCGCACATAATATCCTCAGGACTGTGATGAACCTTATGTGGAACCTGCTCTATCTCCCAGAAGCGCTCTAGGCAGATATCCAGAGATGGTTCGATGGAAGTGTAACAGCTTATGAGTGATTGTGGATTTTGTTGCTTTGAAGTTTCAACTTTACCAATCAGCACATAGCCAAAGATGCTATTAAAAGCACTAGGTTGTCCACGCTCTCCGTGGATAACTCCCTCTTGTAAGAGATGCGGAAAAAGTTCACAACCTACTAGGACATCAATGGAACTTGTTATATGGAAGTTTTGATCAGAAAGTTTGATATTGCGAATGTGATTCCACTTGCTCGAGTCGACAGCGCAAGAAGGAATCTCTGTACAAAGTTTTGGAAGTACTAAAGCCTCAAAATCAAAGGTAGGTCCCGCTTGACCTTGAGGTTTGATAAGACATTTCGTCTTACCTTTGGTATTGGAAGATGTCATTTGATTTAAGCCTTGAATAGAAGTAGAAAAGAAGCTTTTCGAAAGACCTAAACGATTTAGACATTTTTCTGAAATAAAGTTTGCCTCTGAGGCCGAATCGAGTAAGATACGAACTGGTTGGTAATGTCCCCTTGAGTCTAACATGTCAGCTACAACGGTAGAAAGTAGAAAAGTGGAATTTTTGGAAATCATTGTCGCATGACAGTTTGTGGAATGGCTTCCTGACATAGGGGTGCTATTGGAATTGGAAAGTGGAATATTAACGTTCTCTGGAGGATAAGAATCAACACTCACAGAGGGCGCTACTGGTTGTGGAACGTGAAGAAGACTGTGGTGCCTAGCTCCACACGTAAAGCAGTTGTAGGAAGAGGGGCAATTCACGGTCTGGTGAGCAAAATGTAAGCAATTTTGACATAGATTCACCTGCCGAACATAACCCATCCTTTCCTGTGGACTTTTGTTTTGAAATTCGATACATTTCGATAATGCGTGATTCGAAGAACATAGGTAGCATTTTATTTTTGGATTAAAAGTTCTGTTCTGATTATTTTGTATTTGAGGGTTGCTGCGTTGATTGCTATTTTGTAAAGTATTTTGTTGATTTCTTGAATTTGAACTTTGATTTGAAATAGTTGTATTGAAAGCAGAAGGTGAATTAAAATTATTAAAACTGTTTCTCTGAAAACTGTTCTGTTGAGAATTACGCGTAGTTTGAGGTTGTCTAGGGGTTTGATTTTGCCTACTAAAACTGGGCATTTGCACTACAGATTCGAGCGCAACGCAATGATTTTCTATAAACGTGTAAAGATCAGTGTAGGACGGAATTTCTGAATTGTTTTCCTCTCTACTATAGTAAAGTTCGAAATCAGTCCTCATCTTGACTTCAAGTTTTGAGAGCATCATGTTAAAAGTAAGAAAGTCCCATTCTTTTGTAGGAAAACCAAGCTCATTTAAGATGGCTAGATTCTCAGAAAATGTATCCAACATGGAACGTAATTCTTTCCCAGAACTGGATTTAGTTGAAAGAAAGTTAATAGCATTCAAAGCGGTAGTAGCAATAATTCGTTTATTTTGATACCTCTTTACTAAGGTTTCATACGCAATGTGATAATTGCTATCTGCGAGGGGAATGGTTTTTACTAGAGAAAGGGCTTCATTCAGAACAGAACTCCGCAATTGTTGAAATTTCTCTATATCACTTAAATCAGAATTTTGATGTACGATGACTTTAAATAAGTCAAACCAGTGTTGCCAGTCTTTATAATTACCATTGAAAATTGGCAACCGTGGTTGTGGAAATGATCTTGTATTTGACCTCTGAACAATATTTTGTTGGTTAGGGTTGCCTACGTAATTGACAGGGTTGGCCCTAAAAAGGTCGTAGTAAATACCCTTACATTCATAATAAAGGTTGTCAAAGTCTTTTCTAGTTTTATCCTGCTCGTCAAATGAAAGTTTAAACTCTTCTAGAGAGCCAATAATTTGATTATGAAAATTATAGAATTGAGCATGACATTCTTCGACGTCTTCATATCTGGATTTAAACAAAAAGTGAAACGCTGTATCCGACTTCGCTTTCAAAGCTACCTCGTGAGCTTCCGCCATTTGGTTGAAGCTCAAAAGCCTTTTGTCGCAAAGTTTTTTCTGTTTTTGCGTAGACATTTTTGTTTTTGAAAGTTAATTTGTTTTTAAAATTACCCAAAAAAATGCTTAAAATATAGCTTAAAATATAACCCGAATTTTAGCAAAATTTAAACAATTTTATTATTTTAATTTTATTAACTTTTTTCGAAAATTTTGAAATGAAATGTTTGTAAGTTTGTCTGTATGTTATTATTTGAACATATCCCTTAAAAAAAAAACTTTTATGTCTCACCAAGGATTGAACCCCGCACCTTTCGATTCCAAGTCGCACACTCTGTGCATACGACTAGCGGTCCCGTCTGAAAGTTTTTAACAAACCTCGGTATTTGAAGAAACAACGCGCGCAACGTGAGACCTTGGTGACGGCGACACTTGCACCTGCGCGTTAACGCGACACCTGTACAATCGACAATTAAAGGAATTTAGATGGAAGAACCGCCTTAAATTTTCACTTTCGGCGTATTGACGCCACTTTTACTGAAAATGTAATGAACAAAGCGATCAACTTTCTTTGATGAACTAGTAAACTATACGAAATATGTGCATTGGCTATAGCTATTTTTGAACGGTAATAAACACTTCGATCAACTTTGAAGGAACATATCACCAACGGGTGGTCAAACAATATGGTCTGTTTCGAATTGAAATTGAAATAAATTTTGAAATTTGAAATAGAAAATAGAAATTTGGAATTTTTGTAGGAAAATGCTGAACCACAGGAGTCTAGGTAGTTTGGAACACTAATAATTTGGGTCGAAGGGCCATTAAATGTGCGTGCAAGGGCTGAAAAATAACGGAATTTCCTTCGATAGGTCGCCGGTATTGGCTTCACAAGCACATTTAAAAATAATTGTCGATATTGACGATTGAAAATGGAAAGTTACGATACATATGGAATTTTATATGAAAAGGCACCTACCTCGGACTCTCTTGCAGCTCCAGTCGACGTTTAAACGTCCAGTTTTTTCACCTCAAATTCACTTTTTTCGGGAACGTGATTTTGCTAGTGTCTTGTTGTGACGGTGGTTCTTTGCGCACTCATCGCGGCGCTGCTTGTCTTCCACGTGTCCGGTGCCGTGAAACCCCATATGCATATTTTAGAGCGCGAAAATTTAAACTATTTTAAACGCCCAGAAAAAGAAAAGAAAATGAAAATTAGGAAATTTCTTGCTTGCACCAACATCCATATTTGAGCATTTCAGCATATATTCCCCCAGGTCTGCTAGCTTTTCCGGATTTAAGCTTTTTAATACTATTCTTTATCGTTTCTTTTTTGATGATTACTTTCTCTTCATGTCTCTCCTCGGAGGGGCTGCCAGATATTCGGGTCTTGTCTCCTGCAGCAGTCCCTTATAGTGTTCTGTCCATTGTTTTGGTTTGATGATCTGGATGTTTACTTTTTCTTTTGTTGGGTTTTTTACTGTAGAAATGAATTTCTATACTTCAGAACTCTGCCTACCTCCCACGTGTGTATTTATATCGTGGCATTTGCGCTCGAACATTTCATTCTTTACTGTGCGTATCAAATTTCTTAGCTGTCTTTTGATATCCCTGTAGATTTCTAGGTCTCTTTGCTCTTTAGTACTGAGCCATTTTAAGTATGTGCGTTTTTTCTCCTTGACCGTTTCCTGTATTTCCTCTGTCCACCACATCTTATTGTTATTTCTATTATCTTGGTATCCAACTACTTCTTTGCTCGCTTCCTTCAAGCTTTTTACTATGTTTGTATGTATCTCTTCAAATTAATGCTGTGTGTTTAATAATTTTTCATCCAATCGTTTCTGATACAATCTTTGCGTACTTTCGATTGCTAGACTTCTAAAGTTGTATTTCTGATTTTCTTCGATACACTCTAGGTTTTCACTTTCTCCAATATTTTCGTCTCTATTTGTTTTTCTTACAGGGAATAATATTTTTGCTTTTACCAGATGGTGGTCAGATCCACAGGTATCACGACGAAATGTTCGCATATCATACCACTTTAGTTCCGAGTGTTGTCCACCTATAGCATAATCAATGATTGATCTAAGATTTCTTGTTGGCTGAATTCAGGTATACCGATGAATATCCTTATGTTTAAAAAAAAACATTATTTATTTTTAGATTATGGGTTTCACACAATTGTATCAGTCTTAAGCCATTATCAT
The DNA here is from genome assembly GCA_963576565.1 of Aspidapion aeneum. Lineage (NCBI taxonomy): Eukaryota > Metazoa > Arthropoda > Insecta > Coleoptera > Brentidae > Aspidapion > Aspidapion aeneum. Next base: position 63,432,397 of record OY755043.1, read on the forward strand.
TTGTTACTTCCTCTCCAAATGGTCCTACCACTTTGCTTTTGCTTTGTCTACCAGTTCGACTATTAAAATCGCCAAGCATAATTGTTTCCCTGGTATTGCCGATTTTAGTGATTGTCTCATCAAGATGGTCGAAGAACATTTGTTTTATAGCTACCGTTTCGTCATTTGATGGTGCGTAGGCTGTTATTATGCTTATATTGTGTCCAAGCATCTTCCTGTTAACTCGAAGTAAGTTTTCATTAATGCACTCGTAGTCTGTAATCTTATTTTTGAGGTTTTTCTTGATTAATAAGGACAACCCTCAGGCTGTTCTTCTTTTATTTGAGACTCCAGTAAATATGTGAACAAAGTTACCGACACTACTTGTACCTGTTCCTTTCTTTTTTGTCTCTGTGAGTGCAATAATGTCTATCTTACTATTCTGCACTTCGGTTGCAATAATGTCCAACTATTCTAATATTCAGAGTCCTTTGTCTTTGCTTTTTTCGTCTTCGAGAATTCCCGTCCATTGCTCCGAGGCTTTGTTTAGGCTTTTTGGTAATATCTTTATTTTAAAAGTATTAGAGAACCAGTCTGATGCCTCAACCCCCTACTTGGAGGGACAGGATTTTTTTATCAAGGTTTTTCTTCTCTAGCCTTTGACGATCCAACGCCATACTGTAAGGCAACAGCTGTAGTCTTTTATACTATCCCTAAAAGAAAGGGTTGCCACCTATATGGCTTTATTCTCTACACTTTATAGCAAAGCTGTCCTTAATTCATAGCTAGGTCATGACGCTTTTGTTTACTGCGCAGGCTTTAATTTGTTCTTATTGTCATTCGTTTATTATTTTTTCTAAAAACTATCGATCGATCGACTAAAAATTGTTGCGAATAATTTGCATTTTTATTTAAAATATTAATTGTCCAGGTTTAATTTTGTAACTTCAGTTTTAGAGCAGTCTTGGGTATTTATGCATTTTTGATACCTGAATTTAGACGAATTATATTAGGAAATCACCTGAAAAAATAGGGACACATCCCCACATATTCTCATTAAATCAGTTGTTTTTTGCGATTTTACTGAAAAGTAATAACTTTTTCAATAGAAGTCAAAACAATTGACTAAAAATTTATCAAGTTGCGAATAATTAGCAGTTTTATTTAAAATAATAATAGTCCAGGTTTACTTTCGTGGCTTCAGTTTTAGAGCAATCTTGGGTATTTATGCATTTTTGATACCTGAATTTAGACCAGTAATATTAGGAATTCACCTGGAAAAAAAAATAGGTGAAAGCTGGATTTTAACATAATTATTCCTTAGCATCTGGGACACATCCCGACATATTCTCCGCCAAAATCCTCCTGATGAGCTTCGCTAGATATAAGGCCCCAAATTTTCTAAAAATCATTTTTGTGCGATTTTACTAAACTAATTACTTTTCCAAAAGAAAGTCAAGAAAGAAAAAATACGCAAGGGCATTCGTTCTGTACTATAAAATTTCGAATATTACCTTTCCTAACATTTTAAAGATTATATTTAAGGATAAATATTTTTTTTATTTAATTTTTTCCCACTCTGTAGGTAACTTGTAAAATGATAATATTTTATAATATTAGGCTTGATCCTCACTTGAACTAAACACCATTTACTAAAATTCAGCTTTTGTTTCTTTAAAGTTACACAGCTTTAATTTAAGGTTAGGAAAATGGTTATAAAACATAGTGTTTAGCTAAACTTAAATGTGACAAAGGAGTTTAGACAAAATAAATGGAACAAAAGCAGATCTGAACATAAGGGTGCTTTATTAAGGATTGAAAACTATAAAAAGAGGTACTTACATAAAGTTTTAATAAATACTTGTATTAATATGCAATTTTCAGACTTTTATGTCATGATTTTTCGCCAGGCCATATGTACATGAATAAATTATTTTACGGAGATATCTTGGAAACTAAAACTTTTAGTATTCAAATGTATTTGGGGAAAATCATGATATAACGATTATTCGGTAAAACTTTATGTACCTATGTTTATAATTTCAAATTCTTAAAAAACTACCCCTCAGTAACCTTTATTTTGTTTAAACCCCTTTATCCTCTTAAAGTTTTGTGAAACATTAGTTTTGCTATCAATAACAGTTTGGCTGAAATCCCAAATATAATAAAAGTGTGCACACTTGCGCATGTTTTAAAGTTGTTTCTAAAAGTAAAACTTTTTTGATATACGTTTTTTTCAGGTGCAGTGCTTAATTGTATAAAAATATTTTTTTCCAAGGCCCAATGGCAATCCGGCTATTATTAACCATTGGCCTAACCCTTACTTAAATTTGTTTAACTTTAAATAAACAAAAACTAAATTTAAGCACATGGTGGTTTGTAAGTGGGGATCAAGCTTAATATTATAAAGTATTTACATTTTAAAACAAGTTAACTACAGGGAAGGAAAACATTTAATTAAAAAATAATGGTTTTTTAAAATATATTTTTTTAAATGTTAGGTTAGGTTTTTTGTTATTTTTGTGTTATAGAACGAATGATTTTACGTATTTTCTCTCTCTACACTTTTTTTTTTAAGTTATTAGTTTTCGAGAAAATCGCAGAAAGCTGATTTTTAGGACATTTGGGGCCTTATATCCAGCGAAGCTCAAGTGGGATTTTCTCAGAAAATATGTGGGGATGTGTCCCAGATGCTAGGAATATCTATACAAAAAGCCAGCTTGCACCTATTATTTTCCAAATTTTAAGTTTTTTCACCTAATATGACTGGACTAATTGTTTGGATAAACCTTGTTGCAAAATCTACTATCAAGGCACAAGCAGTAGCGCACCCAGGAATATGTGCCCGAGACGCCATGATACCGTATTTTATGCTCGTATTCATGAAATATAAAAAAAAATCGTAGCCTTGGGGGTACCCAGGCCCAGGGCCCTTTGGATGTGCGCATTTATATCAGCAAAATATCGGCATTTCTTAAAATCAAAGCTATTATTTTAACGGTTTTTCCATTTTATCAAGCTTTTTAAAATGTAATAGGTAGGCATACAAAGAAATAGCGCTTGCACGGATTTTCCCTGCGCGCACAAGCACACACAGAAAAAAGTGTTTATTTGAACCAAAAGAACATTATTTGACTCAACCAAATTCGTTATTTCAATAGGTCCAAAACGTCCTCTTGTTTGGTTCAAATAAAAATATTTATTGTTTTCAATAATGCGATGATGATGCGTTAGAGTTATTTGGTTTAATTGACAAACAAAACTACATTTAAATCAAATACTACTAATTTATTTATTTGCAATAACAAGTTTATTTCAAACAAACAAATATGTTGGTTGGTAAAAATAAAATAATTCTTTAACATGACTGTTTTCTTTGATTGAAATACAAATATTTATTGTTTTCAAATAAATAATTTAGTCTCTTTAAATAAGATTTATTTGATGCGTTCGAATTATTTGGTTTAATTGACATACAAAAATACATTTAAATCAAATAATTTGAAATATTTTAACCAAATACTAATAATTTATTTATTTGCAATAACAAGTTTATTTCAAACAAACAATTATGGTGGTTGGTAAACATAAAATAATTCTTTAACATGACTGTTATTGCTTTAAAAACCTTATTACCTCTTCATATAAATTAATTTGTTTAATATTATATATATATATTTATCGGTTTCACAACGTTCTACGTCTTCCGATACCCAATCTCCACTCGTTTCTGTTGCCCATAATTCATCATCTAGGCCTCTTATTCTTATTTCACTGTCTATTCCTTCTCTCCAGCTTCTCCTTGGCCGTCCTGGTTTTCTTCGGCCAGTTGGTTTCCATTGTAGTATTTGTTTAGGTAGTCTTTCATCATTCATTCTTTGTACATGTCCGTACCACACCAGTTGTTTTGTTCTTATATCATCCACTAAAGTACGTTCACCCACTGTCATAATTTCTCTTATTCTTTGATTTGTAACTCTTTCTCTTTTTGATTTCCCTGCTGCTCTTCTCCAATAGTCCATCTCCGTAGCGGAAAGCATTTTTTCTGTTCTATCCTTGATTGGCCATACTTCTGAGCCGTATGTAATAATACTTTTTATAATGGTGTTATATATAAGCTTTTTGTTATGTTTTGATATAATTTGGTCCCAAATTATTCCATTTAATAAAGTTATTGCTTTTCTTCCTTGTACGTTTCGATCTTTTATAGCTTTGTCTAGTGTTCCGTCAGCTGTAATTTTTAGACCTAAGTATTTATACTCATCACAGGAGTGAATTCGCTGCCCGGTATTTAAGATTAGATCCTGTTTCATTCCACCGATACACATATACTCTGTCTTATTGAGATTAACCTCTAGTCCTCACTTATTGTACTCTTTTATTAGTTTTCGTGTCATATATTCGAGGTCGTCATAATCCTGAGCCACTACTATCTGATCATCGGCGAAACATAAAGTATACAAGGTGGTTTCGTCCAACGGAATTCCCATGTTTTGGTGGCATTTTCTCTTCCATACTTTAAGGACTTGTTCCAAGTATATCTTGAAGAGCGTAGGCGAGATACAGCAACCTTGTTTAAGACCTTTATTTACTTGAAAGCCTTTGGTTAGTTTTGCTTTTATTTTAACTTTTGCCTTACTATTGCGGTATAACTCTTGGATGGCCTTAATTAGTTGTACGCTTATGTTTGTGTTTTCCAACGCTTTCCAAAGCAGATTTAGTGGTATACTATCATATGCCTTCTGCAGATCCACGTAAAGCAGATGCAGCTCTTGACCGTATGCCATTTTCTTTTCAATAACTTGGGTTATACAAAAGAGGTGATCTGAAGTCGATCTACCCGCCCTGAAACCAGCTTGTTCTTCTGCCTCCATGTCTTTATATTCGCTCTCCACTTTATTTCTTATTATTTTACCGTATATTCTGCTTAGCGTACTAGTCACAGATATACCTCTATAATTGTCACATATATCTTTCCTTCCTTTTTTGTGTATTGTGGATATATATGACGTTTTTCACTCAGTTGGGACTACAGTTCCATTTAAATATTTTTGGAAAAGATTCCGTAATCTCCAAAACAGTTCTTCAGTGCCATATTTAATAAGTTCGGCTGGGATATTTCCGGGTCCGGCAGATTTACCGCTTTTTAAGGTTGTGCACACGTTTTTGACCTCAGGGATTGTGAGGGGTACTGGAGATCCCATCGTTCTAATTATATTGTCTCTTGCGTCTTCCTTGAATTCTGCTCTATCTTCAGTTAAAAGTTTTTTAAAATGCTCATCCCATTCTTTGTCTGGTATTGGTGAAATGATATCTCTGCATGTTTCTTTTTTAATCGATCTTATAGTTTTCCAGCTTTCGGTACTTCTCCTACCTCCTAAGTAAGAATCTATTTTCTGGCACTTTTGCGTCCACGAATGATTTTTCTTATCACTGATCATTCTTCTCACCTTTGATTGCGCGATTTTGTATTCTTGTCTGCTTCTATCTGTCTTTTGGGATAAGTAGGTGTGATATAATTTCCTTTTTTCCTCTATTTCTCTCTCAATCTCAGCATCCCACCAGTATAGTTTTCTTCTTTTAGAAGTTTCTTCCACTAATCCTAGTGCTTCTTTTGCAGCTTGGTGGATGCTTAATGTAATACATTCGTATTCCTCATCTGGGGTTTCACCTGAACTTGTATTAAGTTTTTCGTTCAGTCTCTTTTTGTATAAGTTTTTTACGCTGTCATGTTCTAGGCTTAGTAGATTATATTTACAGTGATCAATTTCTTCAATCACTGTATCATCAAGATGTTGTTGATGCAGGCTTCGGCCTTGATAAGGAAAGAGAATTTTGGACTCCAGAAAATAGTGATCACTTCCGCATGTTGATCCACGCTTTGTTCTGACATCTTGAATTTTTAGTTTTGTCTTTTGTTTAGTGATAAGATAATCAATGACGGATTTCAGGTTTTGTGAGGGTTTGGTCCAGGTATATTTGTGTATTTCCTTATGTTGAAAAAAACCGTTTTGGATTTTTAGGTCTAATTGCTCACATACTGTAATTAGCCGGTTTCCATTGTCATTAACAAGATTTTCTCCATATTGGCCAACTGTCAGATCATTAACTCTGTTACCGGTTCTACTATTTAAATCTCCCAATATGACAATTTCTCTAGATGCACTTACTGCTGATATTTCATTGTGTATTTCTTCAAAAAAATTGTCTTTCACGGCTACATTTGGATCGTCGTTATACGCATAGATTCCAAAAATCGTAAGTCTCATTCCTTTTATTGTTATATTCATTTTAATTAGCCTTTCATTGACTGCTTCCCAGTTGGTGATAAATTTTCTAAATCTTTTGTTGACCAAAATAGATACTCCTTGTTGGTCATGTTTTTCTTTTGCCACTCCGCTATAGAAATGGTCATATTGTCCTAGGTTTTCAGATCCTTTTCCTTTCTTTTTCGTTTCTGTTAGTACAGCAAGGTCTACCTTCATTCTGCTGCACTCATGTACTATTTCATTCATTTTTCGATTCATTCCTTGTACGTTCCATGTACCAAAAATCATATTCCTGTTTCTTTGCTTGGTTCGTCTTAGGTTTTTCATTTCTTTCCGAGGCGTTTGATTGGGTTTTTTAACAGTGTACGTTTTTTCCGGGTATCAGAGAGTTAGTCTGATGCCCCAACCCCCAACCTGGAGGACCAGGTGATTTTTGATCGAGGTTTTCTTCCCCTAGCCTTTGACGATTCCAACGCCGGTACTACAAGGCAGTAGTCTTTTATACTATCCCTAAAAGAAAGGGTTGCCACCTACGCTATGATCACCGTACCGAGGTCCATTCTCTCCGCCTTTCATATCGATGTGGTCTCCCGTAACCCTGGGAAAGGGACCCTATACAGGTGCTAACTCTCCGGGTCGAAGAGTACCTGTTTAATATTAAAATATATTTAATAACTGACATTTATTAAGTAAACTTTTTAAATTATTTTACTTGATGTAAATAAATATTAGTTTAAACTTATAATATATTTTGTTGAATTTAAGTAAAGATTTGTGTGAGAACAAGAGTTAACTTATTTCACAATACAAAAACATATTTTCCAACAAACAAATAGGGTAGTTAGTAAACCTAAAATAATTTTTTGATATTAACGTTTTCCTTGATTGTTTTAAAAAACTTATTGTTTTTTCTGAATAAATAATTTGTTTAATCTTCTAAAAATATTTTTTTGTCTTACTAACATAATTTATTTAATAACGAATTTTTATTAAATAAATTTGGAAAATTATTTTGTTTATTACAAATAAAATAAATGTGTGTTAAATTTAAGTAAATATTTATTATTGCAAGATAATTTGAAACAAACAAATAGGGTACTTAGTAAACCAAATATACTTGTTTCAATTGATTGCTTTACAAAATATTGCTTCTTATTTGAATTATTTTCTTAATATTCCTAATTTATTTTCTTGTCTTATTACAAAATGTATTTAATTAGATTAGACATTTAATAAACAGTTACATGACTAACCGCCAGAATACTGCGTTGTACAAGTAAAAACAAATATTTTGCACGAAAAAAAGTATTTTAATTCAAAAATAGGCAGGTAGGTACAAAAAACATGTAAAATTGTAAAAACGTTTAAAGGCAAATTAACATAAAATTAACCAAATATGCATAAAACAAAAATACTTCCTAAATACTAATGAGATTAAACTTGTGTAACCTTTTCCAAGGTATAAATAAGACCACTAACCTATATACAGGGTGACCCAAAAGCCTGAGAACCCCCTAATATCTACGAAATCAAAATAAACAGAGAAGTCAAATTTCACATACTCAGATGGTTTGCAAAAATTATCTGTTTTGATGCTAATATTGGCACCAGTCATTGAGGAGACGTAGCTAAGCTAGCAACGTTACTTTTTAAAATGAAATACCTTGTATATTCTTGCAATTTTGAATAAAGCTTTCCTTTCTGTTTCAAAAAATACCTAATATGCTACGTTTTTATGTAATGGTTTTTAAATAAAATGACAAAACCTCTTCATTAAGAGCAATGAGTTAACCAAGAAAAATTATCGATGACTCTTTGTCTGCTTTACTCTTTTATTTGTTTTTGTCATTTTATTTCAAAACTGTTAGAGAAAAAGGTATTAGGTATAATAAGTTGTTAGCTCCCGCTAAATTTCGCGGTTGTTTATAAATTTTAAAACCACACAATTGGATGACGGACAGAGTACATTTTTCGCGCATTGGACATGCGCACCAAGAATCGGGGAGATCCTTTTCTACCGCCTCGAGAAAATGGTGTTAATTTACTTTCTCCAACTATTACAAATTTCTACACTTAAAAGTGCTCGATTTTGGTGTAATGAAGCATAGAAATAGAAACTTCAGCCCTTCAGCTACGTGGTGCCATCATTAGATCAAGACAGGGGCCCCTGGAACGTGGAGAAATTGGCTGCAAACTGGTGAGTGCTTTGTTTCTGATTTCCGTTGTGTGGTAACAGCAATTAACCTATTGGCCTTAATTATTTCGTGATTTCGTATCAATATATTTATGTTTGTTCGCGCTTTCATTTAATAAAATATATACAGTTCACTGCAGTTATCGTTTTTCTAACTGCGGGCAAACATAAGTGTTCCTTTGACCCGAATTATTTAAATTTACTCCATACGACGGTATTAATAAGTCGGCCATTTCACATTTTCACACGGCGACCACACGGCCTTGAATTTGCCAATCGTTCGACCTTCGGTTTCGGCGCAGTTCACCTGTTTTCGGTCCGCTGCTATGGTAACGCAGGGTCTACCGCGTGGTCACTTCAGTAAACAAAAATCGAGAATCAATCAAAACAAACAACATTTCTCATTTCTGTGATTAGATGTGTTCCATATCATTTCGATATTTAAAACAATTTTCATCAATTGCGATAAATTAGTGCATATTTTCGACAATTCGTCATTTTTCTATTTCAGAAGCATTAATTTAGCGTTAATTGTATATTTACCGACAATTTCGTCATTTCAAAGGTAAAAATCATGTCTATCAAAAAAGCCGTGCAAAAACGCAAGGGTTTTTTATCTGCGATCACCGAGTGTTATGTGTTTTCACAAACCGCGGCAACGGACAAAAGCGAGAAACGAGTTTCAAGTAGGTATTCCGATTTGGATGAAAACTTCGATAAATGCATGTTGGCACATAATGATGTCATTATGTTGATAGACGACTCGGACGACGAGGAGTTTAAAACGCAAGATGCGATCCTTTCAGAAGCTCGTAAATATTTTTATGCGTGTAAAGGGGTTTACTCTGAAATATTTCCGGTTGAAGCCCCATCCTTTTCGGGATCATATGTTTGACAAAACGAAACTCCATAACTCAAAGAGTTAGGTATTCCCATATTTCGAGGTGATAAAAAATTATGGCCAAGCTTTTTCGATCTTTTTAATAACATTATAGATCAAAATCAAAGTCTAAGTAACGTCCGAAAACTTCAATATTTATTTTCATATCTCGAGGATGAGCCTTTAAAATTGATATCAGGGATTAGCTTATCTGATCAAAATTATAAAATTGCTTACGACAAATTAGTCAATAGATATCAAAACAAGCGAAACCTCGCAAATGATGCTTTAAGCACAATTATGAACTCTACCTTAAAAAACGAGTCAGCTAAAGAATTGCGTAATTTAATTGACACCGTTTCAGAATCCCTAGAAATTTTAAAATCACTTAGCTTTGACGTTGACAGTTGGGACTTTATTATTTTTTTCATTCTGTTAGAAAAATTGGATATTTCGACGCGTTCAAATTTCGAAATGAGTCACGCCAATACTAATACCGAAAATCCCACTTTTCAGTCACTTTTTCTTTTTCTAGAAAAAAGATGTAAAGTTTTGGAATCACTTCCTCAATCAACAGCACCCAAAAAGGTGCCTACCTATCAAAAATCAAATTCTATGCCAAATCAGTTTCGGCAAAAGCCTACCTATAAATCACCCAATTTGCCTTTTATAGGACTGGCTGGCACTTCAACTAATTCAAGTACGGGAATAAAATGTTTCCGGTGTAATCAAGGTCACGTGCTTTCGAAATGTGAAACATTTCTTGACCTCTCGCCTATCGAGCGCCTATCTTTCGTCAAGCAGAAAAAATTATGTCTAGCGTGTTTTCATCCCTCGCATGGGGTAGACACGTGCAAATCAAAATATTCATGCAGGACTTGCAATAGTAAAAGGCACCACACTTTAACTCATATCTTAGAAATTAATAAAGAGTCTGGAAGCCAAGATACTAGTCCTATCATTCACACACCACCTGTCAATAATCTTCATGTGTCATTAAATACCTTAGGACCTTCAGGTACCTATCTTTTATGCATCGCCATAATAGATGTTATGGACGGTTCCGGAAATTTTCAACCTGTAAGGGCACTGCTTGATTCTGGATCACAGACAGGATTCATCAGTGAAAAGTGTATTCATCGTCTTAATCTTCCTAGACGAAGTTACACCACTGAAATATTCGGATTAAATCAAATGTCTTCTCTTACTTCCAAAGGGCTCGTTCAATGTCACATTAAGCCACAAGGACAGGTCACTCCATTACTTAATTTCGAAGCAATTGTTGTTCCACAACTATGTTCCAATATGCCTACATTCACTTTGAACGATAATCAGTGGAAACACTTGGAAAACCTTAAACTTGCCGACCCATCTTATTTCAAATCTAGACCTGTGGATCTAGTTATTAGTTGCGAGCTATTCGCACAGATATTCAAGGAGGGCAGGGTTCTTGGACAAATAGGGCAACCTACAGCCCTTGAAACCATCTTTGGCTGGGTCGTCATGGGAAAAGTTGACGAAGTAGGTAATCTTACGGAACGAACCAGTTGTTTTTTAACGAGTCATTCACCTCCTTTAGAGGTCATTATCCCTAGGTTTTGGGAAATCGAACATTTGCCTAAAAAACAAATCTTATCAAAGGAAGAAAAACAAGCAGAATCAATATTTACTGCGAGTGTCTTACGACAACCGAGCGGTAGATTCATGGTAGATCTTCCGTTTAAAGATAAAATAAACCCTGACCTAGGAAATACTTATCCGCAAGCTTATCGTAGATTTTTACTTCTAGAAAATAGATTACTCAAAAATCCTGATCTGTACACTGCCTTTTCTAGTTTCATGCAAGACTATATCGATTCTAATCACATGAGTCTAGTTTTACCTAGTCAACCAAAAGTCGACGTTTCATGTTTTTTGGCACATCATTGCATACTAAAGCCGGAAAGCTTAAGTACAAAATTAAGGGTAGTCTGGGATTGTTCGGCAGTCACCCCAAAGAATATTAGTCTCAATGACACGTTGTTATCTGGACCGAGACTTCAAAAGGATATTGCTTCTTTACTCCTTACGTTTCGTCTTAATCCCATTGCCTACATTGCTGATATCAAACAGATGTTCCGTCAAGTCTTTATCAATCCTTATCACCGTCCTTATCAAAGGATATTGTGGAGGTTTTCTCCACAGGACCCACTTTCAGTGTGGGAACTTTCTACTGTCACTTTTGGCATGACATGCTCACCTTTTCTAGCCATGCGTACATTAAATAAGCTGGCAGAGAGAGAAAAGGAACGTTTTCCTATGGCTAGTACTGTTCTAAAAACGTCAATTTACATCGACGATATCTTGGGAACTAGCCCTTCGCTCTCTGAAGCTCTTTCCCTTCAAACGGAACTCAATGATTTGTTGAAGTCGGGAGGATTTGAACTTAAAAAATGGTCAAGCAATTGTCCTGAGTTATTGGCAACATTGCCAGAATCCGATCGTCAAATGCCTCTCTCTTTTGACAAGGATGAACCACACTTTATCAAAGTTTTAGGCCTTCAATAGTGTCCAAAAAACGACATTTTTTCGTATCAATGCCGAATGAAGGACAAACCCCCAACTAAACGTTCTATTTTATCTATCATAGGAACAATCTTCGATCCCTTAGGTTTTCTTTGTCCCTTGTTGCTACAAGCAAAATTTATTTTGCAACAGTTGTGGATATCGAAAATAGGCTGGGACGAAGAAACAGATTCTTCTATCATCGACTCTGGGAACAAACTTCGTTCTGAATTCCCGCTTCTTTCCAATTTTCAATTACCCCGACAAATCAAACTGTCAAAAATCAATACCTGTCAAATCATCGGCTTCTGTGACGCTTCAATTCCAGGCTACGCAGGCGTCGTATATTTTCGTGTAGAAGAGGAAAACAATATATCTGTTTCTCTCATATCTGCAAAATCTAGGGTCGCGCCTATAAAGTCACAAAATTTGGCTAGGCTAGAACTCCTAGGCGCATTTCTTTTAAGCGAATTAATCGATTTCGTCTTATCTAGCTATAAAGGAAAAATAACTTTTACAAATATCGTTACTTTCTGCGATTCGCAAGTCGTATTGCACTGGCTTTCATCCCCTCCTAATCGCTGGCAAACCTTTGTTGGAAATCGAGTCAGTAGAATCCAAGAAATCATTCCCTCAAACTCATGGCGCTACATTTCTTCTGCTTTAAATGCAGCCGATATTGCGTCACGAGAGGCCACCCCCTCACAGCTCATTTCACATGACATGTGGTGGAACGCACCGTCGTTTTTGTGGTCTCCCGAAAACGAATGGCCCGATTTTCATAAATCAAAAATGCCGATTGATTTCGGAGATATTAATCTGGAGGAAAAGCCAAAGGTCTGTTGCAATGCGATAATTGACGTTAACTTCTTAGATCAGCTTCTTATCAAATATTCCTCTATATCAAAAATTCAACGTATCATTTGTTATGTCCTTCGAATAGTTAACCTTTTTCAAAACCATTCCTATCAAAAACCCACTAAGCCGCCGGACCAAAAAATTATTTTTGAGAATATTGTTTTTCCTACCACCGGTGAGATGCAAAGTGCGTTACACCTTCTTATCAAACGCGTGCAAGCTTCTTGTTTTTCTGAGCTTTTTTCCGCGTTATCTAAGGATAAACCAATACCGAAACCTTTGCGAAAACTTTCACCTTTTCTTGATGAGAATAATATCATTAGAGTCGGTGGCAGATTACAAAAATCTGACCTTTTGTCTTATTCTGCAAAACACCCCGTCTTACTTTCGAGTGACCATCGTTTAACTACTCTTCTTATCGAGTCCGCTCATCGACAATATCTTCATCCTGGGTTTAAAACATTACATAATCTGCTTTTACAGCAATTTTGGATATTATCTGCCAGACGGGCAATTCAAAGAACCATATCCAAGTGCTTGCAATGTTTTAGAATCAACCCTAAACCCTATAGACCGCCCATAATGAGTTCTCTTCCCGCTCATCGAATCAATCAACTTAAACCTTTTTCGAGTGTAGCTATCGACTTTTGTGGAACTTTCTTTGTGATTCCTCATCGTTACCGTGGTTGTAAAGCTTTCAAATCGTATGTCTGTGTGTTTGTCTGTACGGCCACACATTGCGTGCATTTGGAATTAACCATGGAACTGTCCACCGAGGGGTTTGTGGGTGCATTCCATCGATTCATTTCCAGACGTGAAAGCGTGACGCAATGCTGGTCAGATTAGGGCAGTAATTTTATAGGGTTTCGTGACCAATTACTTGATTACGCAAGAAGTGCGTCCACCAGACTTTCTATTCGTTGGCATCTGGGACCTCCTCTCAGTCCACATTTCAATGGCCTGGCAGAAGCTGTCGTCAAAAGTTTTAAAACTCACTTTCTTCGAATAGTCGGCGACCAGAAGTTGTCCATCATGGAAATGTCCACCCTTACATGTTGCATAGAAGCCGTGCTTGGTAGTCGCTCTTTATCTCCTGGCTCTTCAGACCCACACGATCTTCAACCTCTTACCCCTGGGCATTTTTTGACCCTTGAGCCCCTTAATTCAGAGATTCCGGAGTCAGATTTGTCCGAGGTTCCCCTAGATCGGCTCTCGAGATGGCAAGTAATCCAAAAACTTCATAATGGTTTTTGAAAACGGTATTCTGTAGAGTATTTGCATACGCTACAACAGCGACACAGGTGGACTGATTCGTCCCCAAATATCAAATTAAATGATTTGGTTATCATAACGAGTGATCACAACTAATCACCTTTGAAATGGCCAGTCGGTCGGGTTCTCGAATTGCATCCCGGCAGAAACGGTCAAGTGCGTGTAGCGACGGTACAAACGGCTACCGGTGTTTACAAGCGGCCAGTTGTAAAACTGTGCCTCTTGCCGAATTACAAGTAATTTTAATTTTTTCTACCTATTGAAGTCAATTATTACAATAGGTAATTCTTTATTATATTTTTTTTAATTTTGTTTGTTTGTTTTGCCTTTTTCGGGTTTTCGTTATCTCTAAATAAACTTACGCTACTTATCTGTTTTTCATTCATTTATATTTATCGGTCGATCATTTTTCTTATATCTATATCTGTCCGGCTGATATTCTAAAATTGTGTGTTTTGGAGGGCAGTTATGTTAGCTCCCGCTAAATTTCGCGGTTGTTTGTAAATTTTAAAACCACACAATTGGATGACGGACAGAGTACATTTTTCGCGCATTGGACATGCGCACCAAGAATCGGGGAGATCCTTTTCTGCCGCCTCGAGAAAATGGCGTGTTAATTTACTTTCTCCAATTATTACAAATTTCTACACTTAAAAGTGTTCGATTTTGGTGTACTGAAGCATAGAACTAGAAACTTCAGCCCTTCAGCTACGTGGTGCCATCATTAGATCAAGACAGGGGCCCCTGGAACGTGGAGAAATTGGCTGCAAACTGCTGAGTGCTTTGTTTCTGATTTCCGTTGTGTGGTAACAGCAATTAACCTATTGGCCTTAATTATTTCGTGATTTCGTATCAATATATTTATGTTTGTTCGCGCTTTCATTTAATAAAATATATACAGTCCACTGCAGTTATCGTTTTTCTAACTGCGGGCAAACATAAGTAGTTTTGGAAACAGAAAGACAAGGTCTATTCCAATTTGCCAAAATATAGAGGGTATACCGGGTGTTCCAAAGTGAGTGGCCTATTGGATTATTTTGGAAACTATACGATAGAAACTTTTAAAACTTTCTATTCTTACATACGTCCATGTAAAGTATATTTACAAAATACTTTCATAGTTGCGGTGTTGCCATTTGCAGGAAAAGTTGGCAACAACTTTATTATTTTAAAAGAAAAACCCATGTATATTTTTCGATTCTTATGTAGAAAAATGTATGTAATTTTTTTCAACAATTATTGTTAATTTTTTTTGCACAATTTGTTTCCAAAATGTGTATAAAACCAATTTGTGCAAAAATTTTGAATAGACTTTTGCAATGGAAACTGTTGTATTTTTGCACAATTTGTGGTATATTTTGCATTAATTTTTTTTAAATTTTGGAAAAATTGCACAGTAATGCACAAAAAATTTCGTATAATTTTATAAAAAATATTCAAGTATGAAAACATTTTTACATAATATTGTGTAATTTTCTTATTCTATTTTGTGCAATATAAATGCACAATTATGTACTTATATTTCAAAAGATGTTTGTATTTTTTTACATTGTGGTGTTATATTTTGCAGTTAAATTTTTATTTTTACCACAAAAAATATAATATATTATATATTTTACAATAAATAATTTTAGTTACGCCAAAATTGTACAATTTTGTGCATATATTTCCTACAATTTTATGTAAAAATAGTTAAAAATATTAATTTTTTATATAATATTCTGTAATTTTCTTTAACAATTAAATGAAAAGTATCCCTGAATGTGTACAAAATCTTGTATATGTTTTTTTTAATAGGTTGTTAAAATTGTCATGTGTACTTATAATTTTAACTGCAATTACATATAATTTTTTTATAACAAGTACATAATGTTTAATTTTTATTTGACAAAAAAATACCAAACAAAAAAATCACTTGTTAAAAGACCTTTATTTTCGTTTTTCTTATGAGTACAAAAAATTTTAGCACATTAGTTTATTAAATTATTTAACCAATATTATTATGGTTAATGAATTTACCTGAACGTGTAAAATACATCTATTTAAAGATTCTTGTTTGCTGGACTTCCGTTGTTCGGATTTTCCATTGTTTGGAAACTGCAAGGAAGGCAGCGAAGACAAAATAGCTGCTAAAAAAATAGTACTAAGTTTAACGGACATTGAAGGATTTCTATGTAATAGACAAATTATTCTGACTTATATTTTGATAACCTTTGAATAAAGGTTAGAGTTTTATAGATACCATGGTAGTAAGACAGGCAAAATGTATCTTTTGACTTCTAATTTACGAATTTTTAGTAAATCAAAAATAGTGGTGTATCTGATCTTTGGTAAATTGCGTTTGATTTTAACAGCACCCAAAGTTTTGAACAAACTTCTACACATTTGTCAAAAAACTGGCTTTGTTTTCCGGATATGCCATTGCAAAACACTTCCAGCTAAAAAATTCAAAAAAATTGTTTAAATATAGAATTTTAGTATCGGCTGTTATAAAAAAGCGCAGTTTAGACCAAAAATAGCTTAAGCATAATAAGTAACAAGCTGAAATTTTGTAAATAGTTTTATTTGGTCAAGAAGCCCAATTTTGTCTCTGCGAAAATTCTTGAAAGTGATTCCTAAGAAAGTGCGCAGGCGCTGAAATTTTTCGAGCTTTGGACTGGCTAAACTAAGCCAATTTTGGGAACAATGTTGTCATTTACTTTCAAACACATTTTTTAAATCACAGAAAGAAAAATCAAAAATGGATCAACTATACTCAAAAGCTTGGGTAGACCTATATGTAGTAATTCACTTACCCCGAAATCTCTCTTTGTGGACTGCAAGTAGGCACCATTCCTCCAGTTTTTCGAGAACTAATTCCACAAAATCCATAGAATCCATTACACGTTTAGCCTTGACGGAAGAACTTATCAATTAATGACACTAACCTTACCATGAGACAAAACAGTATTTCTAGAAGCGAGATAGCTAGAGAGTTCACCTTAGTAGGTACATCAATTTTATTCTACACTTTTTTGGTTATTTGTTATATTCAAATAAATAAAATTCTTGTAGATATTATATAGGGTGTTTTTGGACCGTCCTTTTGCCACTTAGTTATTCCAGGGCTATCAAAACGGACGGGCCACGATCCTCCACTTTGTTGACGTCACATCCGGGGCTGATTTTTTTTGATGGTCACGTTACGACACAGCTGATTGTCTTTAAAATATTGAAGTTGGAATGACGATTTATGAATATATTTTTTTTTTAATAAAGCCTTTTTTGAGATTGTTTTTACTTTATTTTGGCAGAACAATTTTTTTTAAATGTATTGTAATCCTTAATTTGTCAGAGCCGCTTCATTAGCTCACACAAAAATTAAGTTTAAAGCAGAGGCGACTGTGACAATCACAGATGACAAAGTCAAATACATGTCAAATATAACAGTTGGCATGTGGTACATGTCGGGTAATTTGAATTCAAAATAAGGAATGCTAAATCTTGAAGATTTTAACCTTTTAATCATGTTGCTTCCTTACAAAACTTTGGTGGAATATCGGGATGGTGTCTGAGAATATTTCACTGAAATTTTGCGAAAATCTGTAGTGCCATTTTGAAAATATCATAAAAAAACGTCTGACCTCCCATAAGACCCAATGTAAAATTCAGCCCCGGGAGAACAGCTGATTTTTTCAGGGTCGTGGCCTCTATTTTTGTGTTGGCCTTGGTTATTCTTATCGTTATTCTGCGTCAGCGCAGTAGCGATTTGCTGTTATTTTTAATAGGTATAGCAACGCGTTGTATTTACAGAAGATAAAAAGTTGTACTCGAGGTTGTACTTATCGTTATTTTTTAGCATATTTAAGTACTACAGATAATTTCTAAAATCTAATTTCATAAAAATTTAACCTTATTAGGTAACTTGGTAATTATTTAGTATATACGAGTTTCTGCCATTTTTGGTTTTCGATGAAAAATCCTTTCTGGAGGCACTTAGGGGGTCCCTGAATCGGCGACCAAAGAATTTTTTTCTAAATTAAAAAAAAAAATTCTTGAGTTTTTAATATTTTTTTCCAAATCGACCCAACCTGAACAAACTCAAATCAACTTAAGCCAACCCATACCAAACCAAAGAAACACATTACAACATCGCCTTCCGGTACTCGTTTAAAAAAAAAATCCTAGGGGCCCTAGTAGGTACCCACATAAATAATTTTTCGAAAAAAAACAAAAATTGCAAAAATTAAAAAAAAACGACGGACGCATATTCGCGGTTCTTCGGACCCCCCAAATTTTTCTTGAAAACCAAAAATGGCAGAAACCCGTATACTAAAATCTCTTAAGTCTTATTTAAAGCGACTAAATTATTTGTTTGGCTAAAATAAATATGTTTATATGGACCAATGAAGAATATGCACTGACAAAGTCAAAATTCTAATTTGATTGAGTCAAATAATTTTACGTGATATATATCATGTATACAAAAATGTTTTACTATTGAAAATAAAAACCAAGAAAGAAGGAATTTTAAAAAATCGTCTTTGTATATTTATTTATAAACAAAACTTAATTTAGTTGTTTCAAATAATTTTACTTAAGAATATTAGTCAATCTGAGACTTAAAAAAGTAAAAAGCAATTGAGTTGCTTTAAAAAAATCAATTATTTAAGTATACGGTAAACAATATTTTTTTAAATATTATTATTGCCAAAAAAAATTAAATATGTAATGTATTTAATTCACATGTACAATGATTTTTGTCGTAACAAAATGTACTACTAATTTAATCCAAGTATTTTTTTTCAAATAAATTGGTTTTTTTGATTGAACCAAACACTTTTTTCTGTGCAGGCATGCGCCCTTTAAAAAATCATATTTGGTTAAAATTGTTCATTGTTTCAGTTCAAGCTAGAATTTCTTTACTTATTTATTTATTTGTTTGATCTATTAGGTATAAGAGTTTGGTTTGGAGGATGTAAGTGAACTTATTTTAGTTCTTGGCTTGGAATAGTGTAAAGAATTAAATGTCGGATTTGTTTTACTTTTCTTGCGTTATTTAGTTAAAAATGGTTGTTAGATTTATGGAAATGACGTACCTTGCACCAGTGGCGTATAGAAAAAAGTTTTGGGCTGGTTCCGAGAGTTGGGGGGGAGACCCTATGAGTACCTTATATGCGCCACTGCCTGGCACTGTATACCAAACGACAGCAAAATGTACAGAAAAATTATTTGGGAGAAGAGGGAGGGAGGAGATTTTGTAATACTTGTTTTCAGTTGCAGCGTTAGCATATATATTCAAATTCTTTGTGCACGGTGACATCTGAGTACTATACAGTATTGTTCGAATCCTGAGATTCAAATCAGTTTTATGATTGTATTCTATTAACAATTTAATAAATGTATCATAACAAAAGCATTTCATGTAAAAAACAGCCAAGTACGCGAAATGGTATTCTGTAAAAAGAATTGAGATAAATGTAAAGCCAAGTTCTCTAATACAAATTTCAAAATGAAAGGTACTTACTAGTTTGAAAATATATTTTTAAAACTTTGCTATTACAGCCAAGCTTCTTTATGTTCAATTATTTAGCACTGTGCCTAAAAGTCATTTGCAGTCGTCATAGCCAAGCTTAGAAAATCATTTGCAAACTAGTAAGAACTTTTCATTTTGAAATTTGTATTGGAGAACTTGGCTTTACTTTTATCTCAACTCTTTTTACGGAATACCATATTCGCTGACTTGGCTTTTTTTACATAAAATGTTTTTGTCATGATGTCATTAGTTGTTTAAAGGATTTGGATAAAGTTTTACAGTAGTACAATCTGCGAAAATTGTTCAAAACTTTTGCACTGGCTTATTTAAAATGTTGAGGTTTTTTAATCTTTTCCTATGGTTTTATCATCCCAAGTAACATTTTTGGTTAAAATTAGGTAAAGTTTAATTAAAATAAGAGAGTAATTTTTCCCCATAGCAAATTAAAAGGTTAAAAAAGAGGGAAATTTCCCGACATTTTCCCAAAGTGGGGACAAAAGCAAAGGTAATTTGGAAGGAGAAAATAGGTAATTAGCACAGTTTGTGTTCCATGTCTAACTAACCTAGATGAGACTTTGACCAAGGTTCACACAATAAGTCTCTGTTTAGACAAGTTTTCAACTTCAGTTTAGCCTATATAGTTCAAAAGAAGTAAAATGCATTCTGTTGTCCCTGTATTGTGGCGCCCCCTACATCTGTCAGAATAGAAAGAAATGAAAACATTTTTAAATAAAAATAAACAAAGAGGAACACAATAATAATGGTTGATAGGTGTTTAACCAGTTGTGAAAAAAAAAATGGTGATGTTTTTTATCAACTATTGAAATTATATGGGGGTTTTAAATATAATTTTAACATATTGAGATGAAAAAAACTTGCGGCGGAAATATTTTCGTAGAATCCATGACTTTTACGTCCAAAAAACTCACGCGCCCTTCAAAACATGTCATTTTAACAAAAAAAATTGTGTTTTTATGTTTTGAAAAATACAAAAACTGTAGTTTTCTCAATTTATGACCAAATTTTGATGTTTGGTCATAAAAGCAATTCAGTTACATCGTTTTACTGAAGATTATTGGGATTGTTTAAGTAAAATTAACAAAAACACAATAAATATTTTTGACACAGAAAAAAAAACATGGCGTATATCCTTTTTCCCCCGTAGATCGTCTTAGAGGTTGATTTGATGAATGAACCCAGAGTCCCCCGGAAATATGTTGTCTTTTTTTGTCTTAGCTGCACAGAGAGAGAGAGAGAGAGAGAGTGAGATCGGATGAGTCTTGGAGAGTTGAAATTTTTTTTTCAATTCGAATTCATTTGGTTTCTGCAGTACGCGTGCGTGGACCGTCATCGTCCGGACATTTAGGCACGCACTGTAATGAAACCGGTTGTCTAGTAACTACCAGTTAATAAGAACTCGGCAGCCTCTGACGCGGCAGTTTACCTGCTCCAGACATATACCTTATATTTTGAGAGAAATAAAGATACATCTATTTAGAAGAAAAAAAAAACAAAAATTTACTAAAAAAATTAATAATTTAAAAATGTATGATAAAAATTCCAATAGTTTTTTAAATATCAGGTTCAGGACACGATTATAAACACTTTTCTTAAGTTAAATCTGTTGTTTTACTATAATTTTAGGGCTTCGTTAAGGTACAAATAATGAAAACGGAGATATGTTCAAAAATACTGTACTTAAAAATGAAAAAGATGATGTCAACTATATAAAAACTTGAGTGACATTCATTAAAAAATCATAAACATCAAAAACACAGACTAAACAGAGTGTTCTATTTTAAATTATTAACAACACCCTCCTTATTTAAAATAAGTCCCTGATTTTAAAGACACTTCAAAAACTTCACTTTGTCTAAAGGCTTTGTGAATGAATCAGCAATCATGTTCTGGGTGGATACATATTCCAACTTTAAACTTCCATTGCCAATCTTTTCCTTTAGAAAGTGGTGGCGGACATCAATGTGTTTGGTTCGTGATTGATAGCCTCCATTCATGGCTAACTTTTGCGCACCTTGATTGTCAACAAATAACAAGGTTGGCTCTTCACTTGAACTAAGTTCTCTACTAAGCCCCCGTAACCATAACGCTTCTTGTGCAGCTCTCGACATTACCATATACTCAGCTTCTGTTGTCGACAAAGCTACCGTCGGTTGCTTTTTGCTGTTCCATGATATTGGGGAACCGTTTTTGAGAAAAATATATCCAGTTACTGATCTTCTGTCAGATGGATCGTTCGCCCAATCTGCGTCGCAAAAACCATAAACATCTGATAACCTGTTTTGGGTCCCATTAAATTCTAACCTATAGTTGAACTGTACCTTTTAGGTATCTTAAAATGCGTTTCGCAGCAGTCCAATGTGCTGGCCCTGGACTGTGGTTAAATCTGCTAGCACAACTTACTGCATAGCATATATCTGGCCCTGAAACTTGTGAAGCAAATAACAAACTGCCCACAACTTCTTGGTATGGCCTGTTTCTCATATCGCTTATATCTTTGTCTATTTTCGGTGATTGATCTTTGGTTAACTTTTCTCCAGGAGCTAGTGGTGTTGCCACTGGATTAGCGTTTTCCATGTTAAATCTTTTTAACATTTTTTCAATGGATGCTTTCTGATCAATCCATAACTTTTTCTTAGATCTGTCCCTAGTTATGTTCATACCAAGAATTGATTTTACTTCTCCCATATCTTTCATCTTAAAATTTCTGAGTAGCTGACTTTTAAACTGTTCCTTAGCTGTCTTATTATTAGATAAAAGGATAAAGTCATCTACATAAATTGCCAATATAAGAGTTATGTTTTTATCAATTTGGTAGTAGATGCATGAATCTGATTGGCTCTGTTTTAAACCAATGTTTTTCATAAATTTGTCCAACTTTTGGTTCCATACACTAGATGCTTGTTTTAATCCATACAGGGATTTTTTTAACTTACATACTTTATCAGTCTCATTGTAGCATTCCGGTGGTAACATATATATTTCTTCGGTCAAGTCACCTTGTAAAAATGCTGTGACTGCATCTAGTTGGTCTATATCTAAGTCATGTTCTGCTGCAAGTGCTAGCAAGTATCTTATAGAGTTCTATCGCACCACTGGTGAGTAGGTTTCCTCAAAATCTATGCCTTTTCTTTGAGCACACCCTTTTATGACTAACCGAGCTTTATACTGAGTTCCATCTTCCTTTTCTTTTGTTTTGAAAACCCATTTGCAATTCAGTGGTTTTCTACCCTGAGGAAGATCGATTAGCTCCCAGGTGCCATTTTCTATAAGCGCGTCGTACTCATTTTGCATAGCGCTTTTCCACTGATCTTTGTCAGGTCGATTCAAGGCTTCTTCAACATCAGTTGGGTCTTCATCATCTTTTAAGACTTGTAACGTGTCATTTTTACGTTTAAGGCAACGTTACATATTTGTTTTATTTAGGTAAATAATCAAGGCTCTTCGACTCGTCTTTCTGTACACAAATTAAGGGTATTTTATAGAGCTAGGTTTGGAGGTTATATAGTGTCCAAAAAGTTACCTTATAAAGGAGGCATTCCATCGAATTACTGTGGACACTGCGCACATCGTATTATTTGGGCATCGTAATTGGAACTTGAGATCACAGGTTTCGGGAAAAATCACATAAAAACTTTCGATTGTTTTGTTTGTCTGTAAAACTTCGTAATTTTCTTTGACGTTCATGAAAATAAACGGCTGTTCTGGTGGTTTCAGTAACAGGAAGAAAACATTTAGATGAACATTTCATTCGCTTATGTTTATTTTCGAGGATATTGGCCCACTTTGATATCTTTATTAATTTGATAAGGAGAGGATAAAGTAAATACGAGTTATGCACTTTTGTAAATGGGAGATGGACGAGGAATAAAAACCAGGACTAAAAGAATAAACAAAATCGTATTTTTATATTACATAAATTTAGTCGGTTTGAAGGGTCTTGTAGGGCTAGCTAGTGGTGAGCAAACTTAACATCTGAACACTCTTGTGCCGAGTTTAAGCAGTAGTTCAATGTGTATTTTTAGGTTCAAGTTCAAAAACAACTTTATTAATGTAGAAATGTTTTACAAAAATGGCGTCAAGCCATATGAATCTGATGATAAAACATATCTAAAGAGCAAAGGAAACTTTTGACTAAGACTGTAACTAAAATACAACTAAATTCTACACTCAGTATCGCTTTACTCATATGGGAATTGGTTGAGTGTTCGAATATTCCTGGGTTTGATGCATGCTCGAATCGCCAGTAATTGATTTTACAGTTGATGGTTTCAATGCTGAGCTTCTTATAGTCTAGCGGGTTATTTTCCTCCTACTTGCTATGTTGGCAGGGGTCCGGTAGGCAAATGTTCGGTCTATGTATGGAGGGTGTCTCGATGTCCTTGTTATAAAAAATTCAACCGTGGAAATAGATCCGACAACACCTCAATGTGCGTTTTACTGTCCCCACCAGATCTACGAACGGTTTCCGGCAACTTCATTTTTTTTGTGTTCTCGACAAAGTATCCTTTGGTCTCTTGCAAAAGCCGTTGGATCAAACTTCACCAAGTCATCAATACCACCACTTACAGATAAAAATACTCACTTAGCCACAACATCAGAGGAAAAAGCCAATATGCTGGCCAATATCTTTTCCTCCAACTCAAACCTAACAGTGCCAAATGGAAAAACTCCACCGTTCATTGAAAGGGTTTCCCACAGTATGCCAGAGGTACCCTTTTGTCACAGAGAAATACGAAAATCCCTTAAAAAGTTGGATACAAACAAAGCAATGGGTCCAGATGGCATTCCCGCGATAGTACTCAAAAATTGTGCTAGCGAACTCACCCCAACTTTCGCAAAATTATTCAATTTATCTTATAGGCAAGGAGTATATCCATCATCATGGAAGTCTGCCGCAGTACAACCCATTCCAAAGAAAGGAAAAAAGACAGATCCGTTAAACTATAGACCAATTGCTCTACTTCCGGTGATATCAAAAGTAATGGAAAGAGTTGTGAACAATCACCTAACCAGGTACTTGGAAAAGTACAAAATTATCAACGACAAGCAATACGGATTTCAAAAATATAGGTCAACTGGCGATTTACTTACATACGTCACTCACTTATGGCAAAAAGCGATTGAGTTGCGAGGTGAAACAAGAACAATTGCCTTAGATATATCTAAAGCATTCGATAAAGTCTGGCATGAAAATCTGCTCAACAAGCTCAAAGCAACGGGATTGTCGCCGAGACTTTGCACTTGGTTTGAAAGTTACCTTAAGGATAGATCCATTTATGTTGCACTGGATGGCCGGAACTCCAACTCTTGCCAAATCAATGCTGGTGTGCCACAGGGAGCAATCCTTTCGCCAACACTTTTTCTGATTTACATAAATGACCTCATGGATAAAACAGTAAATCCACTTTATTGCTTTGCAGATGATGGCAATGTAGTCTCCTCAGTCATACCACCCACATGTCTCTCCGCACGTGAATTCCATTACCTTAGACTAACTGAAATATCACAGATAAATAACGACTTGGAGATAATAGAGGACTGGGGCAACAAAAACCTTGTACAACTCAACGCGCAGAAAACCCAAGCAGCCCTGTTTTCAAAAAAGACCAGCACCGGTAAGCCAAACATCATGCTATCTGGAAGTGCTGTCGCATTGCAGAGCCAGTTGAACATCTTAGGAGTCACTGCAGAGACCAACATGTCTTGGCACAGTCACGTAGCAAATATAGCTAAAAGGGCGTCCCAAAAGCTTGGGGTGCTATTTCGTACAAGACATCTGTATACACCAAGCCAACTGCTGACACTCTACAAAGCCCAGATTCGACCGACTATGGAGTACTGCTCACATATATGGAGTGCGGTACCCAAACATACCTTAATGCTTTTGAACACCGTGCAAAAACGAGCTATCAAGCTGATCAATGACCCCGCACTTACCCGTAGCTTGGATAGTCTCGAACATCGAAGAACTGTGGGCGATCTATCTCTCTTCTACAGGTATTATCACGGAAAATGCTCTGAAGAGTTGGCACGTATGATCCCCCCGGGAGTAGCACCTACTAGGCGAACACGTCAAACAGACGGTAACCATCAATTTATTGTCAAAATAGAGGCACCAAGAACCTCATTATATCAGAATTCATATCTCTGGAGAACAGCATCGCTGTGGAATAAACTCCCTGCGACAGTTTTCCCTGCAGGTTACAACCTGAACCGTTTCAAAACCAACACACACCAACATTTTCGCACACTTGCCGCTCCTCGAGCGTGATAGGGACCTCCTTGGGAGTGCGCATACCCGTAAAAAAAAAATCTTGTCGCTTTCCTAAAGAATTTTGGCTGGGCTGGTGGCGGTCTATTGGTGTCGCCATTGTTTTTGTGGTTATTGGCACTTAATGACACTGCAGTAGATGCAGATTATACCAAAGACGGTATAATTGTGAGCCGTCGTGTTTAGGCGAATCTAAGTGACGCTCACACCCTCGGAGAGGGATTTAAGGCGGCCTACGTCATTTCTACGTGAAATAAGAGCGCCCTGTCCATTCCATCGATGGGACAGTTGTGCTGGACGCTGGTGTGAAGCCGGGTGTAGCACTCTAACCCTGGGAAAGGTACGTTAGGATTATTTTAGTTTATCTGTTTAAATCTACTTTATTTTATTGAGTCGACATGGGGTTCTCGATTTAAGTTACTCGGTGTAGGGATACTTCGTGCAAAATAGACGAATTCCAGGAAACTAAAACATTTCATTTTTCACAGGGTTTTTACGCTCGGGCAAGAACTCAGAACATTTTGACCACCATATGTTGCCCTAGCACCATGTGCTAAGCAAGCACGAGGGGAGGCGCGGCAGAACGAGACCCGGAGTAGCAGGACTGTCTGGAAACAACACCAGGTTTACAAAATATTACTTCAACAACTATTAGATAAAAACAGGACCAAGGTAGGAGCAAGGATATTTTAGATATAATTTTTTTTTCTATAATTTTCCCTATAATTTTTTTTATTAAGTACAACTTTTGAAATTCTTGTAAACGCAAGATAAGGTATGACGTCATAACCCTAGTTTTGCGGCATATTTACTAAATTGACTTGTTCTCCTTCATTTCATTTATTTCAGACAATTTCTTGTGTGAAATTCGTAGTGCCTTTTGGCCCTGACTAGTTTGATATTTTTTTTTCTCAGGTTTTCACAATCAAAATACACAAGATGAACTAAATTTTTGCGTTATTTGTGCAATCCTATGAACCAACTTTGCAGAGACAAAAGAGAGATGAGGTTATATTTTTTTGCGGTTTCCTTACATTGTTCTACCTCATGAGGTAGATCTCGGACTGGGTTGCTGTCTGTCTCATTCTACCCAATGTAGAATGATGACAGCAGATATTTGGTCCAGATCTCCCCTATGACAGAATGATTTTGGAAGTGTTTGTTTTACAGTCATTTATATAATGGAGTCTCACACTATTGACTCAAATGTAGGTACACTGTGACCTGTTGGAAATGTGCATCTACCTATAAGGAACTTTCTATTTATGTCATTTTGATTCATTTAGAAATCTTTTAGAATTTAATTTTGTTTATTAGTCAATTTTTTTTGGTTTTTTAATTACACAAATACGCTGGAAGCCTCGGAAGTGGGTAGAGTTTTATTGTTTGGCTACAACTGTATTTTATTTAAGATCTTCTTTGTAAAACATTGGTATTAAAACACTGTGGCGCTCTTAAAATTTTCTTATTTTTGAACCCCCCCCCCCCCCTTCTCCACTGTATAAAAGTTACCGGGCATATCAATTTTTTACCTAGCTGGAAAATACAGTTCTGCTTCCAGATATTTGTTTAATTATTCAGTAATTTTTTTTAGTGTCACAAATTGGCAAATTGTTATTGTTCTATTTACAGTGTCACAAAATGTCACCCAACGCATTTTAATTGGCAACAATTGGCGCCCTACGTGAGTTTTTTGGCTAGTTTTTTAACATCTGATGTAAGTTTTTTGATTTTTTTTTTTGGATTTTTTTTTTGTTCTGTGTTACAGTTAAAGGCTTTCAGTGGCTGTCGGTGTTTTTTGACACCCAATAATTTTTTTTAATAAAAAACAAGATCATTGGTTTTCGGAAATAACACTTTTTAGATATTTTTTGGTAATATTTAAGCGTTGATTTGGAATTCGTTTTGTGATTTTGGTAGTTCTCATAGTTTTTTATTAGCTTATCTTCACAGGTTTTTTCTTGCAAAACAAAAGATTCATTTTATTTATTAAAGAAGAATAAGTAGATAGAAAAACATGGGAGTTTTTATTGAACGGAGTCCAATTCATGTCTTAATTCTTTAAAGTTTTTTTGCAGGAAAAACATGTTTTAATTTTTTTAATTTTTTTTTAAGAAAAATAAATAGAGCAATGTAAATTTACTTCAATTTTTTTTGTTGATTTATAGGTGGATGGACCTCCAGACATGGTCTTTTTATGTTTTAAATATATGACATAGGTAGTGTGTTTTTTCTAACAATTTTTTTTTGCAGGTTCATTTATTTATATGTTATTATTTCCTGCTTGTGATAAGATAGAAATTGTTTCACCGATTATTTTTTAGTGCAGTCAATTTATTTAGGTCAACAAGTTATTTTTTTTGGTAATTTTAATTTTTTGTGGGATATCACCACTTGGAAGTTGGAATATTTTTACAGGGTTTCACACAAATTTTTCTTGGCTGGGCTGTTTTAAAGTAAATATAGCTTAACAGCTGGTAGCTTTGTTTAGTTGAAAGTATTAATTAGTAATGAAAGAAAAGGAAAATGAGTTTATTTTGCTTTGTCATTTTCTTTTCTTGTTTTTTGATGGTAACTGTTGATGACAATTAAGATCTTACGTCACTCAGTTACATCGGGTCAGAGGAGGGTACTACTACTACTACTACTACTATTTAGTGTCAGCTCGGCACGTTAGGAAACACAAGGCTAAAATCCCTAGAGCAACACATTGGCTGAACATCAATGCCAAAAGTCCAGTTAACATTTTTTTTTGGGGGTATTTTTTTGGGGCAGTTTTTTTAGGTCTTTGGATGCCAAGTCTAGTTGATAGTTGTGGTTTCGTGACTGGTCAAATTTTTTTTGATAGAAAATACAGCGTTGGGCTTTGGAGTGCATTTTTTTTTAAAAATGACCTACGTGTATTTCTATCAATTCAAGTTTTTCTGGTTCACAATTATTTTTTTCTGTATTTTTTTTTGCGTTCAGGTCATAGCTTGGTCATGGCCAATGGAGGGCAAACATTTATGTTTGAGCCTTGAGAAGTTTTGCCTGCCGGATTGAATACAGAGAAAATGAATTTGAAGCTCAAGTAGATATAATACCACAAAAGAAATGTTTAACTGAGACAGATATAGATATAAGTTTTTTTGATTTTTTTAGTTCATTTGTAAAGTTCAGTAATTTTTTTAAGTAATGTCATTTTGAGGCCGTGAAATTGGTCAGTGAATTTAAGAGAGACTTTCAACTAAATATGCTAGGCGGTGGTAATAAGTAAAAATATTTAAAAATTTTACTTTTTTCCAAATAATTTAATTTTTCTTAGAAAGATTATTTCTTTCTGTAAACATAACTTCTCGAACTCTTGTTTTGGTCAAAACGGTTTCTATAGTGGTCATAGTTTTAAAGGGTGACCAGACAGGTTATATTTTTTTTAGGGGACCAAACGGGAACTTCTTGAGTTACAAAAGGGGAACTTTTTTTGTCTTAGTTGATCAGGCAGAAATAAATAAATCTTTTACTTCCAAATCATAATTTTAAATAACAAGATTTATTGGTTAGGTGTTTGGGTCTTATAATGAAAAACGTTTTGTTTTTGAGGATACTGGTGTAATATGAATTATTTTATTACATGCTAAAATTTGTTTGACGGCAGCTAGACTAGTCTTCAGATTTTTTTTTGATAGTCTACATTTCAGGACAGTGGCGTGTACTTAAGGGGGCCTGTCATCTGCGCCCATTGTAAAGCAACTTCCAAGTTACTTGCTTAGCTTTTTCACTTCATCTTCGTTTTGTTGCTTCTGAAATTAAAGCGTTAGGTTGGATAACGATGGATGGTGTTAGACTAAGAAAGTACCTATTTAGGGATAAAAACTTGAAAGTTGTGAACAATTGGGAAGTAATTTTTTTTTATTTAATTTTTTTTTAATTTTAAAATAATTTCATACTGGTGACCTCAAATAATGAAGCAAATTTTTAAATTACAATACACTGTTGTGGAATAAATGGGAAAGTGTTCAGGTTAAACAATAAATTTAAGATGATTGATTTTTAAAAAAGATTTTAACCTAAGAATAAATTTAAAAACAATAGGTTTTCTTTGATGCGACTAAACAATGAAGGGGCATATATTTGTTTTTGTTATGCATAATATGATAGTAGTACCTTTTGTATTGCAATAATTAGGGGTTTTCCTCCCGCGAGCTGGGTGGAAATGGAAGGAATGTTTGGTTCGGAGTGTAGAAATCGAGGAACGAGGACCTGCTAATCTTTTTAGCATTTCGCAACTTCGGTTTTCGCTAAATTAAAATACATCCAAATTTGGCCTACAGGCTGAATCTCGCATTTTCCAATACCTTGCAGATTCGCGGAGAAAGACAAATTTTGTGATCTGTTTAATTATGATAGGAATTAAAATAGTAACATGCACATGAGGGAACTAGATATATTTAGGTTAAAAATTAGTAAGAACACTGATCTGAACAATTCTCCATAATAGTGTCCTATTTTCACAGGGTGCTTCAAAATGGCTCTGCTACAGAATAGCGCCTTACAAAATAGCGCTGCTTCAAAATGGCGCTGCCACAAAATAGCGTTGCTACAAAATAGCGCTGCTACAAAATAGCGTGCATCAAAATAGCGCCAACAAAATAGCGCTGCTACAAAAGAGCGCCATACAAAATAGCGCTGCTACAAAACAGCGCGCATCAAAATTACGCTGCTTCAAAATAGCGTCTTATAACTTACCACACCCGGTAACCTCATTCTAACATATATTAAAAAAAAAAACTTCCCTGACTTTTTCCCGGGATCCTAGAGGGTGTGAAACCAAACCGAACCGAAATCCTAGAGGTTGTGAATCCAAACCGAACTAAACCGATACTTCGGTTCGGTTCAGTTAGGCTCGGTTCAGTTTTGTTTCATACCCGCTAGGATCCCGCGAAAGAAGTCAGGGAAGTTTTTTTTTTTTTGAAAAAATATGTTAGAAAGAGATTCCTAAGTCAAACAGTTGCTGTTTTTAATGATACTTTTTGAGCGCGTTTTTGATGCACGCTATTCTCCCGGTAACTTCATTCTAACATATATTTTCAAAAAAAAACTTCCCTGACTTTTTCCCGGGATCCTAAAAGGGTGTGAAACCAAACCGAATCGAACCGGCATCCTAGAGGTTGTGAAACCAAACCGAACTAAACCGATACTTCGATTCGGTTCAGTTCGGTTCAGTTTTGTTTCACATCCGCTAGGATCCCGCGAAAGAAGACCGGGAAGTTTTTTTTTTGAAAAAATATGTTAGAAAGAGATCCCTTAGTCAAACAGTTGCTGTTTTTAATGATGCTTTTTGAGCGCGTTTTTTATGCGCGCTATTTTGTAGCAGCGCTATTTTGATGCGCGCTATTTTGTAGCAGCGCTATTTTGTAAGGCGCTATTTTGATGCGCGCTATTTTATATCAGCGCTATTTTGTAGCAGCGCTATTTTGTGGCAGCGCCATTTTGTAGCAGCGCTATTTTGTAAGGCGCTATTCTGTAGCAGCGCTATTTTGTAAGGCGCTATTTTGATGCACGCTATTTTGTAAGCGCCATTTTGTAGCAGCGCTATTTTGTAGCAGCGCTATTTTGTGGCAGCGCTATTTTGAAGCAGCGCTATTTTGTAGGGCGCTATTCTGTAGCAGAGCCATTTTTTAAACGGTCAAACGCCCACAGGCGAAACCATATCTTATTTCAAAGAAAGGTGAAGATATTTTGAAGGGCTCGGCTTTGCTACAGAATAGCGCCTTACAAAATAGCGCTGCTTCAAAATGGCGCTGCCACAAAATAGCGCTGCTACAAAATAGCGCTGCTACAAAATAGCGTGCATCAAAATAGCGCCAACAAAATAGCGCTGCTACAAAATAGCGCGTATCAAAATAGCGCTGCTACAAAATAGCGCCTTACAAAATAGCGCTGCTACAAAACCGCGTGCATCAAAATGGCGCTGCCTCAAAATCGCGCTGCTACAAAATAGCGCTGCTACAAAATAGCGCTGCTACAAAATAGCGCGCTCCAAAATAGCGCTGCTACAAAATAGCGCGCATCAAAATTGCGCTGCTTCAAAATAGCGTCTTATAACTTACCACTCCCGGTAACCTCTTTCTAACATATATTTACAAAAAAAAACTTCCCTGACTTTTCCCCAGGATCCTAGAGGTTGTGAAACCAAACCGAACCAAACCGGCATCCTAGAGGTTGTGAAACTAAACCGAACTAAACCGATACTTCGATTCGGTTCAGTTCGGTTCAGTTTTGTTTCACACCCGCTATGATCCCGCGAAAGAAGTCAGGGAAGTTTTTTTTTTGAAAAAATATGTTAGAAAGAGATTCCTTAGTCAAACAGTTGCTGTTTTTAATAATGCTTTTTGAGCGCGTTTTTGATGCGCGCTATTCTCCCGGTAACCTCATTCTAACATATGTTTAAAAAAAAAAACTTCCCTGACTTTTTTCCGGGATCCTAGAAGGTGTGAAACCAAACCGAACCGAACCGGCATCCTAGAGGTTGTGAAACCAAACCGAACTAAACCGATACTTCGATTGGGTTCAGTTCGGTTCGGTTCAGTTTTGTTTCACACCCGCTAGAATCCCGCGAAAGAAGACCGGGGAGTTTTTTTTTTTTGAAAAAATATGTTTGAAAGAGATCCCTTAGTCAAACAGTTGCTGTTTTTAATGATGCTTTTTGAGCGCGTTTTTCATGCGCGCTATCTTGATGCGCGCTATTATGTAGCAGCGCTATTTTGTAAGGCGCTATTTTGATACGCGCTATTTTGTATCAGCGCTATTTTGTAGCAGCGCTATTTTGTAACAGCGCCATTTTAAAGCAGCGCTATTTTGTAAGGCGCTATTCTGTAGCAGCGCTATTTTGTAAGGCGCTATTTTGATGCACGCTATTTTGTAAGCGCCATTTTGTAGCAGCGCTATTTTGTAGCAGCGCTATTTTGTGGCAGCGTTATTTTGAAGCAGCGCTATTTTGTAGGGCGCTATTCTGTCGCAGAGCCTTAAAAAATATATAGGGTCCAGATGGGATTGGAATGGAAATCACAAGTTTTTGGGTTTATTCACATTATACTTAGGAAATAGGGAAAATGTCTAATAAAAAGTTTTTTTTGGTTTTAGGCCGAGTTTTGTTGAGTATAACAAAAGTTTATTTGGGGCCGGGAGGTTATTATGCTCTTTTAAAATTAATGTAATAGTTTTGGCTTCTTGATTTTTGTTGTCTGGTTTTTACGCAGGATTATTCCCAACTGTTTCATTTCAAAATATCATTTGTAGGTGATAGGGTCTCATTAGCCCTTGGACATTTGGTAATTTTTGCTTTGACTAATAGTTGTGGGAAGGGCCCAACTTAATTTTATATCTCGTAAACACCAGGAATAAGGATCTGAGAATGCATTAAGCAATAAAAAATTTTTTGATTAGATGTTGTGTGTAAAAACACTTGAGTAGGCAGATTTAGTTTTACAACGTTCTTATAGTTGGACCTTGGAATTGTTTTCGTAGTTGTTTTTCTGAAAGTGCACACAAGATAATTCTTTACGGGGTTGAGTGCAAAGTTTGAAACTTAGGTTCTTCACATTATAGTGGTACAGTAAATAAGTACTAACGTTGCTTATTTCCTTAAGTAATAATTTTAAACAAATACACTAACATCGTTTGTTTTTTTTTGGAACATAAATATATTTTTTTCTTTTCCCAAACTGATTGTTTTTTTTGCAATTACGATTTTTTATACCGTATGATTTTTAAGTAAATTTAATTTCCAACAATTTTTTTTCCGGATAATAAATTAATTTTTCTAGCTCATTCACCTTTCACATTCACACACTTTCGGGAGAGGAAAGGGAATCTACAACTGTTTTTTTAAAGGAAAAGAACAAAACTGTTGCATGACATAACTCTATTAAGATTTTTCTAGTGCTAATTTTATTTTAATTCTTTTAAAATCGTTAATAGGAGCTGCAACCCCACTTAAACATTTTTTTTGAAAATATTTTTTAAATATTTTTTTAAATATTTTTTTTAAGGAAAGAAACTTGATTTTCTTGTTGGAAAATTTTCTTTTTGGTGCATAGTAGTACCTTGCCCTACAATGGTTTTACCAGCTTATTTAAATATTTTTTTTTCTGAATTAAAATATAATTTCATTTCGAACCCTCGCGTTTTAACAACCTATCATCATTTGTTTTAATTTTTTTTCTCCCTACTCCAAACCAGGGTAGAGTAATATTTTGAAAATTTTAGTGAGCCACTAATTAATTTTTTTTGATTATTGGGCTACTGTAGTCGGCACCCAAAAATTTTTTAATTTTTTTTGGACACCTTCCGGTACGATTCTAGGGTCTTCTTGACCATGGTTTGCATCAATTTAGTTAAAATTTTGGGAATTTCATTTTAACGATTATTAGAGAGTTGCAGTCCTACCAAGACGTTATTTATATAAATTTTTTTAATACCATCGGTAAATTTTTTAAAATTTTTTTAAATTCCACACAACATCCTTACTAGTCTAATTCGACCCAATTTTAGCGAGCGGATTTTTTTTTAAATTGAGCATATTTTACGATTTCTATAACATGAACATCTGTTCCGATGTTTATTGCGTTCACTTATATATTAAGGGATGATGTTGCCTTAAGCAATGCATGGTTCGTGTAACCTCAGGATAGGTAAGCAGGTTAGAGTGGGTTTTGATTTATTATTTCGAGAAAAATCATTATATACAGCGATTTGAGTTTTTTTTTTAGGAGTTTATTAGTGGAGCCGTTCTGCAACAGCAGGAGTATACCCTAGCGTTAACTGTGTACAACAGCTTTGGGATTTTTTTTATAGGTAGTCTGTTGTACGTTCCATTTAGGGATAAATTTACCTATTCGGTTGCTGAGGTAAACAAACATCACTTAACTTTAATTTTAATCCAGTTCAGCTAGGATAAGCGCAATTATTTTTTTTTTGGTTTTACTCACGCAGGAGTGGAACATAAGACCTGAACACTGCCAAAGCTCTTGTCTCTCTTTTATTTTTTAAACTTTTTTATGGCTACTTGTTAATTCTAATTTAGGATTTAAGTAGTTATTTCTCTCTGCAAGGTTGGACGTCATAGTTGGCTGTGCAAATAATTAATATAAACTATGATTACATTTTTAAATGCAAATAAATTTTATTTTCTTACTGCTCCGGTGTTCTTCGGTTTTGTTCGCGTCTGCCCGTATTTAAGTTTTATATTTTCTACATTTGTGTGAAAATTTATAGTGATTTTCACTAGTGAAATTAAAGTGAACTTTGTGTTTGTTATTGCGTGGTTTAGTTTTATAATTGGGAGGTATAATTAAGAGTTTTAAAGTTTAAAGTTTTAATATATATAAAAGGCACCATGGCTGTTTCTGTGAGTCGGTTGTCTGACATAAGGTACTTAGTCAAGGACGAATTAATCTATGAGTTAACATGGAGAGGCATAGCCATTGGATCGGTGGAAGAAATGAAACAACAGCTCATGCTGATTAAGCAAAGAGAAAAGACTGATACAAGTATGAGATACCCTCCGTATCCCTTTAAATTTGGCCAGGATGCTTTTAGCTGCATGAAGAAGCTAGATAGTCTGGTACCGCTGGTAGAGAAGTTCTCTGGTTCGAGCAAGGGGGGAGAGTTTAGGAAAATCGCTGTAAGGTTGGAACACGTGTTGGCCAGGATAAATAACATGAATCCGTCTAACTTTGAAGAAAGCCAAATGAAAGGCATACTGGTTGCAGAAACCTTGAGTTTGATTGGGAGGTTGCAGAGCCAAGCAACAGATCTACTAAGAGTTGGCATTGCCTCAGATGATGATGAAGCATCTGAAACCCAATCAACGAGTCGAGGCTCAGACCACTCAACAAATGCTGGCAACACACCTAACCAGTCTCATTTCCCGCAGCCACAGCTCTCGAGCACACAAAGAACAGCTCAACATCCCACAAACCGACCGTCGGTCATTGCTCCATTGCAAAAGCAAGTGCTTACAAACCCGACTCAAACACCAGTACAAGCACCACTCCCTATGCCGATTGAGAATTACGGTACAACAGCTTTTCAGTATTAACAACCGTCCACCGTTCCTTTGAGTTTAGCTGCCCTCCAAAGTAGCATTGCACCAATTGCTCAGTCACGACCATTTTCATGTTCGTCGCCAGTACCAATGTCAAGTGATCCTGGTACTTCATATCATGTTGCACCTGTACCTCCGCATAAGTGGAACTTAAAGTTTACAGGCGAGAGGGGTAAAATCTCCGTCACCGCATTTTTTGAGAGAGTGGACGAGTTAAGTCAGGCGAGAGGAGTTAGCAAAAAGGTTCTACTGAACTCAGGCATTGATCTATTTGAAAAGTCAGCCTATACTTTTTATAAAGATGTTCGTAGAGAAGTCCATACATCGGAACAGCTGGAACAAAGGTTCATGACAGAATATCTTCCTTCTTCATATGGCGATAAGCTATTGAAGGAAATCCAAAAACGTACACAAGGCTAGAGATCTGAGCCCTGAAGGGGAGAAAAACTAGAGATATCCCAAAAAAAATAACCCCAAAATTAAATTCGCCCCGCCTGGGAAAACAGAGTCTATTAAACTAAAAAACAAAGGAAAAAATCGGCAACACGCTAGAAGCTTACCTTCTGTAATTCTGCAGCAGTCCCAAAATTTCACTGGCTTCCTTGTGACTGGAATTTCGGTCTTCAACCCGAAAACACGTGTGACTTCTTTTAGTTTTTTGGCGGAAGTCATTTCTTCATTCCCCTGTCACACACAGGGTGGCGCTTCAAACTCCCAGCGTGAGCAAAAAACGCGCATGATTTTAACAAAATGATCAGGTGATCAAAAAGAAAATAACTTTCAACAAAGAGAGAAATTATCACCTGATCGGAGTTTTTCCCAAACAGGACTTTCTTTTTTTGAAGGTTTTTGCAGCAAGCCCAAAAATATCAAAACAAACTTTAAGGTTAGGTTTTCCAAAAAAATGCAAAATAAAACAATAAAGAAAAAATAACTGGCAGCATTAAATATTCCGCCCACCATAAAAATTTCCAATTTTTATAGAAAAACCCAAAAAACAAAAAATCAAAAAAAAAAAGGTTATTCAATTACCCAAAAGGTCTAAACAATAAATTATCATTTTTGCAACAATAATTTTATCGCAATAACTATGGACGTCATACTTAAGTTATTTCAAATAAGCATGATTCACGCTACACAAGGCTTTGAAGGCTGGTTACTGGCTGGGTAACGGACATACCTTCACTAAACTACGGTCAAGTAATCCTTTCGCGGTTTTTACTTGCACGACACGGGGGATTCTGTCTGGATTCGAGTAAATTTTTTCAATTCTACCGAGTGACCACTTCAATGGGGGTAGGTTTTCGTCTTTCAACGCTACTAATGTTCCAACTTTTGGAGGGTTATCGGGGGTATTCCATCTTTCGCGTTGTTGCAACTACTGTAAATACTCCATATGCCAGCGGCGCCAAAAATGCTGCTGGATCTGCTGAACAAGCTGCCAGCGATGGAGACGGTTTAACTTAACATTGGTTAGGTCTTCATCGGGAGGGGCTGTCAAGGGTTCCAAAGTGAGGAAATGTACAGGAGTAAGACTTTGAAAGTCATGAGGATCAGGGCTCATGCTACACAATGGTCGACTATTTAAAATAGCCTCAATCTGAACCAATACAGTCATCAACTCTTCAAAGGTTAGGATTTGATCCCCCACAATTCTCTTCAGATGAGTTTTCGTGGACTTTACCCCAGACTCATGGAGTCCACCAAAATGCGGACTGGCGGGTGGATTAAAACACCACTTAATCACTAAAGTCTCAGCAGCTTGCTGACAATAGGACACAAGGAGGTTATTTGCCCCAACAAAATTAGTGCCCTGGTCACTGTAGAGGGCAGCACATCTGCCACGTCTACCAACAAATCGGCGGAGGGCAGCCAAAAATGCATCAGTGGACAAATCAGAAACAGCCTCCAGGTGAATGGCCTTTGTTGGGAAACAAACAAAAATACACCCATAAGCCTTTTGACATTTTACACCACGACGCTTGGTTAACGTGATGGAGAATGGACCCATAAAATCTACACTAACATGGGAAAAGGGCTTCACCTGGGACACTCTAAATTTAGGAAGGGCACCCATGAATGGGTGCAATGGTTTGGGATTTACCCTGGCACAACAAAAACACTTGGAAATAACACTGTGAATGGCACTTTTCACCGACAAAATCCAAAACTGTTGATTTAGGAGGTACTCCAATAAGCGAGGACCTGGATGTCCATGCTCATTATGGAATTTTTCAATAATCAAAGTGGTAAGCCTATGACTACGATGCAACAACATGGGGTGTTTCACCTCATATGCTAAATCAGTGTGACGTAATCTACCGCCCACCCTGAGAACACCATGGGAATCAAGAAAAGTAGCCAACTTTCGAAGAGGCTTAGCACAACTCTCACCCTTACATATCCTTTTCAAATCTTCAAAAAAAACTTCTTGTTGTACAACTCGCACAACAAGTAAAGTAGCATAACAAAGATCTGCCTCATTGAGGGCTTTAGTAGGAAAAGATAAAGAAGGAACTTTTTTCACTCGAAAAGATCTCAAACAAAAGGCAGCAATGCCCAAGATTTTACGTAAAGATGAGTACTTAGCGAGTAACAGCTGTACTTCATCAAGGGGTATTTCTGTCACAAAAACAAAACGATTTTCCTCAGGGGGTAGATCAGCATCAAACGCATCAATTTTATGGTTCATAGGCCATGTTTCACTAGACTGGGCCAACCAGGATGGTCCAGTACACCAAAGAGGATGGTCTATCAATTGACCAGTAAGTAAGCTCCAGGATAAGCAATCAGCTGGGTGTTCCTTACCATTTACATGGTACCAACAGCTGGGGGGAACTTTCTCTTGAATAGTCGGGACACGATTGGCTACAAAAACCTTTCGTTTTGATGGACACGATTTTATCCAAGCAAGAGTAACGCTGGAGTCAGACCAAGCAAAAATCTGATCATTCGAGACGCAATCAAGATGATTGCCAACAAACTCCAATAGCTCTGCCAACAATACAGCCGCACACAATTCTAAGCGTGGAATAGAAATACTTTTCAAAGGGACACTCTACTTTTCCCACACAAAAGGGAGATAGAAATATTTCCATCCAACTCAATTTGTAGAATATATACTGCACCACCATATACACACATTGAGGGAGGCGTTACAAAAGCCATGCAATGCAGTGGTGACAGCATTTTGCTTCACAACATAACGATGTATTGATATCGACGATAATAATGGTAGTTGCGACACATAGAGTTGCCACTGTGCAACAATATCACTGGAGGGGGTATCATCCCATGAAAGACCCTGGACCCCCAAATGTTGCATTAAACACTTAGCAACCAAAACAACTGGGGCTAGGAACCCGAGTGGATCATATATCCTTGCAATCTCAGAGAGAATGTTTCTCTTGGTACAAGGTCTTTCCATGGGCATCACATCATAACAAAACGAATCAGATTTTGGACACCATTTTACCACCTTCACAACTGGCTGGTGTGGAACAAAATGTGAATGGAAATCAGGGTTAGAATTGTCCAATTTCAGAAGCCCCTGGTCTAGGTAATCCTGAACAAATTCCTTGTACACACTATACAAAGCAGGATTCGTCAATAATCGGTTTTCCATCATATTGAATCTACGCAATGCTTGACCTTTAGGGTCACCAAGCTCTTGTCGAGGCTCTCTGAAAGGTAAACGAACAACATATCTGCCAAACTCAGTTCCAGATTGAGCGGCAGCAAACAATTTTCCACACAAGTCCTCATCAGAGGGAGGAGTGATTTTTGGAGGGGTCGATTCTAGTTCCCAAAACTTTTGTAAGGTACTATCCAATCCAGATTCTATTGGGGAAGACACTAAGGTCAACAAACTAATGGGTTTTTGAGTTTTACGAGGACCATCAATACCACCAAGGAGTATCCAATCAAATATGGAATTAATGGAACAAGGTTCTCCATTTTCTCCTTTTTTAAAGCCAGGCACAAGCATCTGATCAAACAAATCAACAACAATTAAAAGGTCTACACTACCAGGTTGTCCAAAATTAGGATCAGCAAAATCTAAATTTTTTTGGTACGGCCACTGAATAGAATCATATTCTACAACAGTCACAGGTATGGTTCCACAAATTTTAGGAATAAGAATGGCATCACAGGAAAACAAACTATCAGGAAACTTGGCGGAGCCTATTTTCAATGTAACATTGCCATATGAAGTACCAGAAATCATGCCATTTATTCCCTCAATAGGAGTTCTAATCGGAGCTACTTTAAGTCCTAACCTCTCAGCCAAAGAGACAGTTACAAAGGACACTTCACTAGCGGAATCTAAAATTGCCCGGCAAGACACAAACTTGTTGTGGGCATCTAACACTAAAACTTGGGCAGTTGCAAAAAGCACCGGTCTCCTCTTACGAGGTTCAAAATGGTTGCTACTGGGTGTAGCGGTACACAATGCCTGTTTGGCACCCTCACTATCAGGTATACGGGGGGTCTCCCCCGGACAATCAACATGGTGGCTCGGAGAGCTTTTCACAAAGTGCAACAGGGAATGGTGAAGACCCTGGCACTGACGACACGTGGCATTTGTAGGGTATTGAGATACACCATGTTTGCCAAAGCAGTTAAAACACAATCGTTCACGCTTAACAAATTGATGGCGCTGACCTACTTCTAATTCCAGAAATCTGGTACACTTCACAAGGGGATGGTAGGGCTGTTGCTGGCAATAAACACAACCTTTATTACCAGACTGGCCTGTTCCAGTCAATAACACAGGATAGGGTGGTATGCCACCCTTCCTAGGGGGTAGAGAAGGTGAAACCTCTTTCGGCTTATTCAAAAGAGAACTATTTTCCAAAGCCCGATAATTTTTCTCTAAGAATTTAAACAAATCTTTATAGGACGGAATTTCCTTATCACTATACTCAATCTCAAACTGAGTTTTCAATGGGGTATCAACTTTTTGCAAAAGAAGAATCATTTTAGCAAAATCTAAAAGGTCTACATCATCATAGTTTGACAATGCTTCCAAATTTTCTCGGAAAGTGGACAACAATAACCTCAAATCATGTGGGTTGCTCGATTTTGCAGAAGGGGCTTGACAAATAGACGTCCAATAATTTGTTACCAAAAGTCTTTTATTATTAAAGCGTCTAATCATCGCATCGAAGGCTACTCGATAATTATCAGAGGTTGGCGGTATGTTCCTAATTACAGATGCGGCCTCTCCCACCAGAGCGGTAATTTAGCTATTTCACTCATGTCAGCTCTATCATGAACAAGTGACTTAAACATATCAAAAAAGGTGGGCCATTTTTTAAGATTACCGTCAAAATGGGGTACCTCTATTCTTTTAATTTCAAGACCCCTGTCCACATTTACCAGGGAATGGTTCAAAATTGTATGTGAGGCATCTTGGTAATCCTCCGGATAGAGCTCACGACAAATCGATCTAATTGTGTATTTCATTTCATCAAATTCCAGCACTAAAGTTTCCTGACTTTCTTGTATCTGATCACTACTATCCAAGCTTATAATTTCAAAATGCAATGCATCGAATTGACTTACCAGAGAAGGCACATCTTCCCATCTGGGTTTTAACTTTTTTGCCTTCTCTGCATTGCCCTGGGCTTCGACGGCTCTATTGTGTGTTGTTTTTAATTTATTAAAAACGCTATTTTGTTGTTCAAAACTTTTATGTCAGACATGACAAAGCGGTTTTTATCAGATACAAAAAAGTAGGTTTTTTGGCGACAAATCCGCTATCAACACACGGGTACGGTTCGCTAAGAACGCGGCAACAATCTCGCGCTTAACGAAAGCAAAAAACGAAGGTAAATTTCGACGGATTTCACACAAACAAATTCGAAACCCGACGAATAATCAACAATTTTCTAACCTCGGAGGTAAACAAAACAACACGTGAAGTTGTGAGGTTAGAACACACAAACGTCAATGAAACGTCAGTCAGCAAGAAAAAAGAACGGGGGCCCTGGCGCGCAACCAAACTCAGGGCAACCAACCTTCAAAACCATGCGGACTCTAAAAAAAAACCGGTACAAAAACAACAATGTCCGAATCTGGCAAAAAAACGATAAAATGTGGTTGCTGCAAAAAAACCAAAAATTACCAATTTTTTGACAAAAAAAAATGTAAAATCCAAAGGGCTTTTTCAAAACATCCGGCTCAAAGAACCAAATAGAGATCTGAGCCCTGAAGGGGAGAAAAACTAGAGATATCCCAAAAAAAATAACCCCAAAATTAAATTCGCCCCGCCTGGGAAAACAGAGTCTATTAAACTAAAAAACAAAGGATAAAATCGGCAACACGCTTGAAGCTTACCTTCTGTAATTCTGCAGCAGTCCCAAAATTTCACTGGCTTCCTTGTGACTGGAATTTCGGTCTTCAACGCGAAAACACGTGTGACTTGTTTTAGTTTTTTGGCGGAAGTGATTTCTTCATTCCCCTGTCACACACAGGGTGGCGCTTCAAACTCTCAGCGTGAGCAAAAAACGCGCATGATTTTAAGAAAATGATCAGGTGATCAAAAAGAAAATAACTTTCAACAAAGAAAGAAATTATCACCTGATCGGAATTTTTCCCAAACAGGACTTTCTTTTTTTGAAGGTTTTTGCAGAAAGCCCAAAAATATCAAAACAAACTTTAAGGTTAGGTTTTCCAAAAACTTCAAAATAAAACAATAAAGAAAAAATAACTGGCAGCATTAAACAAAGGCCCTGGAGAGTCTATAGGGACCTATATTGCTGTCATGAACACATATTTCCAAAGACTTGGCTGTCCTGTTTCTGAAGAGGCGAAATTAGCTATCGTCTTCAGAAATATCGCGGACATTTATAAGAAAGGGTTGATTGCTACTGAGGTCAATAGCCTACCACATTTAAAAGATTTGTGTCGTAGAATAGACCAGAGATATGGGTTAGAGGAGGATAATTTTTCTTCTAGAAGAAACCAATCTATTGAACCTGACTTGGCCTACGTTGACGTAGAGAGCGATTTTGACGATTTCCCAACAGGGGTTGATGTAATTCAAATATCAGGTGCCGGGACATCGAACCAACAGAATTTAAATCATCCTGCTAATAGATTCGACAGAAATAGGCAGCAGCCAGCAGGCAGTTTCTCTGCTAGAGCTGATAGAGAGAGACAACAACCACCTAGTGGTCAGTCTAGCGTAAGTGACAGGGATGTACAACCACCACAGGGTGTTGGATCTGGTAGGGCGAATAGGGACGTGGTATGTTATAGATGCAACCAAACAGGGCACATAACGGTCGGGTGCGCATTACCTAGAGGTAAGCAGTGTTATTCGTGTGGACAAGCAGGGGTAACAGTAAGAGAATGTCGAAATTGTAATCGTCAGGCTAACGAACGCTTTAGATTATGTGATAAGTCATGCTCGTAAAGATGAGAGACCTTATTTAGAAGTGGATGTGCTCGGAAATAAGTTATTAGGTTTGTTGGATTCCGGGGCTTCACGTACCTTTTTAGGGAATCATGGTTGGTCAGTCATCGAGAGGTTTGGTTTTTTACTTGATACGACAAAGAAGACGAGTTGTATTGTGGCAAATGGTCAAAGCACGAGTAGTATTGGGACAGTGCAGCTTCCTATGCGAGTTCAAGATAAATTTAGGTTAATAGAGGTCGTCGTCGCTCCTGAGTTGCCGCACACTTTGATTTTAGGATTAGATTTTTGGATTTCGATGGGTATAGTACCGAACTTAAGTACTAATGAGTGGCACTTTGCCGATAATAAAGATGTGATTTGTTCT
This sequence comes from Aspidapion aeneum, assembly GCA_963576565.1. NCBI lineage: Eukaryota > Metazoa > Arthropoda > Insecta > Coleoptera > Brentidae > Aspidapion > Aspidapion aeneum. Next base: position 63,476,077 of record OY755043.1, read on the forward strand.
TTAGAAACATCAGACCAACAAACAACTCTTACACCTTATGAATCAGAACGACTAGAGGAATTGGTCGTTAAATATAAGACTATTATGGCTGACTCACTGGGATGTACAGACAGAGTAGAGCATAAGATTACAACAGATGCAGCACCGATAAGACACCGTTCATATAAGGTCTCACCGGTCATTCAAAAACTTATTGATAACGAGATCGACGAAATGCTGAAAATGGACGTAATAGAACGTAGTAGTAGTTCATGGACTTCACCAGTGGTAATGGTACAAAAGAAAAACACAAAGAAATATCGGTTCTGCGTAGACTACCGCAAGTTGAACTCAGTGACGGCGCGTGATAGTTATCCTTTACCACTCGTATGCGAGACTCTTGACAAGTTGAAAAATGCTAAATACTTGTCAACTTTAGATATCAAAAGCGCTTATTGGCAAGTACCAATGGAAGAATCATCGAAGCCACTAACAGCATTCATCTGTCGACGAGGTCTCTTCCAATTTAAGCGTTTACCTTTTGGTCTTCATAATGCACCTGCAACTTGGCAGAGACTCATAGATAGCATCATAGGAAACGACTTAGACCCCTACGTGTACGTATATTTCGATGAGTTCGTAATTGTCACACAGAGCTTTTCTGAACATCTTAGAATTCTTGAGGAAGTCCTACGAAGATTGCAGAATGCAAAGATAACGGTAAGTTGGGAAAAATGCCAACTGTGTAGGCCAGAAATGACTTATTGAGGATTCGTAGTGGACCGTCGAGGTATCCGAGTTGACCCTAATAAAATTAGAGCCATGTTAGAGCTCCAGAGGCCAAGAACTGTCAGAGAAGTTCGTAGAGTTGTAGGTACAATTTCCTGGTATAGACGTTTCATAGAGAATTTTTCAGCGATAATAGCTCCAATTACAGCTTTAACTAAGAAAAATCAAAAGTTCGATTGGACTCCAGACTGCGAAAAAGCATTTATTAAGATTAAGGAACTTTTAGTGACTGCACCGATTCTTACATGTCCAGATTATACCAAGGAATTTGTCATTCAAACAGACGCCTCAGGATATGGAATAGGAGCATGTTTAACGCAACCTTATCCTGAAGGAGACAAAGTCATATGTTATTTGAGTCGATCTTTGACTAAGCAAGAACGTGTTTACACGACCACCGAGCGAGAATGTTTGGCATTGGTTTGAGCGATAGAGAAGCTCCGGCCATATATTGAGGGGATCTCATTTAAGGTCATAACAGATCACTTTAGTTTAAAATGGCTTCATAGCTTGAAAGAGCCCAGTGGAAGACAGGTATAAAACCTTCCACAGACTGGCAGAAAAATATTATTGGCCAAAAATGCGCCAGGACGTGGCAACTTTTGTAAAGAAATGCTTTGTCTGTGCAGCTCATAAAGGTGATACACAAGGTGTATCTGATCAGATGATATCTCACCCAAAACCAACTCGTCCTTGGGAAATTATTTCGACGGATTTATGTGGACCTCTACCTCTATGCGGATGTTAAGAGAAGGTTAGAGGTGGCGGGAGAGAGAAACGTAGTTCAGTATAATTTGCGTACAAGGGTACCCAACTTTGTTGTGGGTCAGCGTGTTTGGAAGAAAAATTATGTGTTGTCAGATGCTGCGAAGTTTTTCTCGAAGAAGTTAGCACCGAAATTCGTTGGTCCTTATGTGATTAGGAATAAAATTTCTCCATGGATATTTGAGCTTCAGGAACCATCGGGTAAAGTACTGCCAGGGAGTTGGCATGCCAAAGACCTTAAGTCGGCAGCAGACCTCTCCGATTAACCTTTTTAGGTTAATCGTCTTGAAGTTGGGGGGGGGGGAATATGTAACGTTTCATTTTTACGTTTAAGGCAACGTTACATATTTGTTTTATTTAAGTAAATAATCAAGGCTCTTGGACTCGTCTTTCTGTACACAAATTAAGGGTATTTTATAGAGCTAGGTTTGGAGGTTATATAGTGTCCAAAAAGTTACCTTATAAGGGAGGCATTCCATCGAATTACTGTGGACACTGCGCACATCGTATTATTTGGGCATCGTAATTGGAACTTGAAATTGGAACTTGAGTTTCACAGGTTTCGGGAAAAATCCCTTCGTAATTTTCTTTGACATTTATGAATATAAACAGCTGTTCTGCTGGGGAATGGCGGCGTTGCCGCAACACAAATGGTTTCAGTAGCAGGAAGAAAACATTTAGATGAACATTTCATTCGCTTATGTTTATTTTCGAGGATATTGGCCCACTTTGATATCTTTATTAATTTGATAAGGAGAGGATAAAATAAATACGAGTTATGCACTTTTGTAAATGGAAGATGGACGAGGAATAAAAACCAGGACTAAAAGAATAAACAAAATCGTATTTTTATATTATATAAATTTATATATAATCATAGTTAAATAAAGTTAATAACTAGCTCAGTTAGTCGGATTGAAGGGTTTTGTAGGGATAGCTTAGTGGTGAGCAAACTTAACATCTGAACACTCTTGTGCCGAGTTTAAGCAGTAGCTCAATGTGTATTTTTAGGTTCAAGTTCAAAAACAACTTTATTAATGTAGAAATGTTTTACAAAAATGGCGTCAGACCATATGAATCTTAGAGAAAACATATCTAAAGAGCAAAGGAAACTTTTGACTAAGACTGTAACTAAAATACAACTAAATTCTACACTCAGTATAGCTTTACTTATATGGGAATTGGTTGAGTGTTCGAATATTCCTGGGTTTGATGCATGCTCGAATCGCCAGTAATTGATTTTACAGTTGATGGTTTCAATGCTGAGCTTCTTATAGTCTAGCGGGTTATTTTCCTCCTACTTGCTATATTGGCAGAATTCATTATTCTATGTATGGAGGGTGTCTCGATGTCCTTGTTATAAAAATTTCAACCGTGGAAATAGATCCGACAACACCTCAATGTGCGTTTTACTGTCCCCACCAGATCTACGAACGGTTTCCGGCAACTTCATTTTTTTGTGTTCTCGACAAAGTATCTTGTCGCTTTCCTAAAGAATTTTGGCTGGGCTGGTGGCCGTCTATTGGTATCGCCATTGTTTTTGTGGTTATTGGCACTTAATGGCACTGCAGTAGATGCAGATTATACCAAAGACAGCATAATTGTGAGCCGTCGTGTTTAGGCGAATCTAAGTGACGCTCACACCCTCGGAGAGAGATTCAAGGCGGCCTACGCCATTTCTACGGAAAATAAGAGCGCCCTGTCCATTCCATGGACGCTGGTGTGAAGCCGGGTGTAGCACTGTAACCCTGGGAAAAGTACGTTAGGATTATTTTAGTTCATCTGTTTAAATCTACTTTATTTTATTGAGTCGACATGGGGTTCTCGATTTAAGTTACTCGGTGTAGGGGAACTTCGTGCAAAATAGACGAAATCCAGGAAACTGAAACATTTCATTTTCCACAGGGTTTTTACGCTCGGGCAAGAACTCAGAACATTTTGACCACCATGTGCTGTCCTAGCACCATGTGCTAAGTAAGCACGAGGGGAGGCGCGGCAGAACGAGACCCGGAGTAGCAGGACTGTCTGGAAACAACACCAGGTTTACAAAATATTACTTCAACAACTATTAGATAAGAACAGGACCAAGGTAGGAGCAAGGATATTTCCATATAATTTTTTTTATTAAGTACAACTCTTGAAATTCTAGTAAACGCAAGATAAGGTATGACGTCATAACCCTAGTTTTGCGGCATATTTACTAAAATGACTTCTTCTCCTTCATTTCATTTATTTCAGACAATTTCTCCTGTGAAATTCGGAGTCCTTGCTATTTTGGCCCTGACTAGTTTGATATTTTTTTCTCAGGTTTTCACTATCAAAATACACAAGATAAACTAAATTTTTGCGTTATTTGTGCAATCCTATTGTGGCCTTAATAAAAAGTTAAAAAATAATTTGGGCGCCAATTTGTGGCCTATTAAAATGCGTTGTGTAACATTTGTGGCAGCTTAACGACGTTGCCGCCATTTTGTGACACTGAAACCCACTGAATAATTAAACAAATATCTGGAAGCAGAACTGTATTTTCCAGCTAGGTAAAACATTGATATGCCCGGTAACTTTTATACAGTGGAGAAGGGGGGGTTCAGAAATAAGAAAATTTTAAGTGCGCCACATTATTTAATACCAATGTTTTACAAAGAAGATCTTAAATAAAATACAGTTCAACCCAAACGTTGCAGCCAAACAATGAAATTCTACTTACTTCCGAGGCTTCCAGAGTATTTGTGTAATTAAGAATAACCAAAAAAAATAAACAGAATAAAATTCTAAAAGATTGAATTCAGATGACAAAACAGAAATACTTTACAGGTAGATGGACTTCTTCAACAGGTCATAGTGTACCTACATCTGAGTCAGCAGCGTAGGACTCAATTATATGAATGATTGTTAAAAAAAAATATATATACTTCCAAAATCGTTCCATCATAGGGGAGATCTAGACCAAATATCTGCTGTCATCATTCTACATTGGGTAGAATGAGACAGACAGCAACGCAGTCCGAGATCCACCCCATGAGGTAAAAATGTGTAACGAAACCGCTAAAAAAAAATATAATCTCATCTCTCTTTTGTCTCCGCAAAGTTGGTCATCGGGTTGTACAAATAACACAGAAATTTAGTTCATCTTGTATATTTTGATTGTAAACTTGAGAAAAATACCAAACAAGTCAGGGCCAAAATAGCAAGGCACTTTAAATAGGGCCAAAATAGCAAGGCACTTTAAATTTGACAGTAAAATTATCTTAAATAAATGAAATGAAGGAAAACAAGTCAATGTAGTAAATATGCCGCAAAACCAGGGTTATGACGTCATACCTTATCTTGCGTTTACAAGAAATGTTGAAATTATACTGTGAAAGCTTGTATATGAAAAGATTAAGTCTAAATTATATTAAAAAATTATATATGAGAAAAAAATTATAGTTAAGGCTCGCTCCTACCTTGGTCCTTGATTATTTTGTTATAAATGTGTGTTCTAGTTTGGAAACCTGGAGTTGTCCAGACACCCCCTCACTGCTACTGCTGCTCCTGGTTTGCCCGCGCCTCCCCTAATGCCCGCTTAGCACATCACGCTAGGGCAGCACATGGTGGTCAAAATGTTGGTTCTTGCCGAGCGTAAAACCCTTTCCCAGGGTAAGAACTGGCTCGTCCGGCTTCCCACCAGCGTCCAGCACAACTGTCCCGTCGCTGGAATTGACAGGGCGATGCTCTTTCCGTACAAATGGCGTAGGCCGACTTAATTTCCCCTCAAAAGGGTGCGAGCGTCACTTCCGATTACGCCGAAAACACGACGGCTCACTCCTCACAGTCTCTGGGATATCTCCTACAATTCGCTGCAGTGCCAAACTAAAAACAATGGCGATCCCAGAGCCTGTTGCCGACCCAGCCAAAATTTGTTAGCAAAAAGAGACCAAGCACTTCGTCGAGAATACCAGAATAATCAAGTGGCCGGAAACCGTTTTGTAAATTTGGTGGGGAGTGGGAACGGTAAAACGCAATAGTACCAACCTAATCTTCCCGGTTAAATTCAAATAAAGGATGCAAACCTATTTATAAAAAACTTTTTCGCCAAAATTAAATCTGTACCTTCAGTGGCAAGACTGGGAGAAAAACCCGGGGTTTTCAAAGTAACCAATGAGGAGATACAGCAATAGTTCTATACAGGTTTATAGGGGCAGCACCGACCAAGTGGACATTGCAATTAGGTAAAACGTACATTGAGGTGTTGTCGGATCTATTTCCACGGTTGGAATTTTTATAACAAGGACGTCGAGACACCCTCCATACACATTATTAATATTCGAACACTCAACCAATTCCCATATGAGTAAAGCTATACTGAGCGCAGAATTTAGTTGCACTCCAGTTACAGTCTTCGTCAAAAGTTTCCTTCGCTCTTTATAAATGTTTTCTCTAATATTCATATGGTTTAACGCCATTTTTGTAAAACATTTCTACAGTAAAAAAGTTGTTTCTGAACCTGAACCCAAAAATACACACTGAACTATTGCTTAAAGGCACAAGAGTGTTCAGATGTTAACTCACAGGATTTCGTTTATTCTTTTAGTCTTGGTTTTTATCCCTCGTTTATCTCCCCTTTACCAAAGTGCATAACTCGTATTTATTTTATCCTTTCCCTATCAAATTAATAAAGGTACTAAAGTGGCGGAGCCTCGGTTGTTCCTGGTCGACCCAAATATGTTTTCGTATTATCAAAACTAGTTAATCCGTGAAGGATATGAGGTTTGGATTGTCCCAATATCCTCGAAATAAACGTAAGGGAATGAAATGTTCATCTAAATGTTTCCTTCCTGTTACTGAAACCATTTGTGATGCGGCAACGCCGCCATTCCCCAGCATAACAGCTGTTTAACTTTATGTACGTCAAGTAAACGACGAAACTGCAGAAATAAACAAAACAACCAAAAGTTTTATGTGATTTTCCCGAAACCTGTGATCCTAAATTCCAATTACGATGTCCAGATAATGCGATGTGCGTAGTGTCCACAGTAATTCGATGGAATGCCTCCTTTTAAGGTAACTTCCTAGACCCTATATAACCTCCAAACCTAGCTCTATAAAATACCCTTACTTTGTGTACAGAAAGACGAATCAAAGAGCCTTGATTATTTACCTAAATAAACAAATATGTAACGTTGTCTTAAACGTAAAAATGACACGTTACATAATCCCCCCCCAACTTCAAGACGATTAACCTAAAAAAAGGTTAATCGGAGAGGTCCGCTGCCGACTTAAGGTCTTTGGCATGCCAACTCCCTGGCAGTACTTTACCCGATGGTTCCTAAAGCTCAAATATCCATGGAGAAATTTTATTCATAATCACATAAGGACCAACGAATTTCGGTGCTAACTTCTTCGAGAAAAACTTCGCAGCATCTGACAACACATAATTCTTCTTCCAAACACGCTGACCCACAGCAAAGTTGGGTACCCTTGTACGCAAATTATACTGAACTACGTTTTTCTCTCCAGCCACCTCTAACCTTCTCTTAAAATCAGCATAGAGCTTCCGGAAACCTTCGTTCTTACTTTCAGCTGCGGATTGTACACCATTCTCTTCAGATAACAAAACTGGGTTGGAGTAATCTTTACCTGATAAACACATATTCCTACCAAAATTAACAAAGAAAGGAGACATCCTGGTTGTCTCATGGGTTGCAGTACGAATCGCGCAGGCAAGTTTATGTATTTGTTCGTCCCACTTCCTGTGGTTGTCTTTCACATAACAACATAACATGGTTTTTAACGTGCGATTCGTCCTTTCTGTTGGATTTGCTCTGGGGTGATAATACGGATTATACTGAATTTTAACCTGATAACTCTCAGCAAAACGCTTAAACTCATTACTTTTGTACTGAGGGCCATTATCACAAAGTATCAAACGGGGCACTCCGAAGACCATAAATACTTGCTCCTCAAGATGCTTAACGACAGCTTGAGTAGGGGCTGTTCGCATTGGAAAAACTAAGGAAAACTTACTCAAATAGTCCGTAACGACGAGAATCCAGCAATTACCCTTTGTCGAACGAGGTAGAGGTCCACATAAATCTGTTGAGATAATTTCCCAAGGACGAGTTGGTTTTGGGTGAGATATCATCTGATCAGATACACCTTGTGTATCACCTTTATGAGCTGCACAGACAAAGCATTTCTTTACAAAAGTTGCCACGTCCTGGCGCATTTTTGGCCAATAATATTTTTCTGCCAGTCTGTGGTAGGTTTTATACACACCCATATGTCCTGCGGTAGGAGGATCGTGAGCTTCTCCAATAATTCTACGCCTATGATCTTTGGGGACTACCTCTTTCCAATATTCGTTAGATGGTGAAAGTTGAGGGTATTCTTGTTTGACATATTTATACAACTTATTATCAGTGTATCTCCAGTTCATAAATTTTAACGGTGATTCTACGACCCTCTTTACCATCTTTTGGTACCATCGATCTTTAATTGCTGTTGAAACATCTCTGGGCTGCGAAATTGTATCAATCATAGGTACTGCACGAGACAACATGTCCGGGACAACTAAATCTTTCCCTTTCTGATGGATTACTTCAAAATCATATTGCTGCAGTTTTACAGACCAACGAGCAAGTCTTCCACTGGGCTCTTTTAAGCTATGAAGTCATTTTAAGCTAAAATGATCTGTTATGACCTTAAATGAGATCCCCTCAATATAAGGCCGGAGCTTCTCTATCGCCCAAACCAATGCCAAACATTCTCGCTCGGTGGTCGTGTAAACACGTTCTTGCTTAGTCAAAGATCGACTCAAATAGCATATGACTTTGTCTCCTTCAGGATAAGGCTGCGTTAAACATGCTCCTATTCCATATCCTGAGGCGTCTGTTTGTATAACAAATTCCTTGGTATAATCTGGACATGTAAGAATCGGTGCAGTCACTAAAAGTTCCTTAATCTTAATAAATGCTTTTTCGCAGTCTGGAGTCCAATCGAACTTTTGATTTTTCTTAGTTAGAGCCGTAATTGGAGCTATTATCGCTGAAAAATTCTCTATGAAACGTCTATACCAGGATATTGTACCTACAACTCTACGAACTTCTCTGACAGTTCTTGGCCTCTGGAGCTCTAACATGGCTCTAATTTTATTAGGGTTAACTCGGATGCCTCGACGGTCCACTACAAGACCTAAATTAGTCATTTCTGGCCTACACAGTTGGCATTTTTCCCAACTTACCGTTATCTTTGCATTCTGCAATCTTCGTAGGACTTCCTCAAGGATTCTAAGATGTTCAGAAAAGCTCTGTGTGACAATTACGAGGTCATCGAGATATACGTACACGTAGGGGTCTAAATCGTTTCCTATGATGCTATCTATGAGTCTCTGCCAAGTTGCAGGTGCATTATGAAGACCAAATGGTAAACGCTTAAATTGGAAGAGACCTCGTCGACAGATGAATGCTGTTAGTGGCTTCGATGATTCTTCCATTGGTACTTGCCAATAAGCACTCTTAATATCTAAAGTTGACAAGTACTTAGCATCTTTCAATTTGTCAAGAGTCTCGGATACGAGTGGTAAAGGATAACTATCACGCGCCGTCACTGAGTTCAATTTGCAGTAGTCTACACAGAAACGATATTTCTTTGTGTTTTTCTTTTGTACCATTACCACTGGTGAAGCCCATGAACTACTACTACGTTCTATCACATCCATTTTCAGCATTTCGTCGATTTCGTCATCAATAAGTTTTTGAATGACCGGTGAGACCTTATATGAACGCTGTCTTATCGGTGCTGCATCTGTTGTAATCTTATGCTCTACCCTGTCTGTACATCCTAGTGAGTCACCCATAATAGTCTTATATTTATCGACCAATTCCTCTAGTCGTTCTGATTCATAAGGCGAAAGAGTAGTTTGTTGGTCTGGTGTTTCTAAAGAACAAATCACATCTTTATTATCGGCAAAGTGCCACTCATTAGTACTTAAGTTCGGTACTATCCCCATCGAAATCCAAAAATTTAATCCCAAAATCAAAGTGTGCGGCAATTCAGGAACGACGACGACCTCTATTAACCTAAATTTATCCTGAACTCGCATAGGAAGCTGCACTGTCCCAATACTACTCGTGCTTTGACCATTTGCCACAATACAACTCGTCTTCTTTGTCGTATCAAGTGAAAAACCAAACCTCTCGATGATTGACCAACCATGATTCCCTAAAAAGGTACGTGAAGCCCCGGAATCCAACAAACCTAATAACTTATTTCCGAGCACATCCACTTCTAAATAAGGCCTTTCATCTTTACGAGCATGACTTATCACATAATCTAAAACGTACGTTAGCCTATCGGTCGATGCTTGTTCAGGCTGACTCGAAGGTCGACTACCTACGAGCGCCTGGGTCCGTTTTCCTGACGATTACAATTACGACATTCTCTTACTGTAACCCCTGCCTGACCACACGAATAGCACTGTTTGCCTCTAGGTAATGCGCACCCGATTGCCATGTGCCCTGTTTGGTTGCATCTATAACATACCACGTCCCTATTCGCCCTACCAGGTCTAACACCTTGTGGTGGTTGTTCATCTCTGTCATTTACACTAGACTGACCACTAGCTGGTTGTTGTCTATCTCTATCAGCTCTAGCAGCGAAACTGCTTGCTGGCTGCTGCCTATTTCTGTCGAATCTATTAGCAGGATGATTTAAATTCTGTTGGTTCGATGTCCCAGCACCTGATATTTGAATTGCATCAACCCCTGTTGAAAAATCGTCACTGTCGCTCTCTACGTCAACGTAGGCCAAGTCAGGTTCAATAGATTGGTTTTTCCTAGGTGTAAAGTTTTCCTCCTCTAAACCATATCTCTGGTCTATTCTACGACACAGATCCTTTAAATGTGATAGGCTATTGACCTCAGTAGCAATTAACCCATTTTTATAGATGTCCGCGATATTTCTGTTTTTGAATATCCTTCAATAGCTTCTCGCCATATGAGGAAGGAAGATATTCTGCCATGAAGCTCTGTTCCAGCTGTTCCCATGTATGGACTTCTCTACGTACATCTTTGTAAAAAGTATAAGCTGACTTTTCAAAAAGATCAATGCCCGAATTCAGTAAAACCTTTTTGCTGACTCCTCTAGCCTGACTCAACTCGTCCACTCTCTCGAAAAATGCGGTGACGGAGATTGTACCCCTCTCGCCTGTAAACTTAAGGTTCCATTTATGCGGAGGTACAGGTGCAACGTGATATGAGGTACCAGGATGACGAACATGAAAATGGTCGTGACTGAGCAATTGGTGCAATGCTACTTTGGAGGGCAGCTAGACTCAAAGGAACGGTAGACGGTTGTTGGTAATGAAAAGCTGATGCACGGTCATTCTGAATTAGCATTGGGGGTGGTGCCTGTATTGGTGCTTGAGTTGGGTTCGCTAGCACTTGCATTTGCACTGGAGCAATGACCGACGGTTGGTTCGTAGGCTGTTGTGTGCTCGAGTGCTGTGGTTGTGGTAGTTGAGACTGGCTGGGAAAGTTGCCAACATTTGTCGAGTGGTCTGAGCTTCGACTCGTTGATTGAGTTTCAGATGCTTCATCATCATCTGAGGTCACGCCAACTCTTAATAAATCTGTTGCTTGGCTCTGCAACCTCCCAATCAAACTCAAGGTTTCCGCAACCAGTATGCCTTTGGTTTGACTTTCTTCAAAGTTAGACGGATTCATGTTATTTATCCTGGCCAACACGTGTTCCAACCTCACAGCGATTTTTCTAAACTCTCCCCCTTTACTCGTACCAGAGAACTTCTCTACCAGCGGTACCAGACTATCAAGCTTCTTCATGCAGCTAAAAGCATCTTGGCCAAATTTAAAGGGATACGGAGGGTATCTCATACTTGCATCAGTCTTTTCTCTTTGTTTGATCAACATAAGCTGTTGTTTCATCTCTTCCACCGATCCAATAGCTATGCCTCTCCATGTTAACTCATAGATTAATTCGTCCTTGACTAAGTACCTTACGTCAGACAACCGACTCAAAGAAATAGCCATAGTGCCTTTTATCTTCAAACTTTAAACTTTAATTAAAACTGTTAATTATACCTCCCAATTATAAAAACTAAACCACGCAATAACAAACACAAAGTTCACTTTAAATTCACCAGTGAAAATCACTATAAATTTTCTCACAACTGTAGAAAATATAAAACTTAAATACGGGCAGACGCGAACAAAACCGAAAAACACCGGAGCAGTAAGAAAATAAAATTTATTTGCATTTAAAAATGTAATCATAATTTATATTAAGTATTTGTACAACCAACTATGACGTCCAACCCTGCAGAGAGAAATAACTACTTAAATCCTAAATTAGAATTAACAAGTAGCCATAACAAAAGTTAAAAAAAAATAAAAGAGAGACAAGAGTTTTGGCAGTGTTTAGGTCTTATGTTTCACTCCTGCGTGAGTAAAACCAAAAAAAAATAATTGCGCTTATCCTAGCTGAACTGGATTAAAATTAAAGTTAAGTGATGTTTGTTTACCTCAGCAACCGAATAGGTAAATTTATCCCTAAATGGAACGTACAACAGACTACCTATAACAAAAATCCCAAATCTGTTGTACACAGTTAACGCTAGGGTATACTCCTGCTATTGCAGAACGGCTCCACTAATAAACTCCTCAAAAAAACCCAAATCGCCGTATACAATGATTTTTCTAAAAGAATAAATCAAAACCCACTTTAACCTGCTTACCTACTCTGAGTTTACACGAAACATGCATTGCTTAAGGTCACATCATCCCTTAATATATAAGTGAACGCAATAAACATCATAACAGATGTTCATGTTATAGAAATCTTAAATTATGCTCAATTTAAAAAAAATCCGCTCGCTGAAATTGCGTTGAATTAGACTAGTAAGGATGTTGTGTGTAATTAAAAAAGTTTAAAAAAAAATTACCGATGTTATTAAAAAATTTACAGAAATAACGTCTTGGTAGGACTGCAACTCTCTAATCTTCATTAAAATGAAATTCCCAAAACTTAAACTAAATTGATGCAAACCATGGTCATGGTCAAAAAAAATTAATTAGTGACTCACTAAAATTTTCAAAAATTATTCCACTCTGATAGGTGGTTTGGAGTAGGGAGAAGAAAAAATTTTTTAAAACAAATGATGATAGGTTGTTAAAACGTGAGGGTTCGAAATAAAATTATATTTTAATTCAGAAAAAAAAATATTTAAATAAACTGGTAGAACCATTGTAGGGACAAGGTACTACTATGCACCAAGGAAAAAATGTCCAACAAGAAAATCAAGTCTCCCTTTAAAAAAAAATATTAAAAAAAAATATTTTCAAAAAAATTAAAAATGTTTAAGTGGGGTTGCAGCTCCTATTAGTGAACCTTAAGAAAAAAAATTTAATAAAATCAACACCAGAAAAATCTTATTCGAGTTGTCATGCAACAGTTTTTGTTCTTTTCCTTTAAAAAAACAGTTGTCAATTCCCTTTCCTCTCCCAAAACTGTGGCAATGTGAAAAGTCAATGAGCTAGAAAAATTTATTTACTATAAAAAAAAATGTTGAAAATTAAATTTACTTAAGAATCATAAGGTATAAAAATCGTGATTGAAAAAAAAAACCAATCAGTTTAGGAAAAGTTTATAAAAAAAAATGTTTATGTTACAAAAAAAAACAAACGATGTTAGTATATTTGTTCAAAATTATCACTAAAGGAAATAAACAACGTGAGTACTTATTTACTGTACCACTATAATAGTGTGAACCTAAGTTTTAAACTTTGCACTCAACCCCGTAAAGAATTATCCCGTGCGCCCTTTCAAAAAACAAATATGGAAACAATCTCAAGGATCACCTATAAGAACGTTGTAAAACTAAATCTGCCTACTCAAGTGTCTTTACACACAACATCTACTCAAAAAAAAAAAATTACTGCTTAATGCATTCTCAGATCTTTATTCCTGGTGTTCACGAGATCTAAAATTAAGTTGGGCCCTTTCCACAACTATCAGTCAAAGCAAAACTACTAAATGTCCAAGGGCTAATGAGACCCTATCACCAACAAATGATATTTTGAAATGAAACAGTTGGGAATAATCCTGCGTAAAAACCCAGAAAACAAAAATCAAGAAGCCAAAACTATTACATTAATTTTAAAAGAGCATAATAAAACTCCCGGCCCCAATTAAACTTTTGTTATCTCAACAAAACTCGGCCTAAAACCAAAAAACTTTTTATTAGACATTTCCCCTATTCCCTAAGTATAATGTCAATAAAACCCAAAAACTTGTGATTTCCATTCCAATCCCATCTGGACCCTATATATTTTTTAAACGGTCAAACACCCACAGGCGAAACAATATCTTATTTCAAAGAAAGGGTGAAGATATTTTGAAGCATCCTGTGAAAATAGGACACTATTATGGAAAATTGTTCAGATCAGTGTTCTTACTACTTTTTAACCTAAATATATCTAGTTCCCTCATATGCATGTTACTATTATATTATATTAATTCCTATCATAACTAAACAGATCACAAAAATTGTCTTTCTCCGCAAATCTGCAAGGTCCTGGAAGATGTGAGATTCAGCCTGTAGCCAAATTTGGATGTATTTTAATTTAGCGAAAACCGAAGTTGCGAAATCCTAAAAAGATTAGCAGGAAGTCCTCGTTCCTCGATTTCTACACTCCAAACCAAACATTTCTTCCATTTCCACCCAGCTCGCAGGAGGAAAACCCCTAATTATTGCAATACGAAAGGTACTACTATCATATTATGAATAACAAAAAAAAATATATGCCCTCATCATTGTTTAGTCACATCAAAGAAAACCTATTGTTTTTAAATTTATTCTTAGGTTGAAATCTTTTTTTAAAAAATCAATCATCTTAAATTTATTGTTTAACCTGAACACTTTCCCATTTATTCCACAAAAGTGTATTGTAATTTAAAAATTTGCTTCATTATTTGAGGTCACCTGTATGAAACTATTTTAAAATTAAAAAAAAAATGAAATAAAAAAAAAATTATTTCCCGATTGTCCACAACTTCCAAGTTTTCATCCCTAAATACCTAGGTACTTTCTTAGTCTAACACCATCCATCGTTATCCAACATAACGCTTTAATTTTAGAAGCAACAAAACGAAGATTAAGTGAAAAGCTAAGCAAGTAGGTTGGAAGTTGCTTTACAATGGGCGCAGATGTAAGGCCCCTTTAAGTACACGCTACTGTCCTGAACTGCAAACTAACAAAAAACAGAAGACTAGCATATCTGCCGTCAACCAACCTTTGGCATGAAATTAAAATAATTCCATATCATACCAGTATCCTCAAAACAAAACGTTTTTTTTCTATAAGACCCAAACACTTAACCAATAAATCTTGTTATTTAAAATTATGATTTGGAAGTAAAAGATTTATTTATTCCTGCCTGATCAACTAAGACAAAAAAAGTTCACCTTTTTGTAACTCAAGAAGTTCCCGTTTGGTCCCCTAAAAAAAATATAACTCCCTTTAAATTACGACCACTATACAAACCGTTTAGACCAAACAAGAATTCGAGAAGTTATGTTTACCGAGAAAAAATAATCTTTTTAAGAAAAATTAAATTATTTAAAAAAAGAAGCAAAATTTGGAAATATTTTTACCAATTACCCCCGCCTAGCATTTATATTTAGTTGAAAGTCTTTCTTAAATTCACTGACCAATTTCACGGCCTGACAATGACATTACTAAAAAAAAATTACTGAACTTCACAAATGAACTCTACAAATGAAGTAAAAAAAAATCAAAACTTATATCTATATCTGTCTCAGCTAAACATTTCTTTTGTGGTATTATATCTAGTTGGGCTTCAAATTCATTTTCCCTGTATTCAATCCGGAGCAGGCAAAACTTCTCAAGGCTCAAACATAAATGTTTGCTCTCCAATGGCCATGACCAAGCTATGACCTGAACGCAGAAAAAATACAGAAAAAAAAATAATAGTGAACCAGAAAAACTTTAATTGATAGAAATACCCGTAGGTCATTTTTTAAAAAAATGCACTCCAAAGCCCAACGCTGTATTTTCTACCAAAAAAAAATTTGACCAGTCACGAAACAGAACTAGACAACTAAACCAACGACCTAAAAACTGTCTTTCAAAAAAAAATACCCCAAAAAAAATGTCAACTGGACTTTTGGCATTGATCTTCAGCCAAGGTGTCACTCTAGGATTTTAGCCTTGTGTTTCCTAACCTCCCGAGCCGACACTAGTAGTAGTACCCTCCTCTGACCCGATGTAACTGAGTGACGTAAGTTCTTAATTGTCATCAACAGTTACCTCCAAAAAAAAACAAGAAAAGAAAATGACAAAGCAAAATAAACTCATTTTCCTTTTCTTTCATTACTAATTAATACTTTCAACTAAACAAAGCTACCAGCTGTTAAGCTATATTTACTTTAAAACAACTCAGCCAAGAAAAATTTGTGTGAAACCCTGTAAAAATATTCCAATTTCCAAGTGGTGATATCCCACAAAAAAATTAAAATGACCAAAAAAAAACTTGTAGACCTAAATAAATTGACTGCACTAAAAAATAATCGGTGAAACAATTTCTATCTCATCACAAGCAGGAAATAATAACATATTAGTAGTAGGCAACCTGCAAAAAAAAATTGTTAGAAAAAAGCACACTACTTCTGGCATATATTTAAACCTAAAAAGACTATGTCTGGAGGTCCATCCACCTATAAATCAACAAAAAAAGTTGAAGTAAATTCACATTGTTGTATTTATTTTTTCTAAAAAAAAATTTAAAAAACTAAAACATGTTTTTCCTACAAAAACTTTAAAGAATTAAGAACATGAGTTGGACTCTGTTCAATAAAAACTCCTATGTTTTTTTACCCACTTATTCTTCCTTAATAAATAAAAATGAATCTTTTATTTTCCAAGAAAAAACTTGTGAAGATAAGCTAATAAAAAAACTAAGAGGATTACTAAAACAACAAACCGAGTTCCAAATCAGCGTTCAAATATTACTATAAAAAATATTTAAAAAAATGTTATTTCCAAAAACCAATGATCTTGTTTTTCATGAAAAAAAAATGATTGAGTGTCAAAACCACCCACAGCCACTGAAAGCCTTTAACCTGGCTTTGGCTGTACCACAAAAAAGTTTTCTCAAAAATTTTTTTTAAAAATAATAGGTTTTCTTTGATGTGACTAAACAATGATGAGGGCATATATTTCTTTTTTGTTATGCATTTGGCATTGATCTTCAGCCAAGGTGTCACTCTAGGATTTTAGCCTTGTGTTTCCTAACCTCCCGAGCCGACACTAGTAGTAGTACCCTCCTCTGACCCGATGTAACTGAGTGACGTAAGTTCTTAATTGTCATCAACAGTTACCTCCAAAAAAAAAACAAGAAAAGAAAATGACAAAGCAAAATAAACTCATTTTCCTTTTCTTTCATTACTAATTAATACTTTCAACTAAACAAAGCTACCAGCTGTTAAGCTATATTTACTTTAAAACAACTCAGCCAAGAAAAATTTGTGTGAAACCCTGTAAAAATATTCCAATTTCCAAGTGGTGATATCCCACAAAAAAATTAAAATGACCAAAAAAAAACTTGTTGACCTAAATAAATTGACTGCACTAAAAAATAATCGGTGAAACAATTTCTATCTCATCACAAGCAGGAAATAATAACATATTAGTAGTAGGCAACCTGCAAAAAAAATTTGTTAGCAAAAAGAGACCAAGCACTTCGTCGAGAATACCAGAATAATCAAGTGGCCGGAAACCGTTTTGTAAATTTGGTGGGGAGTGGGGACGGTAAAACGCAATAGTACCAACCTAATCTTCCCGGTTAAATTCAAATAAAGGATGCAAACCTATTTATAAAAAACTTTTTCGCCAAAATTAAATCTCTACCTTCAGTGGCAAGACTGGGAGAAAAACCCGGGGTTTTCAAAGTAACCAATGAGGAGATACAGCAATAGTTCTATACAGGTATATAGGGGCAGCACCGACCAAGTGGACATTGCAATTAGGTAAAACGTACATTGAGGTGTTGTCGGATCTATTTCCACGGTTGGAATTTTTATAACAAGGACGTCGAGACACCCTCCATACACATTATTAATATTCGAACACTTCCCATATGAGTAAAGCTATACTGAGCGCAGAATTTAGTTGCACTCCAGTTACAGTCTTCGTCAAAAGTTTCCTTCGCTCTTTATAAATGTTTTCTCTAATATTCATATGGTTTAACGCCATTTTTGTAAAACATTTCTACAGTAATAAAGTTGTTTCTGAACCTGAACCCAAAAATACACACTGAACTATTGCTTAAAGGCACAAGAGTGTTCAGATGTTAACTCACACGATTTCGTTTATTCTTTTAGTCTTGGTTTTTATCCCTCGTTTATCTCCCCTTTACCAAAGTGCATAACTCGTATTTATTTTATCCTTTCCCTATCAAATTAATAAAGATACCAAAGTGGCGGAGCCTCGGTTGTTCCTGGTCGACCCAAATATGTTTTCGTATTATCAAAACTAGTTAATCCGTGAAGTATATGAGGTTCGGATTGTCCCAATATCCTCGAAATAAACGTAAGGGAATGAAATGTTCATCTAAATGTTTCCTTCCTGTTACTGAAACCATTTGTGATGCGGCAACGCCGCCATTCCCCAGCATAACAGCTGTTTAACTTTATGTACGTCAAGTAAACGACGAAACTGCAGAAATAAACAAAACAACCAAAAGTTTTATGTGATTTTCCCGAAACCTGTGATCCTAAATTCCAATTACGATGTCCAGATAATGCGATGTGCGTAGTGTCCACAGTAATTCGATGGAATGCCTCCTTTTAAGGTAACTTCCTAGACCCTATATAACCTCCAAACCTAGCTCTATAAAATACCCTTACTTTGTGTACAGAAAGACGAATCAAAGAGCCTTGATTATTTACCTAAATAAACAAATATGTAACGTTGTCTTAAACGTAAAAATGACACGTTACACTATGAACCAACTTTGCAGAGACAAAAGAGAGATGAGTTTATATTTTTTTGCGGTTTCCTTACATTGTTCTACCTCATGGGGTAGATCTCGGACTGGGTTGCTGTCTGTCTCATTCTATCCAATGTAGAATGATGACAGCAGATATTTGGTCCAGATCTCCCCTATAACAGGATGATTTTGGAAGTGTTTTTTTTACAGTCATTTATATAATGGAGTCTCACACTACTGACTCAAATGTAGGTACACTGTGACCTGTTGGAAATGTGCATCTACCTATAAGGAACTTTCTATTTATGTCATTTTGATTCATTTAGGAATCTTTTAGAATTTTATTTTGTTTATTAGTCAATTTTTTTTGGTTTTTTAATTACACAAATACGCTGGAAGTCTCGGAAGTAGGTAGAGTTTCATTGTTTGGCTACAACGTTTGAGTTGAACTGTATTTTATTTAAGATCTTCTTTGTAAAACATTGGTATTAAAACACTGTGGCGCACTTAAAATTTTCTTATTTCTGAACCCCCCCCTTCTCCACTGTATAAAAGTTACCGGGCATATCAATGTTTTACCTAGCTGGAAATACAGTTCTCCTTCCAGATATTTGTTTAATTATTCAGTATTTTTTTTTAGTGTCACAAATTGGGAAATTGTTATTGTTCTATTTACAGTGTCACAAAATGTCACCCAACGCATTTTAATTGGCCACAGACTGCTGTATAAGTTACATAGTCTTTTATCGCTTCTGGTAACCTTCTCGCTCGTTGTGATCTTGTGGCCTGTTCAGAAACAACTATCTGTTCTTCTTGTTCATAATCTGAATCTCTATCTATATTTTGTTCTGCAAGCTCTGACAAATCTGCGTCTCTATATTCCTCTAAAAAATTCCCACTTCCACTTGTCTTTCTTTTTTGGTCCTCTTCTACAATATTTTCTTCATGGTCCATTTTACTTTCGGGAAAATAAAATAGTTCTTTTTTCTCTTCTACTATCGGTTTTTTTTGTAGAAATGTACTGCTTTTTTCCGTTTCACAAAACTGAACATCTCTGGATACAAAAACTATTTTCTTTTCTGTATCATAAAGCCTATATGCCTTGCTCTCTAAACTGTATCCCACAAATATACAAGAAGTTGCTTTTGAATCTAACTTTCTTCGTTTTTGACTGGGAATGTGAGCATATGCTTTACAACCAAATATTTTAATATGTGCAACTGAAGGTTTTGTACCTGTCCAGAGTTCATGTGGCGTTTTATTAACATTGCGACTTGGTAGTCTTTTAAGCAGATACACCAAGGTGTAAACAGCCTCAGCCCAAAAAATGTTTGGTAAGTCAGCCTCTATTAGCAAGCAAAGAGTTTTCTCAATTATGGAGCGATTCAGTCGTTCAGCTTTCCCATTTTGTTCTGGGGCATACGGTACTGTGAGCTGATGCTGTATTCTGGCAGCTTTTAACAAATCGGTCAGCTCATTACTGAGATATTCCCCACCATTGTCAGTTCTCAATATTTTAATTTTTTGTCCAGATTGGTTTTCAACAAAATTTTTGAAAGTTTTAAAATGTTCAGTGACCTGGCTTTTATTTTTCAAAAAATAAACAAATGCGTGGTGGGTAAAATCATCAAGAAATGTTAGAACATACCTTGAGCCTGATAAAGAGTCTGTTTCAATTGGTCCACATAAATCTGAGTGAATCAACTCTAGCGGCCGTGTGGTCTCTGTTTGGCTCTCTCTGAATGGTAGTCTGTGCATTTTACCCAACATGCAAGTGTCACATACAAAATCAGCTCCAAAACGATCTGAAAACTTAATGCCATTAGCTAAGCCATTTTTAAGTTTCTGCAAGCTATCTTTATTTACATGTGCAAGCCTTCGGTGCCACAAATTGCATTCTTTTTCGTCGGTTTTTGACATTAGCGCTACAGCATCCGGAGCTAAATCTAGCTTAAATAACTTATTTGTTAAACTGGCAGTTCGAATTAAGTCATTGTTACTGTTTAAAATTCTAGCGCCCTTGGACTCAAAAATAACGGTATTGCCTTTTGTCACAATTTGGCTAACTGACAGTAAATTAACTTTAACTTCTGGAACATAATAAATATCTCTTACATCTACATTTAAAATGTTCTGATTTACCTTTAGTGGTAGTTTTGCATCTCCAATTGTCTCTGTTGTCATTTCTTCATTATTGGCTGTGACAATAGACAACTTTTGCGCTTTTCTCTCGCTGAGCAATATTTATTTATTTGATGTCATGTGTGCTGAACATCCAGAATCAAGAAACCAACATTTTTCGTTTGCTTGAGCAGTAAAAGCTGAATACAAAGCTGCATCCTTGTTTTTAGTAGTTTTACAGTCTTTGTCTTTCTTTTTATCACACTGTGATGCAAAATGACCAAAACGATTACAGGAAAAACATCGAGGTCCCTTTTTGTTTTTGTCTTTTTCTGAATACTTTCCTTTGGGAAAAACTTTAGACCTTTTAAAATTGTACATAGCAACTGAGTTATTTGGACCTTTTACTAAAGACACATCCTGAAGTAACTTTGTCTTAATAGAATCACTGGTTACTTTGATACCTGAACTTTCGATTCCCATAATCATGGGTTGGTAGATTTCTGGCAAACCAGCTTACAAAATAGTGCCAACCCACTCATCACTGACCTTCATGCCGATTGCTGACAATTTATTGGCTGTTGTGATTATTTTATTCACATATTCTTCGACTGAACTACAATTTTCCAATGTAGTTGTGATCAAAATCCGAAGAAGTCCAACTGTCCGTGTCAGTCCAGAATCTTGAAAGGCTCTTTGGAGGTTTTCCCAAGCTTCTTTAGCTGTCGTACTGGATTGCACATAGACATAGTGCATCGGATCCACCAAGAGTATTATTTTTGATCTCGCTTTTATTATCTTTTTTTCATCTTTTTCGGTACTTTCAACAGCGGCCCATAGTTATCATGTTCTAAATAAGTTTGTACCGCGAACATCCAAGTATTAGAGTTTTCTCGACCTTTCAGACGTTCTACTGGCGACAGGCTATTTATTTTCACAGAAATGCAGACTTATTTGGAATGAACTATTTAAAAAAAAGTTTTCAGCAGTCCAATAGATTTTATGCATTTTCTGGGCCCATAACCTGTTGTTTTACTATAATTTTAGGGCTTCGTTAAGGTACAAATAATGAAAACGGAGATATGTTCAAAAATACTGTACTTAAAAATGAAAAAGATGATGACAACTATATAAAAACTTGAGTGACAATCATTAAAAAATCATAAACATCAAATACACAGACTAAAAGAGTGTTCTATTTTAAATTATTAACAACAAAATCGACTCTTTTGTTCAATTTAATTAAACTTTTTTTGCCGAACACTAAGATAAACTAGCCACATACTATTGATTTTTTTGGTGGGTAGGAAGTAACTAAAATAATTTTAAAAAAATGGAGAAATTTTATCAAAAAATTAAAGAAAAGGAAATTGAAATGACTAAAATGACTAAAACTCAATGGCAGTAATAGAACATTAATAAATTACATAACGCAAGGATGCAAGATTTTTGATCCCCCTTCTTAACGCATTTTCAAGAAAAATCATAATAAAAATACATTGACTGTAACACAAGGCTAATATTCCTTTCCTCCGGCTTGAGCGTTATATAGGGTATTTTAAGTTAAGTGTCCACCATTGCTAAATTTTTTATTATTAAAGATAGAAAAAAGTTTAAATTGGCAAACTAGTAGAATATTTGATGCTCTTTAAGGTACTTAAATCTAATCTAATCTTTTGATTTTTTTTGCCTACAGTTAAAATAATAAAGATATTTGAAATTCAAAATTACGTATTGTAATTGAATTTGGTAGACGGGAGTCTAATACCGTGTTTCCACCAATGCATGCCCACCCCGAATCAAAAAACGCATCACGTGATGGCCCATGGATTTGCACCGGTTTTAAATGCAGCATCACCTGATGCATTTTTTGAATCGGGGTGGGCATGCATTGGTGGAAACAGGGTATAAGCGTAATTTTGAATTTCGAATGTATTCGTTATTTTTAACTTTATCAAAATAAATCAAAATACAAGAATCGAAAGACCTATCAGAAAAAATCATAAAATGCAGGATGTTTATTAAAATTGGATTTATGTTTTTTGAAAAAATTCGAAAACTCGATGTTCGATTTAAGCAATTTAAAGAGCTTCAAAAATTCTATTAGTTTGCCAATTTAAACTTTTTTTCCATTTTTAATAATAACAAAGCCCAATATTTAAAATACAATAACAACAATATTATTTTTACCTTGATTTTTACAAAATTTTAAAAATATATTTTTTTTTATTTAGTTTAATTTTTTTTTCAAGAAAAGGTAGGTATGCTGTGTAAGAGGCACATCATTTAAGAATTTTTTTTAGCAGGTTCCTTAAAAACAGCCAACAACATTGAGTATTTTTTAAACCATAGTAATTTTCTATGTGTATGTAAAATTCATTTCATAATTTTTGTCCTGGCCCATACTGGTTGTGATGATAACTATCAAAAAGTTATCACAAAAATTATGTGTTGGTTGCAGATATCAGATGCAGTATAGAGAGAAAACCCATACCCCCCAAGTTTATGTCCCAGCTTCCCTCGTAACCTTGTAAAACCCACATTGTCTTGATAGAAAACAACCAACACAGGAGAATTTGTGTGTGTTAAAATTTAAATTATATTTAAACACTCATCAGTTTCTTTTACTTTTCTAGGTAAGGTATTAGTTAATGTTGTTGTTGACAGATATGATATAAGTTTTATTAAAAATATGTTGTAAGCTGGATTTATGGTTCCGTATGACATAAGCTGCAAGGAACTGATCGGTTTAGTTAAAGTAAAAAGTAAGCAGAAAAAACTAAGAAATCAACCATTTCTTATTCTTTTCTTCACACGAAAAGTTCCTTATTATAACTCACTTTAACGGACCTCTAAATCCAACTTTAGGCAATTGGATGTTGAAATGAATTAAGCACAAAATAATAACAGGCGGATAAAATTTCTTTTATTTAGTCTTTAATATATTTATAGCAGACACGGAAAAGATATTTAAACACTTACAAGACTCAAAATGTATAAAATTTTCTCGCAAAAGACAAAATTACCCTATAATCAGCGTTTGACTGCTGATTTCTAGGCAAACTGTGAGGTAGCCCTGACGCCAGGGACGGGCCGCCACGACACCGAGTTACCAGACAACCGGTTTCTTTACGGACTGTGGAGAAATATCATATCTTTGCTGTGGCACAAATATTGGAATGAATTTGAAACAATACGAATTATCTAATTATTTTGGGATTTTTAAACAAATTACCATCGTTATCGTTTATAATTTTGGGCATATAGTGGCCTACCTGCATGGTCCCATGTCTCGTATAATACAGTGTTTTTTAAGCCGATTACAAATCGTTGTCTTGATTGTTTACCTTACTTTTTGTGTTTTAAAACAAGTTAAACGAACATTTTGTGAAGTGAAAAGCACATACTTTTTATTTAATAGTAAACCTATTAAGTACATAAACTCTTGCTGGGGTATTCCCAGTGAAAAAATAGTACCTATATTGGTAGGTGATTATAACTATAAACTAGTGTTTCTCATATGAAAAAGTTCCTATTTTAAGCAGCTGGAACAGTCTGTAAAGGACAGCTACAATGATAAATTAAACACTATTAATGGCCTGGATCCATTTCTACTAAAAGACTTGAGTGTAAAAAAAATTGCAGTCCCTGGCCGCACTATTAATAATAGACCTGAGGAGGATACAAATAATATTATGAATCCGGGCATGTACTAGAGGCAAGGGCTAAGAGAACAAACTTGGAGGCTCTTGTTATTGGAAAGGTAAGCAGAGTGGATTTACAAAAAAATATCTTAAAAGTGTTGATTTACAAAGGGGATTAAACTTTTTAGTACAAGGGGGTGATCAACTGAACCAAATGTGTACATTATCCAACAGGACTACAAAATTTTTGTAAAAATTACTGAGGGCACCCAATTACTTCTTGTTTCGTTTTTATTTACCTATTACATTGCAAATCGATTTAAACAATGCTTTATTATCCAGAACAACAATAAAAATAAATGATAATTAGAGTTTACAAATAACAGAATCTTTTCTCTGGGAGCAGGGGGGTCGTTTAATTATAGGTACCTACATTTTGACCTTGTGGCTAAAAAAGGAGGAGGCACTAAATACTGTTACAAATTTAAGTTATTTAAATTTTATAGTTAGAATTTATTTAGGTTTAGTGTAGTATTAGGTTGACGTATTTTATGGTTGTATTCTTAATCTAGGTTTTAGTTGCGTTATCTGTGACAAACTGGTATGCGAACGGTCCGGTTCTAGAAAAGGGCGGAATGATCCCGAATCGAACAAGGATGGAAAATTCTCGAATAGTAGGCAGCCCGTTATATATAGGGCCGAACGTCGTGCATCGAGTAGTCAGAGATAACCAATGGTAGTGATCGCTAGATGTTAACGCGAAGTTAATAGGCGTATTAAAGTAGTAAATTGTTAGCAAGTTATTAGTAAGTTTAAGTGCGTGTTTTTGTACATAATTTGTCGAAATAAATTGACGTATCGTTTTCAACAATTGCGAGTTTTAATTGTTGTTGTGAACCCGTAACAATTGGTGTCAGAAGTGAGATTATAGAATAGAAATAAATAGTGCAAAGACTATCCTTACATAGTACCACCGGCTAGGACAATTGAAAAGAAGAACAGTAAGTGATTTTGCCAGAATATTCAGAACTGAATAGTGCAAAGACTATCCTTACATAGTACCACCGGCTAGGACAATTGGACAGAAGAACAGTAAGTGATTTTTCCAGAATATTCGAAGAAGTTCGATATTGATTTATTCAAAAACCAAAAGAGATATTTAAGAATCTACTTCGATATTAGCTTAGTTAGTTAAAAAGTAAGAATTAGAAAGAATTTCTAGAATATTCCATCACTTTCTACGACGCTCTATTCGAAAACCAGAAGAAATATCCAAAAAGCGACTTCGACATTAGCTTAGTAATTGCAAAAGTAAGAAATAAAAAGAATTTCTAGAGTCCATAACTTTCTACGACGTTCTATTCAAAAACTAGAAGAGATATACAAAAACCGATTTCGACATTAGTTTAGTTATTTCAAAAGTAAAAATTAGAAAGAATTTCTAGAAGATTCCATAACATTCTACGACGTTCTATTCAAAAACTGGAAGAGATATACAAATACCGATTTCGACATTAGTTTAGTTATTTCAAAAGTAAGAATTAGAAATTATTTCTAGAATATTCCATAACATTCTACGACGGTCTATTCGAGAACTAAAAGAGATAATCAAAAAGTGACTTCTACATTTGCCTAGTAGCAGAAAGAGTAGCATTTACCAGTATATTCCAGAACATTCCATTAGGTTCTATTTAAGAATTGGAACAGATATTGAAAAACCGACTTCGACATTCGCTTTGTAGCCCTAAAATACACGTTTTAAGTGATTTATCACGAAGTTGATGCTTACTAGACAAAGATCGGCCAAGATGGAAGATTTAACTAAAATGATGCAGGCTCTAGCAGCTCAAATTGAACAAAACCAGGTCGATATGAAACACACCATGGACGACATGAAATACACTATTGAACGAAATCAGAATGATATGAGACAGATCATCGAACGACATGCAGGAAAACTTTGACCAAATAAGAGCAACTCCGAACAGCTGAGAGAAGAGTTTAAGACTGCAACCGAAGATCTTAAGGAAGAAATAACTCAAAGAATGCATAGTGTGGAACAAAAGGTACAAAATAAATTGCAGAATGTAGAAGAAAAGGTACATAATGTTGAAGAAAAGGTACAGAATCTTAGGGAAGAATTTTTTCAAACCATGGAAGAAAAATTCCAGGACGTGTCAAAACAGCTTATATAGCTCCAAAAAGAACACAACAAAATGAAAGCTCACGGATGTGCTGTGAATTCCAACCTAAACATTAAGCCTCCAAATTTCGATGGTACGTCTTCCTGGTCTACTTATAAACAACAGTTTGAAGCTGCCGCTGCTGCAAATGGTTGGGATGATGAGGAAAAAGCTAGAGCATTGTTAGTAGCTCTACGAGATCCTGCTCTGGGACTTTTACGGTCCATTCCAGTCGAACAAAAACAGAATTATAACGCTTTAGTGGCAGCGTTAGAAAGAAGTTATGGAGACGAACACTTGCGAAATTTACATAGGTCAGAATTAAATATTCGTCAACAAAGACCAGGAGAATCAATGCAAGAGTATGAAGCAGATATCAGGAGGCTGATGTATTTAGCTTACCCAGAAATGCCAGAAAATTACAGAGATCCTTTCACGGTAGATCGCTTTATTAACGGATTACGAGACACGGACTTAGCAAAGTTACTTCGTCGAGAACGCTTCCATAATAGCAGTGAAGTGTTGATTCGAGCCCTTGAAATCGAATCATCAAATAATATGTCCAGGCCAAAAGTAAGAGCTGTTTTAATTCAGGAGGGAGAAGAAATGAGTAATGGACATAAGGTCAACTCAAAAACGCTAAACCAAATGTTTCAATCACTGATAGAGAAGATTGACTCTTTGAAAGAAAGCAGACGATCCCCTTCAAATGTAAAGTGTTTCAGATGCGGACATACAGGGCATATTCAACGCGATTGTCGCGTCCAAATAAGGTCTCGCTCGCCATCTAGCGGGACAGAGTACCGAAGAAGAGATCAGGAAAACTAAAACTAGTCAACACAGAGGGGCGGGTGTTGGCTAAAGAGAATGTAGCCCCCAAAATTTATTCAATTATGAGCTTAAAACATACTGCTGACAGTCTTAACATCGACGGACTTATAAATGGAAGACAAGTTAACATAACAGTAGACACTGGTGCTGCCATATCATTGCTTAAGTTCAAAATTGCAACGGGATATAAAATTCGACCAACAGAAAAGAAAATAACACTTAAGACTGTGACTGGAGAATCCGCCGACGTGTTGGGGCAGACAGACATAGACCTACAGCTGGGAAGATTGAAGATTCGCCACACTGTATTGGTTGCCGAAATAGAAGACGAATTTATTTTGGGAATGGACTTGATAAGTAAACATGGATTTGCGTTTGATAATAAACTTAATACCCTGAGATTTGGGAATAAAGAGTTCATTTTGTCAAATAGTCACTTCAATAAAGAACCAATAAAGGTCGTGGCAGTATGTACAACAAGACTGGTCGGTAACAGTGAGACCATAATTTTTGGGAGGCTAGAAAGTAAAACATCAAGCTGTGTCGGACACATAAGCCAACAGAAATTATCCAACACCTACCTCGTTGCAAAGTCACTAGTTAAAACCGATAAAGACATCCCGATTAGAGTCCCCAATATTTTCCCAAATAGTGTCAAAATTAATAAGAGGGAGGTGGTAGCATTATTTGAGCCAGTCCAGAAAGTAACAAGATGTGAAGAGCCAACTTCGGAGGATAAAAGTAAGTTACCAACGGAGGTACTTCAGCAATTTCAGTCAACTTGGCAACATCACTCCAGAAGAATTTCGTAAAGCGAGAGAGTTTATAGAAGAACAAAGTAATATCTTTGAAACTAAGAGTAGTTCGGGACGCACAAACCTTATTCAACATTCCATCAACACTGGCGATGCCCAACCGATAAGACAGCCCCCAAGAAGACTACCATTGGCCAAACAAGAAGAAGTTCACAATCTCATTAATAAAATGCTCAGCGACGGTGTTATTGAAGAGTCATCAAGTCCTTGGTCATCTCCTGTGGTGTTGGTTACTAAAAAGGATGGAAGTACTAGATTTTGTGTCGATTACAGGAAACTTAACGATGTGACCAAGAAAGATAGGTACCCACTGCCAAGAATAGATGACACATTAACAACATTGGCAGGATCATATTGGTTTTCTACTCTTGACCTGAAAAGTGGATATTGGCAAGTAGGAATCTTTGAAAGAGATAAAGAGAAGACTGCATTTTCTGCTGGAAGTGGACCTTATCAGTTTAATGTGATGCCATTTGGCCTATGCAATGCCCCAGCTACATTTGAAAGACTAATGGAAGTCGTTCTACGAGGCCTTACTTGGAAAACCTGCTTAGTCTATTTGGATGATGTCATAGTAATGGGAAAATCATTTGAAGATCATCTAGACAATTTACGAGAAGTATTTTCAAGAATCAGCACCGCAAATCTTAAACTAAACTCAAAGAAGTGTTTTCTATTCTAAGAAAAAGTTGAGTTCTTGGGTCACGTCGTTTCCCGAGAAGGCATCCATACCGACGAAAAAAAGTTACAAGCAATAAAAGAATGGCCTCAACCTCGTGACAAACATGAATTGAGAAGCTTTTTGGGTCTGTGTACATACTACAGACGATTTGTGGAAGGATTCGCCAAAATAGCGTCTCCATTACATAGACTTACACAAGATAAAGCTTCTTACAAATGGAATACCGAATGTGACCAAGCATTTAGAAGACTAAAAGCAGCATTATGTTCTAGTCCGATTCTTGCATATCCCATTCCCAAAGGTAAATTCATATTAGATACTGATGCGAGCAACGATGGCATAGGAGCAGTACTCTCCCAAGTACAAGATGGAGAAGAACGGGTCATCGAATTTTTCAGCAAAAAGCTATCCAAGCCAGAGAGAAATTATTGTGTTACCAGAAAGGAGCTCCTAGCCATCATTAAATCCGTAGATCACTTTCAGAAATATCTCTATGAACAAGAGTTTCTGATTAGAACGGATCATGCTGCGTTACAGTGGCTCATGAAAATGAAACAACCTGAGGGGCAAGTGGCGAGATGGATAGAAAAGCTACAACAATACCATTATCAAATTAAGCACCGAGCGGGAAGGGTGCATAATAATGCGGATGCATTGTCCAGAAGACCTTGCCCTAAGGATTGTAAACATTGCAGGAAAATTGACCAGAAAGAAGGAATTACCTACGTGCGCCAGATAAAGTTAGAACCAGATGAAGAATGGATGTCGGCTTCGATTAGAACCACACAACTTAAAGACAAAGATGTAGGACCTATCTTGCGATTGAAAGAAGAGAACAAGCCACGACCATCATGGCAAGATATCGCAAACCAAGGGGTGATATTCAAATCACTGTGGGCACAATGGGATTCACTGATAGTAGAGGAAAATATCCTAAAACGTGCCTGGGAAAGTGCCGATGGCCTTACTGTGGTTAATAAAGTAGTGGTTCCTAGGAGTATGGTAGACAATATAATGGCCGAATGCCATGGTGGAAAATCAAGCGCGCACCTAGTCATAAATAAAACCATGGACAAAATTCGAAACCGATTTTATTGGGTCAATTACTTTCAAGATGTGAAAAACTGGTGCCGCCGATGTTCGACTTGTGCAGCCAGCCAAGGTCCCAAAACAAGGTCCAGAGGTCAAATGAAACAATATAACGTAGGTCTGCCATTCAAACGCATCGCTATTGATGTGGCCGGACCATTTCCAGAAACTAAAAAGGGCAACAAATACATCCTTGTTGTCATGGATTACTTTAGCAAATGACCAGAAGTTTTTGCTTTGCCTAACCAAGAGGCCGCTACAGTTGCAGAAGTTCTGGTAAATGATGTTTTCAGCCGATTTGGCATTCTTTTGGAACTACATTCAGATCAAGGAAGAAACTTTGAATCAAAGCTCTTCCAAAATCTCTGTGACCTTTTAGGAATACATAAAACACGGACTACGGCTTTACATCCGCAGTCAGATGGCATGGTTGAAAGATTTAATAAAACAATAGAAGAACATCTGTGCAAAGTGAGCACCAAACAGATTGGGACCAATATATTCCATTGTTTTTGATGGCCTATAGAATCGCCATTCACAATACGACAGGAGCTACTCCATCTAGTATCCTGTTTGGTAGAGAACTGCGTTTACCATGTGATATCATGTTTGGTTCACCTGAAGAAGAACACTTAGAGGTTAATGACTATGACATGACATGAAGTGGTTAGAGAGCGAATAGAAATAGCCAGTGACCGCATGAAAGCGAGATATGACCTGAAAGCAAACTCTTCAGGGTTCAAAGAGAATGATCAAGTCTGGCTATACAATCCCCAACGCAAGAAAGGAAGATCACCTAAATTGACACCACTATGGGAAGGGCCTTATAAAGTTGTTAAGAGAATTAATGATGTAGTCTACCGAATCCAGAAAAGCCCGAAGTCCAAGATGAAAGTTTTTCATCTAGACAGACTAAAACCTTACCTGGGAAATGTTGATCGAGACGATCAAACCTGAAGAGGAGGATAGTGTTACAAATTTAAGTTATTTAAATTTTATAGTTAGAATTTATTTAGGTTTAGTGTAGTATTAGGTTGACGTATTTTATGGTTGTATTCTTAATCTAGGTTTTAGTTGCGTTATCTGTGACAAACTGGTATGCGAACGGTCCGGTTCTAGAAAAGAACGGAATGATTCCGTAGCGAACAAGGATGGAAAAATCTCGAATAGTAGGCAGCCCGTTATATATAGGGCCGGACGTCGTGCATCGAGTAGTCAGAGATAACCAATGGCAGTGATCGCTAGATTATAACGCGAAGTTAATAGGCGTATTAAAGTAGTGAATTGTTAGCAAGTTATTAGTAAGTTTAAGTGCGTGTTTTTGTACATAATTTGTCGAAATAAATTGACGTATCGTTTTCAACAATTGCGAGGTTTAATTGTTGTTGTGAACCCGTAACAATACATTGTTTACCGGGACGCGTCAGATGAGCTGAATTTGAGATATGTTAAAGGCCAAACCTTCCTGATATTTTTACCAAAAAAAATTGGGGGCGTCATAGGATTCGTTTTCGAGCTATACTTATTTAAATGCGCGCTACTGAAATATGGAAAAATATGACCTTTTGTCGTTTTTTTGTAATAACTTATCGCCAAATAAAAACAAAAAAATGATATTAGTCTTATTTTATTGACAAAAGAGTCCTTTTAGGAATTTTATCCATTTTTAACATATAGTTTGCGTCACATACCTACAGAGTGGCTCAAAATATTAAAAAAAAATACAGGAAAAATACCTGAGATTTATTACGTATAAAGAAAGGGAACTAAAAATGCATAGTCAAAATTAACTTCACTTGCTTTCATGTGAGTCGTTTTAACTATTCTAGAGTGATGTTTGCATATTAGTGTATGTTATAAGCTAACAGGGTATTTCAAAAAAAAATAATAATTCAACGCATGACATATTTACTAATTGTCTACGAAATAGTGTGTTTACTGGGATGCGTCAAATGAGGTGAATTTAAGATTTGTTTGAGCCTAAACCGTCCGGATGCTTGTTTCAAAAAAATTGGGGGGTCATCGGTTTCGTTTTCGAGCTATACTTATTTAAATGGATTATGGAAAAATGTAAGATTTTATAGTTTTTTTTATAACTTCTCGTGAAAGAAAAATAAAAATCAATATGAATTTTATTTTGTTAAAAAAAAGAGTCTTTTTAAGTATGTTCTCATTTTTTGACATACAGTTTTCGTCACATATCTCCATAGTGGCTCAAACTATGAATAATTGAAATACAATAATAATAATAGATTTAATGGGTATTTCAAACATTTTTTGCCTATGAAATAGTGTGTGAAAAATGTTTACTGGGATGCGTCAGATGCACTGAATTTGAGATATGTTAGAGCCTAAACCGTCGTAATAATTGTTTCAAGAAAAAGTGGGTGGTTATCGGTTTTGTTTTCGAGTTGTACTTATTTAATGCTAGAATATAGGAAATCTAGGGACAAAAAGACAAAAAGGGGTCTACTCACCCCTTTCCGGGGGTTCTGCCAAAAATTTTCAGAAAGAAAGCCTGTGAACAAACTTAATTGATAAAAGTTTAAATATCAACTTTTTATCCCTATAAAGAGATAGAAGTTGTAGCGAAAATCAATAAGAGTCAAAAACGAAACCGATGACCCCCCCCCAATTTTTTTGAGCATGTTTCAGGATGGCTCGGGCTCTAACATATCTCAAATTCACCTGATCTGACGCATCCCGTTAAACACACTATTCTGCTACACAGATAGTACACCTATTATTTGTTTAATTTAAAAAATGTTTGATTTACCCTGTAGGTTTACTACATAAACCATTATGTATGTAAATGTTACTTTACAATAATTACAACGACTCACATTGAAGCAAAATAATTTATTTTGACTATGAATTTTTAATTTTATCCCTTAAGGTATATTTAAAACATACTTAGTTTCTTTTTCAACTAAATAAAATTAATATTGGGTTTTTATTTCTATTTGACGAGAAGTTATAGCAAAAACACTACAAAATGTAACCTTTTTCTTTCTTCCAGTGGCGGATTTAAATAATTACAGCTCGAAAACGAAACCGATGACCCCCAATTTCTTTGAGAGGAATATTTAGACGGCTTGGGCCCTAACATATCAAAAATTCACCTCATTTAACGCATCCCCGTAAACACACTATTCCATAGACAATTAGTAAACGTGTCATGCGTTGAATTAATTTTTTTTTGAAATACCCTTTAAGCTTATCACATAACCTATTATGCAAACATCACTCTAGAATAGTTACAGCGACTCACATGAAAGCAAGTGAAGTTAATTTTGACCATGCATTTTTAGTTTCCTTTCTTTATATTTAATCTCAGATATTTTTCCTGTATTTTTTTTAAATTATTTTAAGCCACTCTGTAGGTATGTGACGGAAACTATATGT
This sequence comes from Aspidapion aeneum, assembly GCA_963576565.1. Lineage (NCBI taxonomy): Eukaryota > Metazoa > Arthropoda > Insecta > Coleoptera > Brentidae > Aspidapion > Aspidapion aeneum. Next base: position 63,509,386 of record OY755043.1, read on the forward strand.
CAAAAACTGATAAAATTCTTAAAAGAACTCTTTTGCCAATAAAGTAAAGCTAATATCAGTTTTTTATTTTTATTTGGCGATAAGTTATTACAAAAAAACTACAAATGGTCATATTTTTCCATATTTCAGTGGCGCACATTTAAATAAGTATAGCTCGAAAACGAATCCTATGACCCCCCTAATTTTTTTTGGTAAAAATATCAGGAAGGTTTGTCCTTCAACATATCTCAAATTCAGCTCATCTGACGCGTCCCGGTAAACAATCTATTTAGTGCCTCCTCCTTTGATATTGATGAACTTTTTAAAGAGTCTGCCCTTCAGAATGGGGTATTTAATAACTCTGTCCATAACTTTTTTGTTACTTTTCTTTTTCATTAAAATAATATTTTTTTCATAGAATTTTCTAACTAATGAGTGTGATATGTCACTTTGGTTTTGAAGATAGACATAAAAATGTTTGTTTTTATCAAGGGGTGATTAGAGTCCCTGTATGTGACATGTATGTGATTAGAGTCCCTGTATGTGACAGATATTGGCCAATATCTGTCACATACAGGGACTCTAGGGGTGACCAGCTGAACCAAATTTGTACACTATCCTACAGGACTTTTAAATAAATTCTTGGTCCTGTAACGTTTTGTAGCGTCCTGTATAGTGTCCCGTGGAGTCCTGTAGACAATTTTTGTACACCTACTGTGGGCAGCTGATCACCCCTCGGTTTTTATATTCTGTGCCAAATTTCCTTAAAAATGATGTCGGTGTCACTCTCAGAGCAGGGCAGTAATTGCCTTAAAAGTGCTTCAAGCACTTTGTAAATATGGTGCTAAGACTTTAGAGCAAGTACTTTGAATAAGCTTGTCACAAATGTCAAAAATTTATTTACTTTTTACAAAAAGTCTATTGCCATACTTTAAATTTGAAAATATTAGACAAGGGGGTCAAAAAATAACAAAACATGAAATATCATTAAGAGTAAACATCCTTTATTTTTCAGTTTGGAGTAAAGTGGCAAAAACTTTTAAAATCCTATCCAACGACTATATTAAAGATAAGAAATTTTAGAATTAATGCTTTAAAATGTTTTTTTTTTGTTTGTCACTTTGCTAAAAAACTAAGGGCAGTTTATTCTTAAAAGTATTTGATATTTTGTTGTTTTTTGACATCCCTGTATATTTTTAAATTTCACACAGACAAAACAAGCAGACATTTTTACGAGGAATAATTTCTTTTTGCCTCTGCAGTCTCTCTCCTCTCAATGGGTATATTCCTACAATATATATATATTTTTTATTTTCAGGTAAAATATTCCCAGATGGTAAGAGAGAAGCTATTGAAATACAACCCAATTTTTATATTTTAAAGAAATGTTGTGCACACCAACTATGTATTTTGTATGTGTTGGACACAAAAAAATTGCAGTATTATTTTTTGATATAATATAAATATTAAAAATATATCTTGGGTACTTGTACTTAGTAAAATAGAATAATTTTCTTTAGATTAAACTACCTGCATATCTTACTAGTAATAAAAGATTATAAATTATATCTCTATATAGTCTCCTTTAATAATTATTAGTCTTAGCAGAAGGCAACTCAGACTAATGTAAGAGAACTTTTTATGCAAAAGTGTTTTTAATGGCATAAAATATTGCCTGTACATAAAATATAAGTAAAAAAAATCTAAAAATAGAGAAATTCATCAAAATAAGTAGTTTCGATAAAAGTCAGTTTTAATATAATTATTAAAAAACACAATAAAGTGTAGAAATTACCACATCACATTTTGTCTAAATCACTTTGCCCTATATTTTCCATAATTCCATATATAGTGAAGTCCGCTTATAACGAACCCGTTTATAGCGAACTTTTGGTTAATGCGAACCTTTTTTCTTTACACGAAAAGTCATCCATAAATACTCATGTATTGTCTTACTGGTTATAACGATTCCGCTTATAGCGAACCTAATTTAACTAATCTAGCATATGTATTTTTCTTTTAAAACGAACTTTATATAAGCAGACAATGGGCGTTTCCACACTAGACGATATGACAAGGACACGACAACGAAATAACATGTAAAGGAATGAGATGCCGTCATAGTTCGTCCCGTGAATCGGTGTCGTGTCGTCTGGTGTGAAAATGCCCTACTGCGACCTTGACCTCGATTTCGCGGCGACTCGAGCAGGTGGTAGAAACAGGTAGTGTAGTAGTAGCAGTAGTAGCAAGCTTGGATGATATCGGAAATTTTCAAAACTGAGTTACGTGAATGGGATGAAAAACTGAAATTGAAGAAAAGAAAAATTCTACTTCTTATTGACAACTCTCCAGTACATCCCGATTTTAAATTAAAACAAATGAAGTTGATTTTTATGCCACCAAACACAAATTCAAAGCTTCAGCCTATGGATCAAGGAGTGATACATTCCCTAAAATGTCACTACAGAAAAATTCTTCTTATGAAAATGTTGGACGCAATTGACAAAAATAAAACATTTTCTGTAGACCTATTAGATTCTATTCACTTTCTTCATATGGCTTGGGAAAAAGTTAGCCAAGAAGCAATTGCCAACTGCTTGTTATGTGACTATTGATAAAGACATTGCAGCAAGAGAAACGTTGACTGATGAGCAAATTATAGATTCCGTAACCTCAAACATGGTTTCAAGTGATAATGACGAAGATAATAATGATCTTGTTCAAGATAATTCTGTTGAAGACACTAAGGTTTATGTTCCAACCATTCGTGAAATGGAAAACAAAATTTCAAAAACTGGTAATCTTTAAACCTAACCTAACAAAAACCCATAAAAGAAACAATCTTACTTGTTCTCAAAGTCTCACAATATGGGTCTCATAACCCGGTCAGGAAGCTCGGTTTGATATCTGGGTTTGACAGCTCGGTTTGGACATGTGATTCCCACTTCAACGATTCTTTTCAGGTTGTGAATGTCAAAATTACTCGTTCAGTTTACTTTGGTCAAAATTGGTAGAAGGTAGGAAATTCCGTGGGTCAAAAATTCCCTTCGGGATTGCGGAACTGGAACTGTATTTCGATGAAAATCCAATCAACATCCAAAATAAAATGTGTCACAAGAAATTAACTTAAAGCATTCTGCTTTCAAATTAAAGTTTATAGACATTGATTATCAACTGAAATTGGCACGCGGCCTTTTATGGTTAGCAATTAATAGCCAGACTCTACAAAATCCAGTTATGGAAAAAAAGTCCGATTTCGCCTGGAAACCCCTATTTATAGCCTTCTACCGGAAGATAAAAACTATCAAAATGACATGTCATTTTAACTGTTAACTACATGTTTAACAAAAGAAAGAGACAGACTTATTGACAAAATATCAAGTTGAAGAAGGATGACATATATATATTGAGGTTAGATGTTCAACTATCTGCAGCCATCAACATTATAATAGATGGATCGAGTAAATGGTTGCACGTTCAAAAATCATACCATCCACTGGCTGAAATCATGTTTGTCTCATCTTTACACTGAGACAAATAAGGATAGACAATCAAGAATGACGAAATAAAGTCTATTCTTGAGCATACCCGTAGAAACATTAAGTTAGCTCTTATAAGGTCACTGATCTCACGTTCGTCACGTTCACAAATTACGTTATACAACACATTTTTTTACAATTGTATAGATATCTTCTGACAAGTCAAAGTTCCGCCTAGCCTGAAGTTAAACCCCAACACCCAATTAAAAGATCGATATTTCGAAATTAATTAAGTTTTGGTCAAGTTCTGATTGCCCCAAAAATTCCCCCCAAGCATAATCTGTAAACGCGCCCGCAAGCAAAGGACACTCAGGTGGTCAGAAATAGCCGGTTAACAAGAAAACAAGAAAAACAGATGACTTGAACCTAACTTCAATTAAAACTTGAATTTCTGTTTGTTTACCCTTTAATTAAGGTTAAATTCCAGTTTTTCTACCCTTAAAGAAATTAAATATAATTTTATGAGTTTGCAACATTGATCTTCCTGTACTACCTGTTTACCTGTGATGTTTCAAAAGCATGTCTTCCGATGCGCAAAAATTCTCTTTTCTATGGACTCTTAATGAAGTAGGTATTACCATTTTTGGTGGTTCAATAAACTAACCTTTTAGCAATGATATTTCCCCAATTAGATAAAACAACCTAATACTAGTATTTATAACATATACCTAGTAACTAGAGAAATACTTGCTTTTAAATAAGTATTGACCCAAAATTTGTACGGGGCGAGTTTAAGTTAATTTGGCCTAGAATAAATCCTAGAAAATCCAGCCCGTAACAACACCACCCTTTTTTCGGCAAAGTTTCAAAGAAACTTTTAAGTCCCGATCTTCAATATTGTTTAGAAAGAGAACTTGCTTCCAAGAATAAAATCAGATGACTCTCCAGTTAACCAAACCCAAATCCTCAGCCAGGTACTTACTTTGACCTGCTGATTCAAAGCTACCATCAGGTTTAGCCATCACGGGGACCAAATCCTGGGCGTGAATATAGACCATTAGCCAGCTGTCAAATCAACCACGTTTTCGGCCAAGGTTGACAAAACAACCCTCTAACACAAGCTACCCTCAACGCATGGCAGAAAAAAAACTAAACTACAAGAATCCTCAGCGAGGCGCTTAATTTAGCCTGCTGATTTGAAGCTATCATAAGGCTTAGCCATCACGGGGACTAAGTCCTAAGCGATGAGACAGACCTTTAGACATTTGTTAGGTCAATCAAGTTTTCGGCCAAGACTGACAAAACAACAATCCAACTCTGCTCTCAACAGCGCATGATAGGTAAACAAATTAAAACTACAAGAATCCTCAGTAGGTACCTTAATTTCTTCTACTGATTTGAAGCTACCATTAGGTTTAGCCATCACGGGGACTAAATCCTAGGCGTGAAGATAGACCTTTGGTCAGCTGTCAAATCAACCAAGTTTTCGGCCAAGGTTGACAAAACAACCCTCCAACACAAGCTACCCTCAACGCATGGCAGAAAAAAAACTAAACTACAAGAATCCTCAGCGAGGCGCGTAATTTAGCCTGCTGATTTGAAGCTATCATAAGGCTTAGCCATCACGGGGACTAAGTCCTAAGCGATGAGACAGACCTTTAGACATTTAGCCTGCTGATTTAAAATGGAATACACACACGACAGACGAAAGAAAGAAGGGTAGATGACACATCAGAAAACCTGGTTATTCCTGAATGTGTCGTAAAATGTCACGGGTGGATAGTAGGGACTTACTCCTACGCTCGACCATCCTGGTTTGGTGAGTGGCCGTCATATAGACTCCAGTGACAAGCTCTTTCCGGAGAGAAGCCTCTCCAAAAAGAAACCCGTTACTAGTCCACATCATCAGGCCGATCCTGCCCAAATGTGACAACCCAACAATACTCATAATGTCAACTGAAGGTTAACATCATAAGGGCCTGTTAGGAAGACTTATTTAACCCCCATCCTAGGAACCTTGGAGCAGCGGCATTCTTTAAATCCACCATTCAGAGTTAGCACATCGCCTTGACAAGGGAAAACCTTGCCAAGACGAGGCTGGTAGGTGCCCCCTGCAGGGCCGACGCAACCCGCGTTAAAACCAAGTCAAGAACTAGGACAAAATAAAAGACGATTAGAAAAGAGAAAAAAAAAGAACAAGCCTAGACCACTAAACGTCATTTTCATCATCAGGTGGATGTGCCTTTAAATCCTGTGTATGCCAGACTCCAATACTACGTCCAGACATATCGGATAACTCAAAATTCCAAGGCTTATAAACCTTAGAAATAACAAAAGGACCTGTAAACTTAGGTAAAAATTTAGACGTAATTTGTCGAGCGGCATCAGAATTGGCAAAGTTTTTCTTCCACACCTGCTGAAAACGATCTGAACGTCTTCGAAGATTGTACCTAACCCTTGTCTTTTCATAATTGTTAATCAAACGTTGTTGCACCTCTTTAAACAATTTTTGTAAGGCCTCAGCTTTTCCTGGAGGAGACTCGCCAGATGGACTATCGGAAAATGGAAATTCCTGCTAAGCTAAACAAACCTCTCGCTCGAAGACAACAAAATTCGGCGAAAACCCAGTAACACTATGTTTAGCTTAGCGGATGGCGAAGGCCACTTTACTTAAATATTTGTCCCAATGCTTATGACCTTTAGAAACGTAGCCACTCAGCATAGTCGTTAGAACTTGATGAGGTCTCTCGAACGGATTAGCCTGAGGATGATAATTCGAGATGTACTTAAGTTTAGTACCATACTGAGTGACAGCTTTCTGGAAAATACTACTTTTAAACTGAGTTCCATTGTCGACCAAAACAGTTTCTGGTGCCCCATAAACATGTATCACGTGGTCCTCCATCCAACGAGTTAATGAAAGAGCCGTGGCATTACGAAAGGAAAGAATAACACGTATTTAGAAAAACAATCTTGAACTGAAAAGACATATTTATACCCTAGAGTGGAACGAGGCAAAGGTCCAACCAAATCAACACTTACAAATTGCCAAGGTCGAGTAAGTGTAGGCATCACACTCCGCATTTCTCCAATCAGCGGTTTCTGTTCAGGTTTAGTCTCCAAACAAATCGTACATTTCCTAATGTATCTTGCGACATCATTTCGCATGTTGGGCCAGTAGAAATGCTGAGTAATACGACCTAAAGTTTTGGCAACACCTAAATGACCACCAGGGGGATCGTGGTGATTTTGAATGGTCTAATACTTTCGCTCAAGGGGTACAACTTCCAACCAATCAGAATCTGACAACGACAAAGAAGGGTACGGATTCCTGGCGCGTTTATACAATTTATTATTCTGAAGTTGCCAGAGAGGATATCTCGAAGGAAAATTCTCAACATCCACTAACATTCGTTTATACCAGGGGTCGGCAATGGGTTCAGACTTTACCTCGACTTCAGCAGCATCGACCTTAGGTACCGCCCTTGACAAACAATCGGGGACAACATTATCTTTACCTCTCCTATGAACCACCTCAAAGTCATACTGCTGGAGACGAATAGCCCATCGTGCTATGCGACCGACCGGGTCCTTAACGAGTTTAACCATTTAAGACAATAATGATCTGTTACCACCGTAAACCTAGTTCCTTCGATGTACGGTCTCAACTTTTCAACGGCAAACAATACCGCCAGACACTCTTTCTCAGTCGTTGAATATTTGCTCTCGGTTTTCGATAAACTACGGCTAAGATAACAAATTACCCTCTCCACTCCATCTTGTTCTTGCGACAACACCGCACCAAGCCCATAATCAGAATCATCAGTCTGAACAATAAAAGGAAGGTCAAAATTCGGACAAGACAGAACCGGAGCCTGTACCAGATGTTCCTTAATAGTACGAAAAGCATGTTCGCAATCAGGAGACCAGACGAATTTTACATTTTTGCGTGTCAAAGCGGTCAAGGGAGAAACAATAGAACTAAAAACCGGAATGAAACGACGATACCAAGAAGCAACACCGACCAATCTCCGAATTTCTGACACCGATTTTGGAATTGGAATTTGCAAAATCGCCTCCACCTTATCCGGGTCGACCAACAAACCGGAGGAATTGACTACATACCCCAGGAACTTAAGCTCTGGCTTGCAAAAGATACATTTTTCTTTGTTTAGAGTAAGCCCTGCCTCATGTATTCTACGAACTACCTCTTGGAGAATTTCGAGATGTTTTTCGAACGAGTCTGTGCAGATTATACAATCGTCAAGATAAATGAACACATAGGGCTCTAAATCTACTCCTACGACTCTATCAATCAACCTCTGCCACACTGCAGGCGCATCGCTAAGTCCAAAAGGCATTCGTTTGAACTTGAAAAGACCTCTAGACGGCACTGTGAAAGCAGTGATAGGCCGTGACTTTTCAGCAACTGGAATTTGCCAATAAGCTGATTTAATGTCCAAAGTACTTAAGTATTTAGCATCTCGAAGCTTATCAAGCGTGTGTGTGACAAAAGGTAAAGGATAGGCGTCTTTTTGACTTATTCGGTTGACAGCTCGGAAATCTATACAGAATCTCCAACCGCCTGTCTTCTTTTTAATCATGACTATCAGGGAAGACCATGGAGAATTAGAAGGTTCCAAAATTCCATCTGCCAACATCTGATCAAGTTCAATGTTCACCTCCTTTTGAATCGCAGGGGAAATGGGATGGTGACGCTGTTTAATCGGATCAGAATTAACCTTAATCTCCAATTCCACCAGATTCGCACAACCAATTTTATCAGACTCGGACGAAAACAAACGAGAAGTCAGCGAATCCAAATCGAAGCGTTGTTCAGGCGATAATGTGTCGAAAGACTGAATAGCTGCTACCTCACAATCAGTATCTGGATAACTACAAAAGTGCCAGTCGTCAGCGCGCAAGTCAGGAATAATACCCATACGACTCCAAAAGTCAATACCTAAAATCATACCATGAGGCAGCGAAGGAACAACCAACACTTCTAATACCACCACTCTAACTCTTAATTCAATGGGTAACTCTAAAGTACCTAAACCTTGACATCGCTGACCGTTAGCAACTGTACAATCAAATTGAAACGAAGTGTTCAAACTACAAAAACCTCTAAGAAGTTGCCAGCCCAGATAACCCAATATTGTTCTTGATGAACCGCTATCAAGTAACCCTAAAAGCTTTTTAGGCTTGGCATGATCAACTCTATTTGACGGATTTTCTGCAGTGCCAAGATCGACTAAATCGTGAGAAACCGCGGTTGTAGTATGATGAGGTGTCGGGAAGCGACATCTGCCGAGTTTTTCGGCCCCGAGCCAGCCCTAGGGATATCATACAATGCTGCTAAATCAACCATATTAAAATGGATGGAGAATAACTTCCAACAATACTGGATAAATATACCAGAACTGGCTCACTCTAAAGACTTCATTAAAGGACCTTGTAGAAACAGAGCCAGGAACATTATTGGACTTACCAGACAGGAGATACCTATAGTGACTGGTCTTTATACGGGTCACTGTCGACTGAGAGTGCCCATGCACAGAATGGGACTAACAGAAGAGACCGAATGTAGACTCTGTATGGAGGATGACAAAACAGTCAGACATGTACTGTGCGAATGTCCGGCTATTGCACGTTTACGTCAGAATACTTTCGGTAAACCTCAGATCGACTCAGAAGATCTGAACAGTGTCTCACCCAAACTGATAGCCGGCCTTTTTGGAGGATTAGGCATACAGTGGTGAGAAACCACTCAAAAGTGAGCCACAATAGACCCACTGGTGGTCGCAGTGGAAGGGATGCAAGGCCCACTCACATATGAATCATCATCATCATGAGGTGTCGGTGGATGAATTGTAACCGGACTTCTTCAACAGGTTCAAGCTACAAAGGTCGAGGAATCTCCTCAACCAATCGTGAAATCAAAGGACTAGCGACTGGCACCCTTTCGTAAATGAGATTCAATTCCCCAATTAATTGCGCACACCTCTTGGAAAGCTCTACATGAAAAGCTTGGTCATGTTCATTAATACAGAGAATACGATTGAGCCTCAGACTGACATGAATTAGACGTGAGTAAATTCTTTTAAACTCATTTTCCTTATTTTCAATTTTAAAAGAAGCTATTTCAGTGCTCAAATAATGAAGTTTCGCTCTGCACGTCAACATCTCTGATTCTGCATCTAAGGTTGTCGATGTTGAAGCCGAACGTTCTCCACACCGTTCCATTCGCAAAACCGCGCGCAAGTCCTCTCTGCGTGCGCTAGACCGGTAGACCTCGAATGCTTAACTCATAAGCCAACTCATCGTTAGTTAGTCTGTTAACTTCCATTTTAAAAAAACAAAAATGAAAAAGAGATCGGTAAGAAAAAATAAATTTCGTACGAAGGAAAACCCCTTTGTTGGGCAATAAAAAAAAAAAAATACCATCAACTCCCACTGCAAAAGCAACTAAAGTCAACGACACCTGTTAAAGCGCTCCAAATTTATACCCAATACTAACTCCAAACAGGGCAGTCCTTTGTGAAAACAAAAGAAGCAAAGTACGGTCTCCCTGGGACACTCTGTATACTAGATGGCATATGAATAATTAAATTTGGGGACACTCTGTATATTTATAAAAATATAACAGATTATCTTCAAAAAGACACACGGTAAAAAAGGGCTAAAAAATTTTTTTTTTTTAAATTTGGGGACACTCTGTATATTAAGAAAAATATAACAGAGGATTGTCTTCAGAGACACATGGTAAAAGAGAGCTAAAAAAAAAATTAATTTGGGGACACTCTTTATATTTTTTTTTTGAAAAATATAACAGAGGATTGTCTTCAGAGACACACGGTATAAGAGAGCTAAAAATTTTTTTCCAATTTGGGGACACTCTGTATATTTTTTTTTGAAAAATATAGCAGAGGATTGTCTTCAGAGACACACGGTATAAGAGAGCTAAAAAAAATTTTTAATTTGGGGACACTCTGTATAATTAGAAAAATATAACAGAGGATTGTCTTCAAAAAGACACACGGTATAGAGGGCTAAAAATTTTTTTATTTTTTTTTTAAATTTGGGGACACTCTGTATATTTAGAAAAATATAACAGAGGATTGTCTTCAGAGACACACGGTATAAGAGAGCTAAAAAAAAAAAATTTTTTTAATTTGGGGACACTGTATATTTTTTTTTGAAAAATATAACAGAGGATTGTCTTCAGAGACACACGGTATAAGAAAGCTAAAAATTTTTTTTTTTAAATTTGGGGACACTTTGTATATTTTTTTTTTTGAAAAATGTAACAGAGGATTGTCTTCAGGGACACACGGTATAAGAAAGCTAAAAATTTTTTTTTAATTTGGGGACACTCGGTATATTTTTTTTGAAAAATATAGCAGAGGATTATCTTCAGAGACACAAGGTATAACAGAGCTAAAAAAAATTTTTTCCAATTTGGGGACACTCTGTATATTTTTTTAAAAAAATATAGCAGAGGATTGTCTTCAGAGACACACGGTATAATAGAGCTAAAAAAATTCTTATTTGGGGACACTCTGTATATTTTTTTTGAAAAATATAACAGAGGATTGTCTTCAAAGACACACTCAGTATACAGGGGTTAATGAATTAAAAAAATTAAAACAAAAATTTGGGGAACCTCTGTATATTCAGGAAAATAAACAGAGTATGAGTTTTCGATTCACTCGGTTTATTTGAGAATAATAAATTTCAAAAAGATTTTGAGGACACTCTGTATATTTTGGAAAACAAGACAGAGGTTGGTCGTAATAAGACACTCGGTATACAGGGGTTAATGTATAAAAAATTTTGGAAGAAAAATTTGGGGGCACTCTGTATATTCCGGAAAATAAACAGAGTGCTGTTTTCGATTCACTTGGTGTAGTTGCGAATAATAAATTCGAAAAAGATTTTGGGGATACTCTGTGTATTTTGCAAAAGAAAACAGAGGTTTGTTGCAATTAGACATCCGACACACCGGGGATCATGACTTTAAATTAATTTTAAGAAAAAATTATTTTGGGCCACCCAGTCTAAAAAATTGTCTTTAATAACATAGAGCTTCTTCAAAAATTAAAGGTGTAATCACTCGAACTTCCCTGCCTGGAGTATTTGTACGTAAATAACCTAGCAAAATCAGATCTGTCTTACACCCTGTACACGAGCAAGCTCCTTCAAGTTTATGTTCTGTAGTGAAAGAACACAAGACGCTAGCGCTACCAAGTCAACTTTCAATCCCTGGCTTCGCAAGCGCAGATCTACCAATATTATTTACCTCATGTCTTAGAATAGATGCATACAGGGTGATTTTCTAACCACATGAAAATAGAAAGTTTCAAAAACCTAACCTAACAAAACCTAATCAAATCTAACCGAACCGAAGGAAACTGAACCAATAATTTTTTTCAAAAAAAAAACTTTCCTGACTTCCTGCCCGGGATCCTAGAGGATGTGAATCCGAACCGAACTTAACCTAACTAAACTGAACCAAACCTAACCTAACCAAACTAAACTATAACACGTACTGCTAATTAGGTTTAGTTGGGTAGGGTTAGGTTTGGATAGGTTCGGTTCGGTACGGTCCGGTTCGGATTCACATCCTCTAGCATCCCAGGTAGGAAGTCAGGAAAGTTTTTTTTTTTTTTTAAATATTGGTTTAGTTTGCTTTGGTTCGGTTTGGTTAGATCTGATTAGGTTTCGTTAGGTTAGGTTTTTGAAACTTTCTATTTTCATGTGGTTAGAGTCATTCAAGTGAAAATCACCCTGTACATCGATTCTAATACATGAGGTAAATAATATTGGTAGATCTACGCATGCGAAGCCAGGGATTGGAAGTGGACTTGGTAGCGCTAGCGTCTTGTGTGAAAGAACGGGACATGTGTTATACACCCCTTAAAACAAATAGCGCCCAGTAACATACCAATATTCTAAGCTATCTAACATTTCACCCTGTATACAGTGACAGAGTACAAGAGCCGTTTTCTTAGAAAAGCAATCTACCAGGAAAAAAAACTCTTTACTCTGTATACAGTGACAGAGTACAGAAGCCTACATCTTACCAACCTAACCTAACCTAATTTGATTCTAAAAATCAGACCACCTAAAGAAAAAAATCTAAAAAAAAATCCGAACATTAGTCGGATTCACTGTCTCCTAAAAACAAAATCAACGCCTTGGACCACCAAAGTCCCCTGTCCAAAGACAGAAATTGTTCAAACAAAAAAAAAACAAAAAAAACTAACTAAAACTTAAATCAAACCCGCTTAAAGAAAGTAATCCAAGGGAATTTTAACACCAATGTTGAGCCAATATCTTCCTGGACTATCCTGACAAAAAAAATTTCAAAAAAAAGAAAATCCAATGAGAAACAAAAACTAAATTATTTGAAAAAAAATATTTTAGAAAAAAACAGCAGTTTTCTTCTTTAAGAACCACACCAGGGGTACCAATTTGTCACCTTAATAAATATCTGCCTTGTATGAGAAGCGGTGATTGTGGGTTCTTAGATAAAAACTAGGGCATCTGCTGTAAATTTTAACATTTTAATTTAGAAATTGAAAAAAAATTAAACAAAAACATCTCAACTAATGGAACAGGATATCCGGAAGAAATAAAAAGAAATAGGTACCTAAATGTCACTCTTAATTATCAACCCTACCGAATATGCATATTTGGTTTACAAGGTTCACTCTAGTTGCAACCTTATCTTTGAACCTATCCTAACAAAAACCCATAAAAGGAACAATCTTACTTGTTCTCAAAGTCTCACAATATGGGTCTCATAACCCGGTCAGGAAGCTCGGTTTGATATCTGGGTTTGACAGCTGGGTTTGGACATGTGATTCCCACTTCAACGATTCTTTTCAGGTTGTGAATGTCAAAATTACTCGTTCAGTTTACTTTGGTCAAAATTGGTAGAAGGTAGGAAATTCCGTGGATCAAAAATTCCCTTCGGGATTGCGGAACTGGAACTGTAATTCGATGAAAATCCAATCAACATCCAAAATAAAATGTGTCACAACACATTAACTTAAAGCATTCTGCTTTTAAATTAAAATTTCTAGACATTGATTATCAACTGAAATTGGCACGCGGCCTTCTATGGTTAGCAATTAATAGCCAGACTCCACAAAATCCAGTTATGGAAAAAAGACAGATTTCGCCTGGAAACCCCTATTTATAGCCTTCAACCGGAAGATAAAAACTATCAAAATGACACGTCATTTTAGCTTTGAACCACATGTTTAACAAAAGAAAGAGACAGACTTAATGACAAAATATCAAGTTGAAGAAGGATGACATATATATATATATATATATATATATATATATATATATATATATATATATATATATATATATATATATATATATATATATATATATATATATATATATATATATATATATGTATTGAGGTTAGATTTTCAACTATCTGTAGCCATCAACATTGTAATAGATGGATCGAGTAAATGGTTGCACGTTCAAAAATCAAACCATCCACCGGCTGAAATCATGTTTGTCTCATCTTTACGCTGAGACAAATAAGGATAGACAATCAAGAATGACGAAATAAAGTCCATTCTTGAGCATACCCGTAGAAACATTAAGTTAGCTCTTATAAGGTCACTGATCTCACGTTCGTCACGTTCACAAATTACGTTATACAACACATTTTTTTACAATTGTATAGATATCTTCTGACAAGTCAAAGTTCCGTCTAACCTGAAGTTAAACCCCAACACCCAATTAAAAGATCGATATTAATTAAGTTTTGGTCAAGTTCTGATTGCCCCAAAAATTCCCCCCCAAGCATAATCTGTAAACGCGCCCGCAAGCAAAGGACACTCAGGTGGTCAGAAATAGCCGGTTAACAAGAAAAAAAGGAAAACAGATGACTTGAACCTAACTTCAATTAAAACTTGAATTTCTGTTTGTTTACCCTTTAATTAAGGTTAAATTCCAGTTTTTCTTCCCTTAAAGAAATTAAATATAATTTTATGAGTTTGCAACATTAATCTTCCTGTACTACCTGTTTACCTGTGATGTTTTAAAAGCATGTCTTCCGCTGCGCAAAAATTCTCCTTTCTATGGACTCTTAATCAAGTAGGTATTACCATTTTTGGTGGTTCAATAAACTAACCTTTTAGCAATGATATTTCCCCAATAAGATAAAACAACCTAATACTAGTATTTATAACATATACCTAGTAACTAGAGAAATACTGGCTTTTAAATAAGTATTGACCCAAAATTTGTACGGGGCGAGTTTAAGTTAATTTGGCCTAGAATAAATCCTAGCAAATCCAGCCCTTAACATCTTGAATACTATTAAAAAAAGAAACACAAAAAATTAAACAAAATTTATTCATTACTGGTTATAACGAACCTCGGATATAACGAACCGTATTTTGTTCATTTTTGAGGTTCGTTATATCCGGACTTTACTGTACTTCATCTTGGCTTCTCCCTGGAGTCTGCAGTTTTGCTAAAATTAAAAAAAAAAATTACTTATTTAGCAAAATATCTAGTTAAAGCTAAGAGGTGACGACCTGAACCAACTTTGTACACATACAAATGTTTAAAATAAATTCTTGGTCCTGTAATGTGTTTTATGGTACTCTATATAGTGTCCTGTGAAGTATTGTACACATATGAGAAGCTGAGCACTTTTCTTTTAAATGTATTTTTTCACTTATCGACTTCAAAATCCTTATTTAGTCCTAGCTTTCAGTCCTTAACATGATGGATGTGGCTACCCTGACATGAACCAAGTGAATGGAGTGAAACTGAGTCACATACCAAGATTTTCCTTTTTAATTTATAAATTTTCTCAAAACTTGGGCTATAAGGGGGCAAGGTCTCGAGCCCTCTCATGGTTGCTCTCATGAAAATACATCTACAAAATATTGATATACATGTTCAAATTTTGGGTTGTTCTCCCCTCGGCTTTCTCTAAATATAAACCTTGTACTGTCATGCTTAATGGGAAACCCATAACTACATAGAGATTCCTATGTAGATATGATATTTTCATTAAGAATGGCAGTGTTAACTATATGTAAAGTTCATATCATTATTTTTGAGACAACTTTTTACAATTTTTTTTCGTTGGCTTATGCTATAAGTTCTGATAAACAGCTGAGAACTGTCAAACAGTTATCTCAAAAATTATGATATGGAGTTTACACAGACCTACCTCATCAAGTTCAAGCTGCTTCCTCTTTTTTGATGCTCTCTATCAATTTGTGTGGCAGTCACAGTTAGAGAATTATAGTTGGGGAATCCAATCAGGGTGATCTTTATTTAGGAAATCAGCAGATCTTCCTGAAAACAAAAAAATTTTAAACAATATAAACAAAGGCTATTTTTTAGAATTTTTGTTTTGAAGTGTATGGAGCATGCTTTACTTGAGATTCACTAAATCCTCTTATTCTAAGGGCTTTAATCTACATCTCCTGCCTCTGTTTTGATAAGGCATTTTGACTGTCACCTGCATTTTTCAATGCAGTAGGAATCCGAAAAAACCACAGTACAAAAAACTTCACGTTGTCTCTATTTTAGAATTTAGTGAAAAAAAACACTACAGTTAACCTCAAATTCGTTTGTTTGTTTTGTGACGTCATTTGAAAATGATGACAAGGCTGTGTTTTAGGTTTCTTGTTTTCAACTACCTACTTAGACGTATTTTTATCAGGATAAAATAAAGTGCAACTTTTAACCTAGCCAACGCCGAACTTTCCATATGGTTAAATAAAATGGCAGATTTTCCTATATAGTTCAACGATGCGTTTTAGGTTGTACTTATTTAATAAAAATAATAATTTTCAACCTATAACTTATACCAAAAACGACCCTGCCTTGAAGGAATTCTTTTGGGTCAAAAATAAGTAAATTTAACTTACACAGCCAACCAAAAAAGTTCTTAACTTTCAAGAAATCTTTAAGGTCAAGATTTACACAATTTTACAAGCTATGTTGTCTTGAAAATGCCTAGGGAAATCGAGAACCTCAAAGTAGAATACTAGGTCAGGTTTAGCACAAACTGTGTCGTTACTTTGCCTTTATAGCCAAAATGAGTTTAAAGACTTATAAAGAAGGAAAAAAGTTTTTCCTAAAAGAATTCTTCAAAATTTCTTGTCTATATATAACGATTTCTTGGGTTATTTGTTTCAGTTTCTGACATATCTTACAAACCTTTAACTGCAAAGTAAGTTTTAAAGAAAAAAGTAGAAGTTTTGACAAGTGATTGGAAATTTTGACCCTTCAGCTTGCCAATATGCCCTAAAATGTTACTTCGGATAGTTCCTATCAGTTTCTGTAAGTGGGCAATATTACTTTTACATAAATTTACATTTATAAGGGAGGGAAGTTATTAAAAATTTTGAGGTTTTAATATTTTTTCCACAGTTTTATCTCAGATCTCTAAAGTTTCTGGAAGTGAAAATGTTACTTCTACATAATTTTGCATTTATAGGGAAAGGAAGTAAATTAAAATTTTGAGGTTTTTGCATTTTTTCCTATGGTTTTATCATAGTTCCTATCAGTCTGCCAAAGCTCAGCTTTTTAGCTTTTCTATAAGTGGGCAATATGACTTTTACATAACTTTGCATATATAGGGGAGGGGAGTTTATTATATTTTGGGTTTTTTAAAATCTTTTCAATAATTTTGTCATAATATTTATCAGTCTGTCAAATTTCAGCTTTGCATCATGTCTAGAAGTACAGTAGAATTTTGATGATTTTTAAAATTCCCTAACTACTTTACTACTTTGTGGAGGACTATGAAGCTTGAATTGTTTGTTAACTCTAGGAAGACCTACGACTGTGCAAAGTTTGAGTTTTGTAGCTTATTCCGAACTACAGTTTTAGATAGATCAAATATGGAATGAAATGGTACGGCAGATTCCGCGAACTTGGCGGGGTACTACCGTGCCCCCAGATGAATCTATAAGGCGCTTGAAAGTATTTCTTGAACATTGATACATTTCAGAGAGTAAATGTCAGACAGTTTAGATCGCGTATCACATAACGCACGAATAGAGAGCTGCTCTCTAGTGCAGAATAAATTTGATGTCGGAGTGCAACTTCGAATTGCGACAGTACTATAGTAGAAGGAGTGAAGAAGAGATAGAGCTAGTACCATCTCTCAAATAAACAAAGAATTGAAAGTAACTGCCGGAAGAATTTTTTCTTGAAAAAGTCGTCAGCGGCGTTACCCAAAAAAACTTAATTTGACCTTCAACATCGAAAATGTAGGTACACGGGCGTCAAGACGCAGCCACGGAGCCAGGATTAATAAACCGAGAATCGTAGTCGGTACCAGGATGGCGTCTGCAAAAATCTCCTAATGTGAACTCACGAAGACCACGGCAGTTGTGTCGGGCTTTCTAAGGGCTTTAATCCACATCTCCTGCCTCTGTTTTGATAAGGCATTTTGACTGTCACCTGCATTTTTCAATGCAGTAGGAATCCGAAAAAACCACAGTACAAAAAACTTCACGTTGTCTCTATTTTAGAATTTAGTGAAAAAAAACACTACAGTTAACCTCAAATTCGTTTGTTTGTTTTGTGACGTCATTTGAAAATGATGACAAGGCTGTGTTTTAGGTTTCTTGTTTTCAACTACCTACTTAGACGTATTTTTTATCAGGATAAAATAAAGTGCAACTTTTAACCTAGCCAACGCCGAACTTTCCATATGGTTAAATAAAATGGCAGATTTTCCTATATAGTTCAACGATGCGTTTTAGGTTGTACTTATTTAATAAAAATAATAATTTTCAACCTATAACTTATACCAAAAACGACCCTGCCTTGAAGGAATTCTTTTGGGTCAAAAATAAGTAAATTTAACTTACACAGCCAACCAAAAAAGTTCTTAACTTTCAAGAAATCTTTAAGGTCAAGATTTACACAATTTTACAAGCTATGTTGTCTTGAAAATGCCTAGGGAAATCGAGAACCTCAAAGTAGAATACTAGGTCAGGTTTAGCACAAACTGTGTCGTTACTTTGCCTTTATAGCCAAAATGAGTTTAAAGACTTATAAAGAAGGAAAAAAGTTTTTCCTAAAAGAATTCTTCAAAATTTCTTGTCTATAAATAACGATTTCTTGGGTTATTTGTTTCAGTTTCTGACATATCTTACAAACCTTTAACTGCAAAGTAATTTTTTAAGAAAAAAAGTAGAAGTTTTGAAAACTGATTGGAAATTTTGACCCTTCAGCTTGCCAATATGCCCTAAAATGTTACTTGGGATAGTTCCTATCAGACTTCCAAAGCTCAGCGCTCTAGCGTTTCTTTAAGTGGGCAATATTACTTTTACATAAATTTACATTTATAGGGGAGGGAAGTTATTGAAAATTTTGAGGTTTTAATATTTTTTCCACAGTTTTATCTCAGATCTCTAAAGTTTCTGGAAGTGAAAATGTTACTTTTACATTTTTTGCATTTATAGGGAAAGGAAGTAAATTAAAATTTTGAGGTTTTTGCATTTTTTCCTATGTTTTTATCATAGTTCCTATCAGTCTGCCAAAGCTCAGCTTTTTAGCTTTTCTATAAGTGGGCAATATTACTTTTACATAACTTTGCATATATAGGGGAGGGGAGTTTATTATATTTTGGGTTTTTTAAAATCTTTTCAATAATTTTGTCATAATATTTATCAGTCTGTCAAATTTCAGCTTTGTATCATGTCTAGAAGTACAGTAGAATTTTGATGATCTATACATGAGTGAGTGAGTCATTGAAAATTTCGACGTTTTTTAAAATTCCCTAACTACTTTACTACTTTGTGGAGGACTATGAAGCTTGAATGGTTTGTTAACTCTAGGAAGACCTACGACTGTGCAAAGTTTGAGTTTTGTAGCTTATTCCGAACTACAGTTTTAGCTAGGTCAAATATGGAATGAAATGTTTCAAGGAAAGATGGTACGGCAGATTCCGCGAACTTAGCGGGTTACTACCGTGCCCCCAGATGAATCTATAAGGCGCTTGAAAGTATTTCTTGAACATTGATACATTTCAGAGAGTAAATGTCAGACAGTTTAGATCGCGTATCACATAACGCACGAATAGAGAGCTGCTCTCTATAAATTTGATGTCGGAGTGCAACTTCGAATTGCGACAGTACTATAGTAGAAGGAGTGAAGCAGAGATAGAGCTAGTACCATCTCTCAAATAAACAAAGAATTAAAAGTAACTGCCGGAAGAATTTTTTCATGAAAAAGTCGTCAGCGGCGTTACCCAAAAAAACTTAATTTGACCTTCAACATCGAAAATGTAGGTACACGGGCGTCAAGACGCAGCCACGGAGCCAGGATTAATAAACCGAGAATCGTAGTCGGTACCAGGATGGCGTCTGCAAAATTCTCCTAATGTGAACTCACGAAGACCACGGCAGTTGTGTCGGAGCGCGTTCATGATTAACGCCGTGTGCACACCGGAGGCGCCCGGCGTTACTTTTTGCCCGTTCACGATTGACGCTGCGCACGTCCGGTTGGATGAATTTTCCGATCATGATTCGGTTGCTGGCTTTGGTGCGCACACAGAAAGGCGAAATGACGTTTACGATTAACACACGGCGAACAATCATTTATTGCGTTCGAAGGTGAAACATATGAGATCAAACTCTAACCCAACTTTACTCCTTTTTTTTAAATTCCACTAAAGTGATTGGGCACTAGTTTCCATCTATACGTGACCACCCTGATTCAAAAAACGCATCATGTGACGGGACAAGGTTTTAAATGCAGCGTCGCCTGATGAGTTTTTTGAATCAAGGTGGGTACGCATAGGTGGAAACTGGCTATAAGATGCCCTTTTTAACCTACTTATAGGCTATACCATTATCTTTGAGATAACTTTTTTTCAGACCATAGCATAGCAAGGTAAAGATCAAAAAATTGCTTGCTTTGGTTAGGAGTCAATGGTTTTTCTTGAATAATTTCATAAAAAATACAATTTAATATACAGTTTCAATGCGCTAATAGAGCTAAACGTATACCTTGTGAATATTCGTTTCATAAAGCTTAACTTATCCAGCGATTTAATCCTCTTAATAGCATGCGCGCGGCCAGTGCATGTTAAAAAGAGATGAATCGCAGTTGAGTTGATCCGGTGCTAAATCAATATAAGTATGGGATTAATCCAAGATGGTGTATGTCTAAAAGACAGTTCGGTATCTATTTACATTTTGCTATTTTGTTAATTTGAGATTTTTCTATAAACAAGCATTTGTGAAGTGAACGAAAATTTCTTTAAAAGTTAATTTTTTTAAATATTGGCTGTGTATTCAAATTATAGACGGTAAGTAAAAGTACAGTTGTATATTATAATTGGTTATAAATAGATAATGTGGCTAGATAAAAAAGTACCTATATCTTAAGTTAGGTATAAAAAATTTTAATATCTCAAAAACTCTATAGTGTCCTGTGGAGTCCGGTAGACAATTTCTGTACACCTACTGTGGGCAGCTAATCACTCCCGTGTACACCCGTTTCTTATGTAGTTTTCATAGTTAACCGGGTGGGCCAAAAAAAAACCGGACCATTTTTTTATTATTGTAACTTTTGAACTATACCATCGATTTTAATGGAAAAAACTGTACTTGGCATAGAATTAATCATAGTTTTGAACAAATAAATTTTTTTGTCCGTCATTTCAAAATCCAAGATGGGGGACGAAATAAAATTGTACCCTTCAAAGATGTTCGTTTATTCTTGTGTTACGAACACGTTTTAAGAAGTTTTTTAAATCACTAAAAAATCAACATTCTTGCCAGGCACAACAAGGTATAAATCAGCAAAATCGGTTTAGTAGTTCTAAAAAATATATTTTCAGCATTAACATTAAACAAGTAAGACTTACTCCTACGCCCGACCATCCTGGTCTGGTAAGTGGCCGTCATATAGACTCCGGTGACGAGCTCTTTCCGGAGAGAAGCCTCTAAAAAAAGAAACCCGTTACTAGTCCACATCATCAGGCCGATCCGGCCCAAATGTGACAACCCAACAATACTCATAATGTCAACTGAAGGTTAACATCATAAGGGCCTGTTAGGAAGACTTATTTAACCCCCATCCTAGGAACCTTGGAGCAGCGGCATTCTTTAAATCCACCATTCAGAGTTAGCACATCGCCTTGACAAGGGAAAACCTTGCCAAGACGAGGCTGGTAGGTGCCCCCAACTGCAGGGCCGACGCAACCCGCGTTAAAACCAAGTCAAGAACTAGGACAAAAGAAAAGACGATTAGAAAAGAGAAAAAAAAATTAACAAGCCTAGACCACTAAACGTCATTTTCATCATCAGGTGGATGTGCCTTTAAATCCTGTGCATGCCAGACTCCAATACTACGTCCAGACATATCGGATAACTCAAAATTCCAAGGGTTATGAACCTTAGAAATAACAAAAGGACCTGTAAACTTAGGTAAAAATTTAGACGTAATTTGTCGAGCGGCATTAGAATTGGCAAAGTTTTTCTTCCACACCTGCTGATTAAGCTGGAAACGATCTGAACGTCTTCGAAGATTGTACCTAACCCTTGTCATTTCATAATTGTGAATCAAACGTTGTTGCACCTCTTTAAACAATTTTTGTAAGGCCTCAGCTTTTCCTGGAGGAGACTCAACAGATGGACTATCGGAAAATGGAAATTCCTGCTTAGCTAAACAAACCTCTCGCCCGAAGACAACAAAATTCGGCGAAAACCCAGTAACACTATGTTTAGCTGAGCGGATGGCGAAGGCCATTTTACGTAAATATTTGTCCGAATGCTTATGATCTTAAGAAACGTAGCCACTCAGCATAGTCTTTAGGACTTGATGAGGTCTCTTGACCGGATTAGCCTGAGGATGATAATTCGAGATGTACTTAAGTTTAGTACCATACTGAGTGACAGCTTTCTGGAAAATACTACTTTTAAACTGAGTTCCATTGTCGACCAAAACAGTTTCTGGTGCCCCATAAACATGTATCACGTGGTCCTCCATCCAACGAGTTAATGAAAGAGCCGTGGCATTACGAAGAGGAAAGAATAACACGTATTTAGAAAAACAATCTTGAACTGAAAAGACATATTTATACCCTTGAGTGGAACGAGGCAAAGGTCCAACCAAATCAACAGTTACAAATTGCCAAGGTCGAGTAAGGGTAGGCATCACACTCCGCATTTCTCCAATCGGCGGTTTCTTTTCAGGTTTAGTCTCCAAACAAATCGTACATTTCCTAATGTATCTTGCGACATCATTTCGCATGTTGGGCCAGTAGAAATGCTGAGTAATACGACCTAAAGTTTTGGCAACACCTAAATGACCACACGTAGGGGGATCGTGGTGATTTTGAATGATCTGAGACCTTCGCTCACGGGGTACAACTTCCAACCAATCAGAATCTGACAACGACAAAGAAGGGTACGGATTCCTGGTGCGTTTATACAATTTATTATTCTGAAGTTGCCAGAGAGGATATCTCGAAGGAAAATTCTTAACATCCACTAACATTCGTTTATACCAGTGGTCGGCAATGGGTTCAGACTTTACCTCGACTTCAGCAGCATCGACCTGAGGTACCGCCCTTGACAAACAATCGGGGACAACATTATCTTTACCTTTCCTATGAACCACCTCAAAGTCATACTGCTGGAGACGAATAGCCCATCGTGCTATGCGACCGACCGGGTCCTTAATCGAGTTTAACCATTTAGGACAATAATGATCTGTTACCACCGTAAACCTAGTTCCTTCGATGTACGGTCTCAACTTGCCGCTTCTCGAGCGTGATAGGGATCTCCTTGCGAGTGCGCATACCCGTAAAAAAAAAACTTTTCAACGGCACACAATACCGCCAGACACTCTTTCTCAGTCGTTGAATATTTGCTCTCGGCTTTCGATAAACTACGGCTAAGATAACAAATTACCCTCTCCACTCCATCTTGTTCTTGCGACAACACCGCACCAAGCCCGTAATCAGAATCATCAGTCTGAACAATAAAAGGAAGGTCAAAATTCGGACAAGACAGAACCGGAGCCTGTACCAGATGTTCCTTAATAGTACAAAAAGCACGTTCGCAATCAGGAGACCAGAAGAATTTTACATTTTTGCGTGTCAAAGCGGTCAACGGAGAAACAATAGAACTGAAATCCGGAATGAAACGACGATACCAAGAAGCAACACCGACCAATCTCCGAATTTCTGACACCGATTTTGGAATTGGAATTTGCAAAATCGCCTCCACCTTATCCGGGTTGACCAACAAACCGGAGGAATTGACTACATACCCCAGGAACTTAAGCTCTGGCTTGCAAAAGATACATTTTTCTTTGTTTAGAGTAAGCCCTGCCTCATGTATTCTACGAACTACCTCTTGGAGAATTTCGAGATGTTTTTCGAACGAGTTTGTGCAGATTATACAATCGTCAAGATAAATGAACACATAGGGCTATAAATCTACTCCTACGACTCTATCAATCAACCTCTGCCATACTGCAGGCGCATCGCTAAGTCCAAAAGGCATTCGTTTGAACTGGAAAAGACCTCTAGACGGCACTGTGAAAGCAGTGATAGGCCGTGACTTTTCAGCAACTGGAATTTGCCAATAAGCTGATTTAATGTCCAAAGTACTTAAGTATTTAGCATCTCGAAGCTTATCAAGCGTGTGTGTGACAAAAGGTAAAGGATAGGCGTCTTTTTGACTTATTCGGTTGACAGTTCGGAAATCTATACAGAATCTCCAACCCCCTTCTTTTTAATCATGACTATCGGGGAAGACCATGGAGAATTAGAAGGTTCCAAAATTCCATCTGCCAACATCTGATCAAGTTCAATGTTCACCTCCTTTTGAATCGCAGGGGAAATGGGATAGTGACGCTGTTTAATCGGATCAGAATTAACCTTAATCTCCAATTCCACCAGATTCGCACAACCAATTTTATCAGACTCGGACGAAAACAAACGAGAAGTCAGCGAATCCAAATCGAAGCGTTGTTCAGGCGATAATGTGTCGAAAGACTGAATAGCTGCTACCTCACAATCAGTATCTGAATAACTACGAAAGTGCCAGTTGTCAGCGCACAAGTCAGGAATAATACCCATACGACTCCAAAAGTCAATACCTAAAATTATACCATGAGGCAGCGAAGGAACAACCAGCACTTCTAATACCACCACTCTAACTCTTAATTCAATGGGTAACTCTAAAGTACCTAAACCTTGACATCGCTGACAGTTAGCAACTGTACAATCAAATTGAAACGAAGTGTTCAAACTACAAAAACCTCTAAGAAGTTGCCAGCCCAGATTACCCAATATTGTTCTTGATGAACCGCTATCAAGCAACCCTAAAAGCTTTTTACCATAAATACTGACTTTCAGATAGGGGCGTTCATCGATCTTGGCATGACTGATAATATAATCGAGGACAATCCTATCTTTAATGGCCAAATCTGTTGACAGGGAACTCAGTTGGCCGTCCGACTCCCCGATGTCCCGTTTTTTGAGCAACCACAATTCTTGACAAAGAAGTCCGGCCTTCCTTCCACATTTGTAGCAAAATATCTTACGAGGATGAGGACACTGTCTATGTCTATGTCCAAACTCACGGCAATTCCAGCAAAGAGCCTCATTCACGGCACAGCTAAATCGTCTTGCTGATTATTGTTGGTTTGAGTTGCAATATTATTTGAAGTATTGGAGGAATTTGCCGAACGAGAACCATTGATTGCAGACGCAGAATTATCATGAGAGTAACGTGAAGAATTGCGATTATTATTCGCCATCGAAGAAGAACTATTGTAATGACCATTCGAATCTTGAAACCTGTTTGAGGTATTTGAGGAACGATGATTCTGAAACCTACTGGGTGCAAACCTATCATAATTAACAGCGGATACTGGTGACGGACGTTGACGATCCGGGGGAGGACGTCTATAAGCCAGTTTAGGTTCCAGTAAATGTCTGACGTTAGTAGGAGGAGGGACAAAACGCTGAACGCGTTCGTCAACCACTTCAACTGACTTAGCCAACCTAAAGGGTTCGTCTATGGAATAAATCCTATGAGTTGCTAAGCGTTGCTGTATGTACGGTAAAAGTTGACGACGCATTATTCTCACGCGTTCAAATTCGCTAGGTATGACCGGCAGTTTCCTAAATAAACTTTGAATGTTTATAAACAAACTGGTAACTTTTTCCTGCGCACCCTGTGTCCTCCCTTCTATTTCATCCCACAAATCCTCAACAAAATCTTCGCTTAAAAATATTTCCTTTAAACGCATAACAAATTCATCCCAAGAATGAAACGAGTTATTACGGAAGAACTGCAAAGCCTCATCAGCCAACAATAGTGGAGCTTTTTCTAGCAAGCAATCTTTTGAAATATTGTACGCTCTACGAAGCTCCTCAACTCGTTCTAGAAAATTCGTGACACTTGTACGACCTGTATAACTCAAGTTCCACCGAGTAACATCAATGTTGGAATTTGAACTCATTGTAGACATGTCTCTACCTCTTAAAGACGAAAACTCAAGATCATTCAGCCGACGAGCTAACTCAGGATATTCCTCATAAACTGACCGACCACCTCTAGGTACTCGAGAGTAATCACTTTCGGGAGGCACCCGCTCTCTATAAGACTGAGGTAAACTAGAGCTACAATTATCGTAACTAGTGCCAACATTTTGTTGGGTACGCCGCAAAGACCTTAAAAACGTGCTATTAGCTGGACGATGACTATCTGGTGCGAAATTTTCATAAGATGATCTATGAGGAAGACGAGAACTTTCGGGATTAATTGGTACTGTCCTGAACTCCTTCGTTCAGGACGAAAATCAGAAATATCTTCTCTAGAGTGAATATTAGGTTCTCTCTGAGGCAGCCCCTCGAACATGCTTCCATTAACCAAACTAGGCCTAC
This sequence comes from Aspidapion aeneum, assembly GCA_963576565.1. Classification (NCBI taxonomy): domain Eukaryota; kingdom Metazoa; phylum Arthropoda; class Insecta; order Coleoptera; family Brentidae; genus Aspidapion; species Aspidapion aeneum. The sequence continues at coordinate 63,535,780 of OY755043.1, forward strand.
CGTAGCAATCTCAGGTGCCGGTGTTTGATAAGCACAATTATCATATGACGCTCGTTCTTGTAGTTCTTCATCTTCACTACTCTCCAATGCAGGACGATTCAAACCGGAAGTAAATGAACCGATCGCCTCTAACCTACTTGCCCTCAGGTTATTAAAGAAATCTTCGAGAGGCCTTTCAGTTATCGGCTGAGAGAGCTCAGCACGATTCACCTCAATATCCTCTACCATAACACGACGGACGAATCTTGAAGCATCTTGCCGATTGGTTGAACCCAAAGACTCAAAAGTCGATTGCGTCGGAGGAAACAAAACTCTTAAACGCGGATGACTATCAGTAGGCAAAAGATCAACTCTACTTGACGGATTTTCTGCAGTGCCAAGATCTACTAAATCGTGAGAAACCGCGGTTGTAGTATGATGAGGTGTCGGGAAGCGGCATCTGCCGAGTTTTTCGACCCCGAGCCAGCCCTGGGGATATCATACAATGCTGCTAAATCAACCATAATAAAATGGATGGAGAATAGCTTCCAACAATACTGGATAAATATACGAGAACTGGCTCACTCTAAAGAGTTCATTAAAGGACCTTGTAGAAACAGAGCCAGGAACATTATTGGACTTACCAGACAGGAGATACGTATAGTGACTGGTCTTTATACGGGTCACTGTCGACTGAGAGTGCCCATGCACAGAATGGGACTAACAGAAGAGACCGAATGTAGACTCTGTATGGAGGATGACGAAACAGTCAGACATGTACTGTGCGAATGTCCGACTATTGCACGTTTACGTCAGAATACTTTCGGTAAACCTCAGATCGACTCAGAAGATCTGAACAATGTCTCACCCAAACTGATAGCCGGCCTTTTTGGAGGATTAGGCATACAGTGGTGAGAAACCACTCAAAAGTGAGCCACAATAGACCCACTGGTGGTCGCAGTGGAAGGGATGCAAGGCCCACTCACATATGAATCATCCTCATCATCTTGATGAGGTGTCGGTGGATGCATTGTAACCAGGACTTCTTCAACAGGTTCAAGCTGCAAAGGTCGAGGAATCTCCTCAACCAATCTTGAAATCAAAGGACTAGCGACTGGCACCCTTTCGTAAACGAGATTCAATTCCCCAATTAATTGCGCACACCTCTTGGAAAGCTCTACATGAAAAGCTTGGTCATGTTCATTAATACAGTGAATACGATTGAGCCTCAGACTGACATGAATTAGACGTGAGTAAATTCTTTTAAACTCATTTTCCTTATTTTCAATTTTAAAAGAAGCTATTTCAGTGCTCAAATAATGAAGTTTCGCTCTGCACGTCAACATCTCTGATTCTGCATCTAAGGTTGTCGATGTTGGAGCCGAACGTTCTCTACACCGTTCCATTCGCAAAACCGCGCGCAAATCCTCTCTGCGTGCGCTCATGCCTGTCTGAACCGGTAGACCTCGAATGCTTAACTCATAAGCCAACTCATCGTTAGTTAGTCTGTTAACTTCCATTTTAAAAAAACAAAAATGAAAAAGAGATCGGTAAGAAAAAATAAATTTCGTACGAAGGAAAACCCCACCCTTTGTTGGGCAATCATAAAAATAAAAAAAAAATACCATAAACTCCCACTGCAAAAGCAACTAAAGTCAACGACACCTGTTGAAGCGCTCCAAATTTATACCCAATACTAACTCCAAACAGGGCAGTCCTTTGTGAAAACAAAAGAAGCAAAGTACGGTCTCCCTGGGACACTCTGTATATTTAGAAAAATATAACACAGGATTGTCTTCAAAAAGACACACGGTATAAGAGGGCTAAAAAATTTTTTTTTTAATTTGGGGACACTCTGTATATTAAGAAAAATATAACAGAGGATTGTCTTCAGAGACACACGGTAAAAGAGAGCTAAAAAATTTTTTTTTTTAATTTGGGGACACTCTTTATATATTTTTTTTTAAAAATATAACAGAGGTTTGTCTTCAGAGACACACGGTATAAGAGAGCTAAAAAAATTTTTCCAATTTGGGGACACTGTATATTTTTTTTTGAAAAATATAGCAGAGGATTGTCTTCAGAGACACACGGTATAAGAGAGCTAAAAAATTTTTTTAATTTGGGGACACTCTGTATATTTAGAAAAATATAACAGAGGATTGTCTTCAGAGACACACGGTATAAGAGAGCTAAAAAATTTGTTTTTCTTTTTAATTTGGGGACTCTGTATATTTTTTTTGAAAAATATAGCAGAGGATTGGCTTCAGCGACACACGGTATAAGAGAGCTAAAAAAATATTTTTCCAATTTGGGGACACTCTGTATATTTATTTTGAAAAATATAGCAAAGGATTGTCTTTAGAGACACACGGTATAAGAGAGCTAAAAAATTTTTTTTATTTGGGGACAATCTGTATATTTTTTTTTGAAAAATATAACAGAGGATTGTCTTCAAAGACACACTCAGTATAAAGGGGTTATGAATTTAAAAAATTAAAACAAAAATTTGGGGAACCTCTGTATATTCAGGAAAATAAACAGAGTATGAGTTTTCGATTCACTCGGTTTATTTGAGAATAATAAATTTGAAAAAGATTTTGAGGACACTCTGTATATTTTGGAAAACAAGACAGAGGTTGGTCGTAATAAGACACTTGGTATACAGGGGTTAATGTATAAAAATTTTTGGAACAAAAATTTGGGGGCACTCTGTATATTCCGGAAATTAAACAGAGTATTGGTTTTCGATTCACTCGGTGTAGTTGCGAATAATAAATTCGAAAAAGATTTTGGGGATACTCTGTGTATTTTGCAAAATAAAACAGAGGTTTGTTGCAATTAGGCATCCGACACACAGGGGATCATGACTTTAAATTAATTTTAAGAAAAAATTATTTTGGGCCACCCAGTATAAAAAATTGTTCCGTCTTTCATAACATAGAGCTTCTTCAAAAACTAAAGGTGTAATCACTCGAACTTCCCTGCCTGGAGTATTTGTACGTAAATAACCTAGCAAAATCAGATCTGTCTTACACCCTGTACACGAGCAAGCTCCTTCAAGTTTATGTTCTGTAGTGAAAGAACGGGACATGTGTTATACACCCCTTAAAACAAATAGCGCCCTGTAACATACCAATATTCTAAGCTATCTAACATTTCACCCTGTATACAGTGACAGAGTACAAGAGCCGTTTTCTTAGAAAAGCAATCTACCAGAAAAAAAAACTCTTTACTCTGTATACAGTGACAAAGTACAGAAGCCTAAATCTTACCAGCCTAACCTAACCTAATTTGATTCTAAAAATCAGACCACCTAAAGAAAAAAATCTAAAAAAAAATCCGAACATTAGTCGGATTCACTGTCTCCTAAAAACAAAATCAACACCTTGGACCACCAAAGTCCCCTGTCCAAAGACAGAAATTGTTCAAACAAAAAAAAACAAAAAAAACTAACTAAAACTTAAATCAAACCCGCTTAAAGAAAGTAATCCAAGGGAATTTTAACACCAATGTTGAGCCAACATCTTCCTGGACTATCCTGACAAAAAAAAATTCAAAAAAAAGAAAATCCAATGAGAAACAAAAACTAAATTATTTGAAAAAAAATATTTTAGAAAAAAACAGCAGTTTTCTTCTTTAAGAACCACACCAGGGGTACCAATTTGTCACCTTAATAAATATCTGCCTTGTATGGGAAGCGGTGATTGTGAATTCTTAAATAAAAACTAGGGCATCTGCTGTAAATTTTAACATTTTAATTTAGTAATTGAAAAAAAATTAAACAAAAACATCTCAACTAATGGAACAGGATATCCGGAAGAAATAAAAAGAAATAGCTACCTAAATGTCACTTTTAATTATCAACCCTACCGAATAAGCATATTTGGTTTGCAAGCTTCACTCTAGTTGCAACCTTATCTTTAAACCTAACCTAACAAAAACCCATAAAAGGAACAATCTTACTTGTTCTCAAAGTCTCACAATATGGGTCTCATAACCCGGTCAGGAAGCTCGGTTTGATATCTGGGTTTGACAGCTCGGTTTGGACATGTGATTCCCACTTCAACGATTCTTTTCAGGTTGTGAATGTCAAAATTACTCGTTCAGTTTACTTTGGTCAAAATTGGTAGAAGGTAGGAAATTCCGTGGATCAAAAATTCCCTTCGGGATTGCGGAACTGGAACTGTAATTCGATGAAAATCCAATCAACATCCAAAATAAAATGTGTCACAACACATTAACTTAAAGCATTCTGCTTTTAAATTAAAATTTCTAGACATTGATTATCAACTGAAAATGGCACGCGGCCTTTTATGGTAAGCAATTAATAGCCAGACTCCACAAAATCCAGTTATGGAAAAAAAAGCCAGATTTCGCCTGGAAACCCCTATTTATAGCCTTCCACCGGAAGATAAAAACTGTCAAAATGACACATCATTTTAGCTTTGAACTACATGTTTAACAAAAGAAAGAGACAGACTTAATGACAAAATATCAAGTTGAAGAAGGATGACATATATATATAAATATATATATATATATATATATATATATATATATATATATATATATATATATATATATATATATTTAGGTTAGATTTTCAACTATCTGTAGCCATCAACATTGTAATAGATGGATCGAGTAAATGGTTGCACGTTTAAAATCATACCATCTACCGGCTGAAATCATGTTTGTCTCATCTTTACACTGAGACAAATAAGGATAGACAATCAAGAATGACGAAATAAAGTCCATTCTTGAGCATACCCGTAGAAACATTAAGTTAGCTCTTATAAGGTCACTGATCTCACGTTCGTCACGTTCACAAATTACGTTATACAACACATTTTTTTACAATTGTATAGATATCTTCTGACAAGTCAAAGTTCCGCCTAGCCTGAAGTTAAACCCCAACACCCAATTAAAAGATCGATATTTCGAAATTAATTAAGTTTTGGTCAAGTTCTGATTGCCCCAAAAATTCCCCCCAAGCATAATCTGTAAACGCGCCCGCAAGCAAAGGACACTCAGGTGGTCAGAAATAGCCGGTTAACAAGAAAACAAGGAAAACAGATGACTTGAACCTAACTTCAATTAAAACTTGAATTTTTGTTTGTTTACCCTTTAATTAAGGTTAAATTCCAGTTTTTCTTCTCTTAAAGAAATTAAATATAATTTTATGAGTTTGCAACATTGATCTTCCTGTACTACCTGTTTACCTGTGATGTTTCAAAAGCATGTCTTCCGATGCGCAAAAATTCTCCTTTCTATGGACTCTTAATCAAGTAGGTATTACCATTTTTGGTGGTTCAATAAACTAACCTTTTAGCAATGATATTTCCCCTATAAGATAAAACAACCTAATACTAGTTTTTATAACATATACCTAGTAACTAGAGAAATACTGGCTTTTAAATAAGTATTGACCCAAAATTTGTACGGGGCGAGTTTAAGTTAATTTGGCCTAGAATAAATCCTAGCAAATCCAGCCCGTAACATCTTGAATACTATTAAAAAAAGAAACACAAAAAATTAAACAAAATTTATTAATTACTGGTTATAACGAACCTCGGATATAACGAACCGTATTTAGTTCATTTTTGAGGTTCGTTATATCCGGACTTCATTGTACTTCATCTTGGCTTCTCGCTGGAGTATGCAGTTTTGCTAAAATTAAAAAAAAAATTCTTATTTAGCAAAATATCTAGTTAAAGCTGAGAGGTGACCACCTGAACCAACTTTGTACACATACAAATATTTAAAATAAATTCTTGGTCCTGTAATGTGTTTTATGGTACTCTATATAGTGTCCTGTGAAGTATTGTACACCTATGAGCAGCTGAGCACTTTTCTTTTTAATGTATTTTTTCACTTATCGACTTCAAAATCCTTATTTAGTCCTAGCTTTCAGTCCTTAACATGATGGATGTGGCTACCCTGAAATGAACCAAGTGAATGGACTGAAACTGAGTCACATACCAAGATTTTCCTTTTTAATTTATACATTTTCTCAAAACTTAGGCTATAGGGGGGCAAGGTCTCGAGCCCTCTCATGGTTGCTCTCATGAAAATACATCTACAAAATATTGACATACATGTCCAAATTTTGGGTTGTTATCCCCTCGGTTTTCTCTAAATATAAACCTTGTACTATCATGCTTAATGGGAAACCCATAACTACATAGAGATTCCTATGTAGATATGATATTTTTATTAAGAATGGCAGTGTTAACTATATGTAAAGTTCATATCATTATTTTTGAGACAACTTTTTACAATTTTTTTTCGTTGGCTTTTGCTATAAGTTCTGATAAACAGCTGAGAACTGTCAAACAGTTATCTCAAAAATTATGATATGGAGTTTACACAGACCTACCTCATCAAGTTCAAGCTGCTTCCTCTTTTTTGATGCTCTCTATCAATTTGTGTGGCAGTCACAGTTAGAGAATTATAGTTGGGGAATCCAATCAGGGTGATCTTTATTTAGGAAATCAGCAGATCTTCCTGAAAACAAAAAATTTTTAAACAATATCGACAAAGGCTATTTTTTAGAATTTTTGTTTTAAAGTGTATGGAGCATGCTTTACTTGAGATTCACTAAATCCTCTTATTCTAAGGGCTTTATCCACATCTCCTGCCTCTGTTTTGATAAGGCATTTTGACTGTCACCTGCATTTTTCAATGCAGTAGGAATCCGAAAAAAACCACAGAACAAAAAACTTCACATTGTCTCTATTTTAGAATTTAGTGAAAAAAAAAACACTACAGTTAACCTCAAATTGGTTTGTTTGTTTGTTTTGTGACGTCATTTGAAAATGATGACAAGGCTGTGTTTTAGGTTTCTTGTTTTCAACTACCTACTTAGACGTATTTTTTATCAGGATAAAATAAAGTGCAACTTTTAACCTAGCCAACGCCGAACTTTCCATATATATTTTTTTTTTATGGTTAAATAAAATGGCAGATTTTGTTTTACGTTGTACTTATTTAATAAAAATAATGATTTTCAACCTATAACTTATACCAAAAACGACCCTGCCTTAAAGGAATTCTTTTGGGTCAAAAATAAGTAAATTTAACTTACACAGCCAACCAAAAAAGTTCTTAACTTTCAAGAAATCTTTAAGGTCAAGATTTACACTATTTTACAAGCTATGTTGTCTTGAAAATGCCTAGGGAAATCGATAACCTCAAAGTAGAATACTAGGTGAGGTTTAGCACAAACTGTGTCGTCACTTTGCCTTTATAGCCAAAATGAGTTTAAAGACTTATAAAGAAGGAAAAAGGTTTTTCCTAAAAGAATTCTTCAAAATTTCTTGTCTATAAATAACGATTTCTTGGGTTATTTGTTTCAGTTTCTGACATATCTTACAAACCTTTAACTGCAAAGTAATTTTTTAAGAAAAAAAGTAGAAGTTTTGACAAGTGATTGGAAATTTTGACCCTTCAGCTTGCCAATATGCCCTAAAATGTTACTTGGGATAGTTCCTATCAGACTTCCAAAGCTCAGCGCTCTAGCGTTTCTGTAAGTGGGCAATATTACTTTTACATAAATTTACATTTATAGGGGAGGGAAGTTATTAAAAAAGCTTATTCCGAACTACAGTTTTAGATAGGTCAAATATGGAATGAAATGTTTCAAGGAAAGATGGTACGGCAGATTCCGCGAACTTAGCGGGGTACTACCGTGCCCCCAGATGAATCTATAAGGCGCTTGAAAGTATTTCTTGAACATTGATACATTTCAGAGAGTAAATGTCAGACAGTTTAGATCGCGTATCACATAACGCACGAATAGAGAGCTGCTCTCTAGTGCAGAATAAATTTGATGTCGGAGTGCAACTTCGAATTGCGACAGTACTATACTCTCAAATAAACAAAGAATTGAAAGTAACTGCCGGAAGAATTTTTTCTTGAAAAAGTTGTCAGCGGCGGTACCCAAAAAAACTTAATTTGACCTTCAACATCGAAAATGTAGGCGGGCGTCAAGACGTAGCCACGGAGCCAGGATTAATAAACCGAGAACCGTAGTCGGTACCAGGATGGCGTCTGCAAAAATCTCCTAATGTGAACTCACGACGACCACGGCAGTTGTGTCGGAGCGCGTTCATGATTAACGCCGTGTGCACACCGGAGGCGCCCGGCGTTACTTTTTGCCCGTTCACGATTGACGCCGCGCACGTCCGGTTGGATGAATTTTCCGATCATGATTCGGTTGCTGGCTTTGGTGCGCACACAGAAAGGCGAAATGACGTTCACGATTAACACACGGCGAACAATCATTTATTGCGCACGAAGATGAAACATATGAGATCAAACTCTAACCCAACTTTACTCCTTTTTTTTTAATTCCACTAAAGTGATTGGGCACTAGTTTCCATCTATACGTGACCACCCTGATTCAAAAAACGCATCATGTGACGGGACAAGGTTTTTCACCGGTTTTAAATGCAGCGTCGCCTGATGCCTTTTTTGAATCAAGGTGGGCACGCATAGGTGGAAACTGGCTATAAGATGCCTTTTTCAACCTACTTATAGGCTATACCATTATCTTTGAGATAACTTTTTTTCAGACCATAGCATAGCAAGGTAAAGATCAAAAAATTGCTTGCTTTGGTTAGGAGTCAATCGTTTTTCTTGAATAATTTCATAAAAAATACAATTTAATATACAGTTTCAATGCGCTAATAGAGCTAAACGTATACCTTGTGAATATTCGTTTCATAAAGCTTAACTTATCCAGCGATTTAATCCTCTTGATAGCATGCGCGCGGCCAGTGCATGTTAAAAAGAGATGAATCGCAGTTGAGTTGATCCGGTGCTAAATCAATATAAGTATGGGATTAATCCAAGATGGTGTATGTCTAAAAGACAGTTCGGTATCTATTTACATTTTGCTATTTTGTTAATTTGAGATTTTTCTATAAACAAGCATTTGTGAAGTGAACGAAAATTTCTTTAAAAGTTAATTTTTTTAAATATTGGCTGTGTATTCAAATTATAGACGGTAAGTAAAAGTACAGTTGTATATTATAATTGGTTATAAATAGATAATATGGCTAGATAAAAAAGTACCTATATCTTAAGTTAGGTATAAAAAATCTTAATATCTCAAAAACTCTATAGTGTCCTGTGGAGTCCGGTAGACAATTTCTGTACACCTACTGTGGGCAGCTAATCACTCCCGTGTACACCCGTTTCCTATGTAGTTTTCATAGTTAACCGGGTGGGCCAAAAAAAAACCGGACCATTTTTTTATTATTGTAACTTTTGAACTTAACCATCGATTTTAATGGAAAAAAACTGTACTTGGCATAGAATTAATCATAGTTTTGAACAAATAATTTTTTTTGTCCGTCATTTCAAAATCCAAGATGGGGGACGAAATAAAATTGTACCCTTCAAAGATGTTCGTTTATTCTTGTGTTGCGAACACGTTTTAAGAAGTTTTTTAAATCACTAAAAAATCAACATTCTTGCCAGGCACAACAAGGTATGAATCAGCAAAATCTGTTTAGTAGTTCTAAAAAAATATATTTTTGTTTTAACCAATGTTTTGAATATTATACGATTGCCTTGCCAATCATGTCTGCATTTATTTCCTTATAAATTCATTACTACTGAACCGATTTTGATGAAATAAAAAATATCCTAGTGAGAATTGATTGCTTTTTAAAGATCATGATCAAAATTTGTTAACATCTTAAAATTTAAGATGGTGGACAGAATCCTAATTGATTCTTCAAAATGGCGTGTTTAGTCTTATTTTCTGAAAATGTTTTAATTTTTTTTTAATTTATAGAAAAGTACTACTTTTCCCCCGCACAACAAGGTATAAATTAGTAAATTCAGTTTGCTGGTTCTCAAAAAATCTATTTTTGTTTCAGCCATTGGTTTACAGATTATACGATTGCATTGCTATTCCTGTCTGCATTCTTTTATTTATAAACTCATTATTACGGAACCGATCTTAGTGAAATAAAAAAAATCATGGTAAGAATTGATTATTCTTTATAGTTAATTATCGAAGTTTGCTTCATCTTAGAAGTTAGGATGTCGGAAATAATCATACTTGACCCTTCAAAGAGGCGTTTATTATTTTCCAAAAATGTTTTAGTTTTTTTTATTTATAGAAAAGCACTTCATTAATTTTTATATCTTTATGCGGGAGAAAAGTAATGTTTTTCTATAAATGAAAAAAAAAAACTAAAACATTTTCGGAAAATAAGAATAGGCACGCCATTTTAAAGAATCAAGTTTGATTCTGTCCGACATCTTAAATTCTAAGACGCCGATAATCTTTGATCGAGATCTTTAAAAAGAAATCAATTCTCAACATGATTTTTTTTTATTTCACTAAAATTTGTTTAGTAATAATTAATTTATAAGGAAATGAACGCAGACAGGATTGGCAATGCAATCGTATAATCTGTAAAACAAGGGCTGAAACATAAATAGATTTTTTCAGAACCACCACACCGATTTTACTAATTTGTACCTCGTTGTGTAAAGGAAAAGTAGCGGTTCTTTATAAATTTAAAAAAAAACTGAAACATTTGGAAACACACTATTTTGAAGAATCAAGTATTATTCTGTCCGCCATCTTAAATTTTAAGATAGCGATAAACTTTGATCACGATCTTTAAAAAAAATCAATTCTCACCAGGATGTCTTTTATTTCATTAAAATTGGTTCAGTAGTAATGAATTTATAGGGAAATAAATGCAGACATGATTGGCAAGGCAAAACAATGGTTAAAACAAACATATTTTTTTTTAGAACCACTGAATCGATTCTGCTCATTCGTACCTTGTTGTGCATGGCAAGAATGCAGCTTTTTTACTAATTTAAAAAAGTAATTAAGACATGTTCGCAACACGAGAATAAACGAGCATCTTTGAAGGGTACATTTTAATTTCGTCCGATATCTTGGATTTTAAGATAGAGGCCAAACAAATACATTTAGTCAAAACTCTGATTAATTCTCTGCCAAGTGCAGTTTGTCCCATTAAAATCGATTATATAGTTTAAAAGTTATAATGAAAAAAAATTGCCCGGTTTTTTTTGGCCCACCCGGTATACACAATAAACCGAAATTATTAAGTTTTATGTCATTTTCTCAAAAGGTAAGCCTTTTACAGAAAGTATGTAATCAACTTTATTGTAGAAAACTATATTATGGGCCAAGTCCACGGTTAGCACTTAATTGGCATCCATAAATTGTGGATATTTTTTAGGATCACGAAAAAAAATCATGTTTTTTTTAGGTTTTATTCAGTTTTCAAAAAAACTATTATTAGCATTTTCGGAGTAAATGCTAAAATACCTTTTTTAGACAAAATAAAATGTTCATATACATATGGGCTCGAAATATAAAGTTTTTAAGGTACAGGGTGTCAAACTTTTTAAAAAATCGGTTGTGCGCCACTGACAATTTTTATTTTGTGTATTTTTTTATAACTAAGCAAATCCAAAATACAAATTTTTTACTTCATAAGTTTTTTCGCATCGTACTTTGTTTTCGAGATAAAAATAAAACCCTTTATTATCATTTCCTGAATATGGAATGAGGACTTGCAATAAAGTGCTTTATACTTTTTATCTCTAAAACAAATCATGGTAAAAAAAATCCAAAAGACTAATTTGTGTTTGTATTTATTTAATCAAATAAAAGAAAAAATATACCGAATTTTGAAAATATTTAGTAACGCATAGTTTTTTCTCAAAAATATTGTTCACGAGGTGCTTCGGCACATCTCTGGACTTAATTATTTTAATCTAAGTAGTGCCAAATTCGCCTCTTGTCACTACAAACAGCACTGTCAAATTTCAACGAAGTTGACTAAACGATTATAGGTATTATGATTGTTTTTTTATTTTGTGACCCTTAGAAATACGGCCCCTAATGCATTATTTCCATGGTTTTTAGTAAGAACATTCCTTTAAATTACTCAAAGGAGCACCACATACTTTAAAAATACCCTGTTACGTCTATATTAGTCTAGTTTGTGAACGATCCCTAACTTTATTTTTCGTCTAGTCTAAATCCGGACCTGTGCACCCTTGGGCGGCTTTTTTCTTGATGACAAGTGACACAGTCAAAAGTAATCTCAATGATAATGGTATAGAGTTTACATAACTGCCATAGGCAGTTACACTTTTGTGATATTTCCAACCTCTTTGTTTATCATGTGCATAGTGACAACAAGACAAATTCTGAAAAATGGCATGTCTTTGAGTTGTTTTTATCTGTGGGTTTTTTTTTTCAAATATTTCTGGTTAGGAAATATGTTTTGTATCATGTCAAAGTCACAAAAGTGTAACTGCATATGGCAAGGACCTCGATGGACTATATATAGTAAGGACGGAACCCATTATTAGAAGCTAAGTTTTTCACTAAACTTCAAAGTAATTAATATTATGTCAAAACAAATACAAAAGGAACCTCTTTATTGTTACGAAATTCTAGTACAACTTTTGGTCCCTTTAAAGAATAACAAAAATTGGGTTCATCTTTTAAATCTGTTATTGGCGGGAAATTCCTTTCGATTCAAATCCGCCAATAAAAAAATATAGAATTGTCAAATGACAGACAGAAGACGTCCGGTGAACGCCCGGCGCGTCTGGGTAAATTTCACACTGTAAATTTTAACCCGAATCATGAACGCACTCCTGAAAAGAAAAGAAGTCTATCGTCCATAGCACAGCCTTCGTAAACTAACGAGCCACGAACCAGAAGAAACGGCAACACAGCGCGGAGGCCAGTCATTTTCGTCCACGTGCGTCGCCCACCACGCTAGTTACTGGCCGTTTCCGCGCAGATAATGTTTTTTTTTAACTTTTAGTATATTTCAAATCGCGTTACCAAATAAAACAACTGTTCTGGTTTTAGTGAGATGTGTGGTGAACTTAAAATTTTATTACCTACTTAATAAAAGCTGTGTAAAAAAGACCTTTTATACACCGGTAATAAGTGAGGTTAGATGTTTGTTTTTGTTTGGAATTTTTGGTCTGTTTTTTCTTTTTAAATTTTAAACATGCCGTGAAAGTGTTGGGTACCTGGTTGCAAAAGTAACGATGCATTAATGAAGAGGGTCACGAAACAACCTTTAGCTTCCCAAAAGAAAATGACCTAAAAAATGCTTGGCTTCAGGCCATACACAGAGAAGATTATGTTGTGACTGCATCTTCAGTGGTTTGTTGGAAACATTTTGACATAAGTGACGTTGGTAGAACCGAGATAATTAGGGATAAAGAGGAAGTACAAAAGGAGGTGCCACTAACATTCCCTAGGTTAAACAATGGGGCAATACCTCGGCTATTTGAATCTCAACCCGAGTATATGTCAAACCCCAAACCTCCAGTAAGAGAAAATCCTGACGACAACGAAAAAAATTGAAGAAAGGGAGGGTATGGAAATATATATAAATATATATTGCGTTTATAGACTTCGAAAAAGCATTGAGCACTGGGCAGTAAAAGATCTTTAATTAATAGCCGAATAGATCACAGATATACAGACTTAATAGCCAATTTATATAGTGAAGCAACAACATTAATCAAAATCCACAGAGGAACCAAGCCAATCCGCATAAGAAGAGGTGTCAGCGTGACACAATATTCCCTAAATTATTTAACCAGGCCCTAGAAGATGTTTTTAAAAACTTAGATTGGGAAGAAATAGGCATCAAAGTAAACGGACAATTCTGAACCACCAAGATATGCTAATAATATCAATCAATCTAAAAGAAAATAGAACAAGTAGAGGAATATATAGGACCCGGGACAAATTATTAAACTGAAAAAAGAAAAGCAAACAGCTGAAATCAAGAGACGAGTAAGATTGGCCTGGGCAGCATTCGGTAAATTAAGCAACATATTAAGAAATAAAAAATATCCTCAGTACCTCGAAACGGAAGTGTATAACAAATGTATCCTTCCTGTACTTACCTATGAATCCCAGACCTGGACACTTACAAAATCAAATATGGTAAAGCTAACAGGTAGAAAAGGAATGAATTGATAAGAAATAAAACAAAAGTAAGGGATGTCAGAGCAGAAGTAGCAAAATTAAAATGGAAATTTGCCGGTCATATTATCAGACAGAAAGACGATTGATGGAACAAATGTATTGTAAACTGGAGAACTTGGCCAAAGATGGATTGACGAAGGCTAAATAGAATAGATATAAAAAAAGGTAAGTTCATTTAAAGTTTAAATTAACATGGTACCACTTAAACTAGATTCATAGTTCTGTAAAGTAAGCAGTCAGACATAAGAAACTATCCCACAAACATCCCGTTGTTCAAACTTGATAGTAATAACTTAGCAGTAAGAAAGGAATAATTTTTATTTATTACTTCTCACTTCATACTGCTTACTTCACGGTACTATGAATCGAACTTTAGGGTTGTTCTCACAAATTGTTTAAAAGGAATTTCTCTTCTGTTTATTCTAGGTTTTGTTACATATTTTTTAACATGATTAATGGCCACTGATATTTATTTCCAAATGTTTTGTTTGTTTTAAAAATTAAATGTAACACGCCTAAACACAGTTTATTAGTTTTTACAAAAAAAAATACAAAATCGCCAAACTACAATCAAAACAAATAGCAGATGTTTATATCTCCCATGTATATATCGGCCCACCAGCCGGCCAATTTGCGATGTTGCCTTTTCTGGTTCGTGGCTCGTTAGTTTACGAAGGCTGCGTCCATAGCCAAGTTCTGCTGAAACAAAGTGATGTTAGATAGATGCAAGTCTAAGATGTAGCTCGACCACTCTTAGGGCCCGTTTATCAATGGACGGTTACCCCTCGGGTTAAAGATAGCCCTGGGTTTAAGTTGTTAAAAGTGTTTATCCATCCAAGGTTAACTGCAAACTCGAGGGTCCAGTTCGGTTAGCTCTTGGTTGACCACAATATTTCGAATTATTTTAAAGTGTTATTTTTTTTATTTGGGTTGATATTTTTCAAAAGCGTAACATTTAAATTGTTTACTTCAATTTCATAGGAGTTAAATAGGATGCTGCAAACTTTTTAAATCACCAGCGGCGATACTTTATTTTGTGTGAAGCTGGGATGATGGAATTTCCCACAGACATGGAGATTTTTGCAATGGGAGCAGTCTACCAATCAAGCTTAAAATAAATATTATTTTTTCTATGAGTAAGATAACGTCTAATAGAAAGGCACTCCATTAATAACCCAATAAATATCCCACCCGCCCACAGAGCTATACCTAATATGTATGTATACCGAACCACAATGTGTTCGCAGTGGAAGGGCTACAAGGCCCTCACAGAAGAATCATCAACAATATTATGTGTACCAGTTTTATTATAATGACAATATATGTATGTAGTTTTAAAAAAATTTATATTTATTTAAAAATGCAAAATAAAAATTAAATCTATTTTAAACACTGAGTATTTCAAATTTTTATTTGGCGGTCCCTGAATGACTTAGTTAGAGCAAATTATTTTAAAAGGCTTTCCGTTTTCGGTCTAGAAGCAAATCATATTACTTTTTGACAACAGACCATTTCCCCCTAATTTGACCCCGCTGAATCCGAATATCTCTGTTGCCAACTCGAAAAATCGACAGGGACGGAGAAAATCCCCCCCAAACCCCCAAAAACCTCTTTTTTTTTCAGCTGTATGCAATTTTCTCGAAAACTAACCTTTTTATCAAAAACTGCAAAGAACAGTTTTTTGTGGAGAATAAAATTCCCTTTCCCCAAAAAACATGTTTCTTATAGATTTTTCAAAATTTTCTCAAAAACTACACTTTTTAGGAAAAAATATGTAGTATACTTTATTGTAGAACATAACATTTTCTTTTAAAAACTTTATTAAAATGTCGGGTTGTTGCCATATTTAAGGCTTCAGGGGCGTACTAATATAAACTTATTTTCAAAAATAACTGCAATAATCAGTTTCTCTTGCATATTTAAATATCTTCTCTAAGATTTTTAGAAAAAAATGTGCCTTTATTCTTTATTGAGTATAAGACAATTTCTTTTTAAATAATATATTACAAAGTGAGGTTAATGTTATGATAAATACTTCAAAAAGGTTCGTAATTTATCCTACTAAAATAAAATGTTTCCAAATTAAAATAAACTGTTTTTTGATTAGATTAGATATTTTGATTTATCTAAATAAGTTCTTTAAAGCAAAAAAAACACCGGTGGTTATAAGGGGAGGGGACATAAGGGCCATACCCCCCCCCCCTAAGCAATATTTTTGTGCAGAATGTAACAGTAGTAACTTTGAGACAGGTGTTTTTGGATATTTTTTTAAGCATATGGAACTAAAAATAAAGTGGTGAATCTTATGCAACGGTTTGGGGGGGGGGGGAGCATAATCATAATTAGGTACTCATTGAAATTGAAATTAAAATTGAGGTTTTGATGGAAATTGAATGAAACCCGTAACAAAAATAATATTTTTTGGTAATTTTTGCAATTTACGGACGCCCCTGAAGAGTTTTCTATACTATAGGTAAATTTAGTGGGAATAAGGACACTGTTGTTCTGGTAAATATACGTTTTAATCCATCGGTAACGTTTCGACAATGGTTTTTGTCTTCTTCAGACTAAAAAGGTTACAACTCATTAGTAAGATAATACAAAATACGGCACATTAATACATCACCAATTAAAAATTATTATTCTTTTCCCAATAAATAACATTTAAAGTGACCTTATTAACAATATATAATTTTTTTCCTAAATATTTTTTTCCCTTTTAATGTATATGTAACTGATTTTTTTATTTATTTATATAAAGAAATAATTATGGTTTATTTTTCTTCTTTTTTTTTGTTAATATATATAAAATTTTTTATACAAAGGTTCAAAAATTTTGTCACTAGTAACTGATGGGTGGCTCAATAAAATACGCACAAAGAGATCAATCAGCTATTCATATTAAAACAATAATAATAAATAAAACCTGTAACAACAATGTACACATTATAAACCTATGTTAAAATTTAAAACAAAATTAAATAAAATAAATCTTAGTCATCAAAAATTCTGGGATGAAAACAACAAAATAATAAAAAATATCGCAAAGAAAAACAATTATCCATCAACATTTATAAATCAGTGTGTTCAAAGATTTACAAAAAAGCATATGGGCCCACCAGAGAACTCTGAAAATATTAATAATGAAAGAAAAAAATATTTTAAGATCCCATTTGTCCATGGCTTATCTCACAAACTAAAGCAATGCTTTAAAAAAAATGACCTATAATTGGTTTTTTATAACTTAAAAACTACAAACAGCTCATTTACACAACTTAAAGATAAAACTCCATTTCTAAAGCAGTCTAGTGCGATCTATAGTATACCCTGTAGCTGTGATCAAATATACATCGGTCAAACAAAACAATATATTGAAAATCGTTTCAAACAACATAAATACGATTGCCAAGAAAAAAATAAAAATAAAAAAGATAAGACAGCATTAGCCACTCATCATTTTTCAACACAGCATGAGTTTAAGTTTGAGGAAGCAAAGATCTTGGATAAAGAAACTAATTATTACAAACGCTCCATTTTGGAAATGATATATATAAACATTAATAAAGATAGAGCAGTTAATTTACGTAGCGATGTTAACAAATTGAGTACGGTCTATAACTCCCTACTGAATAGAATTCGCTTAAAATAACCCCCAAACGACGATTAATGAAATTAACAATAAACAAAATAAAGTAAACTTAAAAGAAAATTATAGTTAAAAAATAATATAAAATATTTATAGAAAAAAAAAAAAAATATATATATATATATATATATATATATATATATATATATATATATATATATATATATATATATATATATATATATTAATATTAATATTATAAAAATGATCAAAATTATATAAAATATATAAAAAAAAAAGAAAAAATAATAATAATATTAATAAAAAATATAAATATAATATGTGTATGTATGTATGTGCATGTGTGTATATGTATGTATGTATGTGATTGTATGTATGTATATGCGGGTGTATGTATATATATGTATAATATAAAAGGAAAAACATAAAGCTTTTCCCCAATTAAACCACGACAACAAAATACGAAGTAGTCATGAATACGTAAATTAGTTGAAAATTAGCGTTCAACCAAAAAATATTTTTTGCTTTTTTAAAATATTAATTGTATATACCAAGGTTTAAACAGGAAAAGTTTTGTGTTCTGACAACAATGCATGTTATCAATGCATTTTAATATACAACAACTCCAAACTAGAAAATAAGTTCCATTACTGTCTTAATTGTATCATACTATATACACTTGTCCCACTCTAAATTAAATCAGTACCGTACACTACTAGTTCCACTCTATTCAAGGTTGCCTTTTGCTTTAAACTTAAAGAATTTTAATTTGTTTTAATAATTCGGAACCATGAAAATCCAGAATAGTGACAACAATGCGGACTATTAATGTTGGGTTTCGTTTTTAATTTTGTGCCGTTTGTTTTCCTGATGTGCTTGAATTCTTGTTTTTTATTGTTCCAATGTACGATCTAGTCTGAAGGGTGAGTACGGAATTTTAAATATTTCAACAGTCCTTTTTAATTTTGTTTTAAATTTTAACATAGGTTTATAATGTGTACATTGTTGTTACAGGTTTTATTTATTATTATTGTTTTTATATGAATAGCTGATTGATCTCTTTGTGCGTATTTTATTGAGCCACCCATCAGTTACTATAGTGACAAAATTTTTTGAACCTTTGTATAAAAAATTTTATATATATTAAAAAAAAAAAGAGGAAAAATAAACCATAATTATTTCTTTATATAAATAAATAAAAAAATCAGTTACATATACATTAAAAGGGAAAAAAATATTTAGGAAAAAAATTATATATTTTTAATAAGGTCACTTTAAATGTTATTTGTTGGGAAAAGAATAATAATTTTTAATTGGTGATGTATTAATGTGCCGTATTTTGTATTATCTTACTAATGAGTTGTAACCTTTTTAGTCTGAAGAAGACAAAAACCATTGTCGAAACGTTACCGATGGATTAAAACGTATATTTACCAGAACAACAGTGTCCTTATTCCCACTAAATTTACCTATAGTTGCATTGCAAGGACGTGATAAGTTTTCTATACTATGGGTCACATTTTATGACACACTGTTTAAAAGGACATTTTATTATCGGGCCTGCCGCCGAAGCCATAAAAGGTCGAAAGTACAAAAGGTCGAAAAAAAATCGACAAAACAAAATATTAAAAGTACAAATTTACCGTATCAAGTCGAATTGACCTATCCGGTCGATGTGGACCCGCGGCCGTATTTTCGATCTTTTGTACTTTCGATCTTTTGTACTTTCGACCTTTTGTACTTTCGACCTTTTATCCGTCGCTCTTTATTATCCACCGAAAAGCTAAATAAGACACAAATTTGATTAGTTTGGATTGATCTTAAATAATTTCTTTAAATTAAGAACACCACTGGAGCGGTAAATATAAAATAACTTCCACTTTGTTATACATCGTTTAAAAGGAAATTTTCTTGGCTATGATGAAGTATAGAACACATTTTTTGATAAAGTGCTTGGCTTTTAAGAAAATTGAATAAAACGTATGAAAAACATGTTTTTTTTTAATGATTTGTTGAAATCACCCCCATTGACGGACGTTGCTGGAGAGTTTGCTATAAGTCAAACCCCACCTAGTTTCACATTTTTAAAAAGGGAATTTTCCTGTCTACAAAAAAGTGTAGAACAAGTTTTTTATGTTAAGCTTAGTTTTTGAGAAAATTAGATAAAACCTGTAACAAAAATGGTTTATTTTCTGTTTTTGCAAAATTAATTTAATTTACGGATGCCCCTGGAGTTTTATTTATAAAACCCATTTACTCACGTTACACGTCATTTTGAAGAAAATTTTATTGAGTATACTAAAGTGTAATACACGGTTTTCTGCAGATATTAGTTTTTAAAAAAATTAAATAAATCTTGGAAAAAACATAGCTATTTCTTCAACTTTTTTTAATTACTTCAAATAACGGACGCCGCTGGAGAGCTTGTTTTTAGTCTAACTTTATTAGGTTATACCACGTTGAAAATGGAATTTTATTGTCTACAGTAAAGTATAATATACATTTTTCTCTTAGAAGCTTAGTTTTTAAGAAAAGTTATGTTAATATGTTATTATTTTTTAATTATACAAATATATATTTTGAATGTACACCTGTGACAATTTGGGCTTTCCAGCGGCAATTTAAAATTCCGCCGCCATTTTGGCCGCCATCTTGAATATCTCAGCCTCTGTCAATATTTCGAGTTGGCAACAGGGATATTTGGATTCAGCGGGGTCAAAATAGGGGGAATTGCCCATTTGCCAAAAAGTAATATAAAATGCTTCTAGAAAGTGGATTTTCCCGAATCTTGCCTGAACTATCAAGTTCTTTTGTTATGCGACAGTATTTTAGGAATCATAAATAATCAACAATTAAGTTATAGAGTAACATCAAAATAAAATACTTAAATGTTTAAAACATGCTAGAGCACTTTTATAATTCTGTGGTCGACACTTAAAAGGTCATAGGTCAAAATATAGCAA
Source organism: Aspidapion aeneum (assembly GCA_963576565.1). Taxonomy (NCBI): domain Eukaryota; kingdom Metazoa; phylum Arthropoda; class Insecta; order Coleoptera; family Brentidae; genus Aspidapion; species Aspidapion aeneum. The sequence continues at coordinate 63,556,367 of OY755043.1, forward strand.
AATACAAGTTTTTTTGCAACTTGCTTTAACATTGCATATTCTTCAATCCCTTAACTCTTCGTGACTCGCGTGGATTACCATTGTAATCCACATACTTTCTAACGAACATAATATTTACTTTGACCTTGTATGTATTATCCCATTTAGGGTCGGTTTATCAATAGAGGGTTAGGCCTGACCCGTGGGTTATCTTTGATGGCCGTCTTTTTTTGGCATGTGGTAAATATAAATCAAAAAGAATGAAAAAATAGGTTTTACCTATTTTTCATTCTACGAGTGAAACGACAGCGAACCAAGGAAACTAAGTCCATGGCGGGACGAAAACGTCCACCGGTCTATAAGGAAGAAAAACATTTTGTCACAGTTCGACCAGACCATGCTATCACCGTCTCCAAGGTATATCGGTTTGAAAACGAAAACAATGAGTTAACAAAGTACAAAAAGCAACTTTATAGGTGTATAGTCAACCACGGCCACCGGTGTTTAACCCACGGGTCAGGGCTAGCCCACCATTGGTAAACCGGCCGTTAGTCGATCTCCGGAAGTTCCAGCGCGTTAGTGTCGCAGATAAGTACAAGTGAATTTGACTAGATTACGATAGTAATCCACGCGACCATTTCTGTAACCGATTTTTAAATTCTTTCTGGTAAGTAAATTTATTGTTAGGGGCTTTAGATGTATACATATTTGTGTTTTTTTCAAGCAAATATGAATTCTTATTTCAGTGGTGAGAAAATGACTGAATCACCGACATATTGGGCTGTAAGTATGTTGATTGCAAATAAATAAATAAATTAATATCTTAGCAATATCGTCATGAAGTGTGTGTGTGGGTGTAGGTATGCGGATGTGTGTGGGTGTAGGTATGCGGATGTGTCTGTGTGTGTGTGTGTGTGTGTGTGTGTGTGTGTATTGTTTATGTCCGTAACACGATAGCTGCTAACTCGCTAAACCGATTTTCATAAGATAGTGTTCGACACTAACATCCATTAATGCCAATGACAGTTTTTTGACATTTTAAAAAGTGCTAACTTTTAAATGCAGCGTCGCATCTTTATGCGGTTTTTGGAATGGAGTAGACTATATTTTGCTCAATAATTTGTGTTTTATAGTAGAATTGACTATGATTTATTAAATCTTTACTTGTAACAGCTAAAACATGCTGAAACTAAAGTTTGTTAACTATTATAATTTATAAATAAACTAAAACCTTAACCGTATTTTATAGGTAAATGCACGCAATGTGAGTGTAAAAATTTGTTTGTCCCTAAATTTCATTCATGTCCTCCACATTTTTCTTTCAATTTCATAAAAACCCCGTATTTTTTTGATTTAGGAAGAATCATTAAAATATATTTTTAAGGGCAGATTAGAAACACAATCCGAGTACAATGTTTAAAAAATTATATTGAAATTCGGATAAAATTTTTTGCAATCATTTTTGTAATAAAAATATTGTTAGAACTTGGTTTTCGAGATATTAAAACGAAACGCAAAATTTAATTTTAAAGCATATTTTTCATCCAACATGGAAGGTATTAGATTCGTTATACTCCGTGTATGTATTTTAATCCAGGATTGCCATTAATATTGATAAAGGGACCGCAGAGTGCAAAATTGACAATATATTTTACACTTCTTTGGTTGGTAGCTTTTTTGAAAGATTCGGTGTCAGCAAAAATTAATAAAAATTTTTTTAAATAAAAAATCCAAATTGACAGGTATAGGTAGGCCCAAAGCGCACTTACGAAATTATACAGTTTTGTATTTTTATGAATCAGGTTATTGAGTAATTTTGTACCCAACTGCGACTAGTAGTTACAAGTAAATTTAGCAGTTGAGTGTTTTGTTTAATTTTTTTTCCAAGTTTTAGATTTAATTCCGGTTCAGCCTTATAAAAAGAACTATGAATTTACCATTCATTCAGCTTTACTCAAAAAGTACGTGTAGATTTTCTACGGACGCAAACAGTGTTATCTTCCATTAAGTGAAGTTGGGAGAGGAGAAAGGAAGGAGGGAACTAGTAAAATGGTGTCGAAAAAATCTTAAAGCATGTGCAGAAATAATTTTTGAAATCGCTTTATATTTATGAAAGGTATAGCTACAACTATTACTATTAAGGAGGGTGGGGAGAAGAGATGGGTGGTGGCAGGGAGGACGAGGACTACAAAGTAACTATAGTAAATTAGAGTACATTTGGATTGGCAAAGGAATTTAATTAAAATCGCCTGAAATTTAGATAATTTGTATGCCTTAAATGTGACAAAATGGCGTCTGAAGACCGCCATGTTATTTCCTGTTTAAAAAAAAAGCCTATAGCACCTTCGGGATCAGTAGCAATTCAACGACGCCTTTCTTGTCAAAATTTAGTCGTTTAGCCTCTAGCGTGACACAAACATACTTATTTACATACTTACATACATGTCCCAATCGAAAAACATTACCCTTCCTTTCGCCGTGCTGCAGTTGGGTAAAAAAATGACAGAAATTAACACTTCGTGCAATTCCCAACACAAAACGCAAATTTTCAAAAATTTTAAACTTCTTATCCCCCCAGAAATTTTTTTACACCTGTTAAGTGAGAAACTTAAGTCAATTAGATAAAAGCACAGTTCTTCTTTCCAAAGACGTGTCTTTTTCTGAAAACCATGATATTATCAGTTCAAGCGATTGGATTTTTCAGTTGACTTTCTGCTGGGACGATAGCAATGTTAGAAAGATTCAAGTTTAACATGGTAACTTCGAAAACGGTGTATTAGCGTGGATCCGCTTTTTATACTTGCTGCGCATTATAAAGACCCTGCCCTTAACAAAGACGTAGGTACCAGGTAAAACTACGTTTGGCCAAAGAAGCAAAATTTGCAGCAATTGTAAAAATGGCATATCACTTGAAAACTATTCTCTATATTTACAGTATTTGTCCATATATGAAATATAGCTCTAAGAACAAATATGCGTCGAATAGTTGAGTTTTTATCAACATTAAAGGAGTCAATTAAGTCAAATATTTGTGTTTACAGTCAACACTTGGATTTCTTAGTCTCAAGTGATTTTTGTTGACAAACTCAATTGGATAAATACAAACAAACATGTGTTCGTGCAACTTTAATTTTAAATTCAAATTTTGCGCCAAGTTCCCGTATTCGGAAAACCCACACAATTTCAATTTGATTGGCACAAGCAAAACGCCAGCGCCATCTACGAAAAATGAATCTGCGCAAAAAGGCGTAACCAAAAAAGATTCGTCTGTCGTATTCTATCGAGGTCATCACGCAGCATGGTGATAAATTCTATTAACCAAAAAATCCAATAACATTCTTAGAAAATCAAACTAAACCATTACACAAACAAGTGATTCTAGTGTGGATCGACTGCAACGACTGGGCCAGCGAGAGGAGCTCCTCTGGACGACGGAAACAGCTGAAAAGGTGAGTGCCAATCCTCTATATTGTCTTTGTGTGGCTCGGAAAAATTAATATTTTTACATCGTCCTTTTAAGGATTTTTGCACCCAGATTTTATAAAACGGCCAGCGCTTACAGTCCCGCTGCTCTACCAACCTCAAAATAGCAACATTTTCTGGTCCCACGACCCAGATAGTTTTTTAAAATTTGTTTGCTAAAAATATTAGATCTTTTCGTCTCGCCATTTTGGCTCGTTTGTTGCCGTGTCCGGTTTAGAAAGGAGGTTCCGTCCCCCCTTGCGTGGCTTAACGGTTGCTCCACCCACATTTCATTGCAGCCGAAATTGGCACTTGGTACGTCGTTTGTTTTGATTCAAAAATCGAAATTTGTTTAAATAATAGTTATTTGTTTAAATAATATGTTATAGTTATTCAAAACAACAAAAGTGCTTGTGAGTTAAATGCTTTATTCTTATTGAACAGGTAAACAAACACATCTAGTAGAATTAGTATTTACCTGTAAATAATAAGAGAAGCGGTAGTAGGTACAAGTTGTTTTGTGTGCATTTATTTTGGGAGAAAAATCGCGACCTAGGACAACAGCTGTTGATAAGTTTTTGCGTTTATTCGAGAAATCGATAATAAAATATATGCGTGTTGGACTCTTTTGGACTGATTAAAGTCAATAGGGGTCAAGTGTTAGTTTTATTCCTTTTAAATATTTTTTATTTTTTTAATTAACAATATGTCGTTAAAAAAGCTTGAGAATCAACGCAAAGTTTCAATATTTCGTATTACGGAAACGTATAACTTGGGAACAAAAGCTAAATCAGATAGTTCTTCCTTGCCAATTTTTAAGGCGTTTTACGAATCGTTAGATGATCACTATGAACAATTTAAAAACATTCATAATGACATCATAGGTCTCTTGAAAGACGACGACGATGATGAATTCGAAGTACAGGACAAAATTAGGAAAGATACGGATCTATTCTACCACCAAGCTAAAGTTCTTTTTTCGAGTTTATGTTCCGATTCAGTTCATTCAAATTTTACCCACGCAACTTCACACTATTCACGTAGCGATGATCTGGGCCCTTTAAAGGTACCTTGCTTTAATGGAAACGTAAAAAAGTGGCCAACCTTTTACGATGTTTATTCTTGTTTGGTTCACGAAAACTCTAATTATTCCGATATAAGGAAATTTCAACATTTGCTAACCTTCCTTGAGGGCGAACCACTTAATATTTTAAGCTCTATAAAATTAACGGCAAGTAATTACGCAATCGCCTGGAAGGTATTAACAGATCGCTATACCTACTGGAACTCAATCTACTATGCAAATTCTTTAAAGGGAAACCAGTCAGCAAAGGATCTTAGAGTCTTGGTAGATACCTTTTCCGAGAATATTGCGGCGCTCAAAAATCTTGAATTTCCAGTAACGTCGTGGTGTTTTTGTTTATTTTCAATTTTATTATCAAAAATCGATCAAACCACAAGAACCGCTTTCGAATTAAAGTATAGTACTACCGAGATTCCAACATATCAAAATCTAATTCAGTTTCTTATTAACCAATGCCGTGCTCTTGAAACAGTACAGCTATCTCCCCAAAATACGCAAATGCAACCTTCGACTTCAAAACAGCAAAAACCAAATTATTCGAATTCTAGTAACCAAAAATATAATTCTTATTCAAATAATCAGTACAAATCAAGCCCTCCATCAAATTTTTTAGCGCATACGCACTCACAAGTATCAAATAAACAATCCAATATTCAATTTCGACAAAACCAACAACCCTATAAGTGCAAATTATGCAATAATTCTTTTCATCCACTCTCGCAGTGTGGTGTTTTTATTTCCAAATCTCCTTCAGATCGTTTTACTTATGTAAAACAACAATCGTTATGTATCAACTGTTTACGTTCAAATCATCAAGTAATTGACTGCAGTAGTACCTACAACTGCAGGGTATGTCGACATAGGCACCATAGTCTTATTCATCTATCGCAAATGACAGATTCAATCCGTCAGAATTCAAGTCAATCCTTTGTTAATTCAAGCCAAAATTCAAATCAAAATTCGAACTTAAATCAAAGTTTTAATTCAAATCAAGTGGCCGTGCCTAGCACAGGCACAAACTTATCGTATCAGAATTCAAATTCAAGTCTTAGCCAACAGAACCCTAGTTTTGTTCAACCCAGTTCAAATTCAATTCAAATCAATTCGAATCCAAATACATCTACAAATCAATACTCTTCGTTATCCACCTTGACGCCCCGGACGACAGTGCTTCTAGCGACTATAAAATTAGAGGTACTGGATAGTCGGGGTAACTACCAACCTGTCCGAGCACTTCTGGACAGCGGTAGCCAAGCTAACCTGATAAGCGAAGCTTGTCTTAACAGGTTAGGCTTGCCAAGAAACAAAATTTCGATCCCTGTTCTGGGACTAAATCAATCTTCGTCGGCCACTAACGGCATTTCTACTTGCACTATTCGAGCCCTAGGCCAACAAGAGCCTACCTTTTCTATTCAAGTCTTCGTTTTACCGAAACTCTGTTCGAATATGCCCTCAATACAGGTAGATTCATCCAATTGGAGTCATATTTCAAATCTAAAGCTTGCAGATAATCAATTTTACAACCTTGGTCCAATTGACTTACTCTTAGGTGCACAACTTTACACAGAAATCGTCCAATCAGGACGAATTCCAGGACCTCACGGCCTACCCTCCGCTTTTGAGACAGTTTTTGGGTGGGTCTTGATGGGCCAAACTCAAAACATAAATATTTCACCTCAATTCAATTCTTACTTTACTTCCTGTGAGCAGTCTCTCGACTTTAATATTCGCAGATTTTGGGAACTAGAATCAATTAAGTCAAAAACGTTTCTCTCACCCGAAGAAAAAGGATGTGAAGAGATTTTCCAAAAAACTACCACTAGAGATATTTCGGGCCGATTTACTGTAAATTTGCCTTTTCGTCACATTGACCCTCCTGACCTAGGAGACACATATTCAGTGGCCTATCGTCAATTTTTATCTCTCGAATCTCGCTTAATAAAAAATTCAAATTTCTATAGTGTGTACTCGGATTTTATGAGAGAATATCTCAAAAACGGGCACATGTCTTTAATTCCAAGATCCGAACCTAGACCTCAGTTATGTTCTTATTTACCACATCACGGAGTCCTTCGCCTTGACAAATCAACGACTAAACTCCGGGTGGTTTTTAACCCCTCGATTAAGGGTTCGAAAGGCCTAAGCATGAACGAAACTCTTTTAATAGGACCAAAATTACAAGCCGATATTTCCGAAATTCTATTAAAATTCAGATTTTATTCTATCGTATTTTTGACTGATATAAAACAGCACTTTTTACAAATTCAAATTAATCCAATTCATCGGGACTACCAAAGGCTACTTTGGCGATTTGATCCCAATGAACCCCTGCAGGAATACAAGCTTAATACAGTGACGTTTGGTGTTAGTTCAAGTCCCTATTTAGCTATTAGAACTCTTAGAGAACTAGCCATCCTGGAGGCTAAGAATTATCCTGAAGCATCCCAGGTCCTTTTGAATAACATTTTCATAAACGATATTTGCTGTGGAGCTAACTCTCTAGAAGGTGCTTTATCACTGCAAAAGGATCTCATAGCGTTGCTTAAATTGGGAAAATTTGAATTAAGAAAATGGGTATTAAATAATCCGAAACTTCTTTCACATTTGTCGCCCGCTGATTGTCAGATCCCTGTTACCTTTGAAGACGATTCTTCAACATCGATTAAGGTGTTGGGCCTTCAGTGGCACCCTTCTACAGATACCTTTACCTATTCTTGTACCCCTTGTGAAAAACCTTGCACCAAAAGGAATATTTTATCGGCTATCGCTAAAATTTGGGATCCTATAGGTTTCTTAGCGCCTGTTTCATTTTTAGCCAAAGTGATTATGCAAAAACTTTGGTTATGCAAAACTGATTGGGATGAAATACCCCCCGATCCAATCAAAACTCTTTGGAATCAATTCAATAACCAATTAACCACTCTTTCGAATCTTTGTATACCTAGACATATTTTTTCGAATAATATTCAACGATGTCAATTGCTAGGTTTCTGCGATGCATCCGAGCTAGGATACGCTTCTTGCGTATACGTTCGCGTCGAATTACCAAATAAAACTATCAAAACTGCTCTAGTCATGGGCAAGTCAAGGGTTGCTCCCTTACACACTATTTCAATCCCACGTTTGGAACTACTTGGAGCTACTCTATTAGCTGATTTACTCGAACTGGTTATTCGCACCTATTCATCATTACTCGTAATCGATGAAATTCTTGCGTTCTCGGACTCACAGGTCACGCTTCATTGGGTCACATCTTCACCTCACAAGTGGAAGACCTTTGTGGCAAACCGCGTAAGTCGTATTCAAGAAACAATCCCCGAAGTCCCATGGGGTATCACATTACTTCACTCGTGAACCCTGCCGACTGCGCTAGCAGAGGGTTGTCGCCCAATAACTTAATAAATCACCCTCTTTGGTTTCACGGCCCTCCATGCATTACCTTGCCCACTACGGAGTGGCAAATTCAAAGGTTTATAAATGAACGTTCTTTGGGAGTTCCAGACGAGGTTCTCAAAGAAGAAAAACCGGAAAATTCAGTGGTGCTGACGGCAGAAATTCAAAATCAAAACTTTTTTGATAGATTAATCGATAAAATATCCAATTTAAATACCATTCAAAAAATCATTTGTCATTTTTTAAGACTTATTCACAATCGAAAAAACTCAGTGGACCTTTTATCCGGCGTTTTTTCCGCTTTTGAACTACACAAAGCTCTACTTGTTTTAGTTAAAAGGGTCCAAGAAGAGTGTTTTTCGGATATCATTCAAAAAATTCAAAATACTCAGCTATTACCTAAGCCGTTTCGCAAACTCGCGCCCTTTTTGGACGAATTGGGTTTCCTTAGAGTGGGCGGACGCTTACGGCATTCTCAACTCTCCTTTGAGGCAAAACATCCCTTATTATTGCCGAAATCTCATAGATTAACCCAATTGATCATTATTCAAACTCATAACGAAAATTTACATCCCGGAATAAACACAGTCCAATACTTAATTCGTCAAAAGTTTTGGATTATGTCATCACGTCGAGCTATTCAGAGGGTTTTATTGCAATGTATTCCCTGCTTTCGCTTAAAACCAAAACCGTATACTCCGTACATGTCGGATTTACCTTCTTTTAGAACGTCACAATTAAAATGTTTTTCACACGTTTGCTTAGACTATGCCGGCCCAATCAAAACCTTTGTAGGTCAGAGACGTCGTGGAGCACAAGTTGGTAAATCATATATCGCAGTCTTTGTCGATACTTCTGTCAAGGCAATCCATATCAAGCTTGTTTCGGATTTAACCACAGAGGCGTGCATCGCTGCGTTACGACGCTTTGTCGCTAGACGTGGCACTTGTGTCCAAATCACAAGTGATAGAGGCTCTAACTTTGTTGGGGCTATTAAGGAGCTCCATAATCTTTCGAAATTAGCTTCTGAGAGCTTAAAAATCAAATGGTGTCATAATAGTCCGGGAGCCCCCCACCTAAATGGTCTAGCAGAAGCAGGAGTCAAATCTATAAAATCACATTTGTATCGGGTCATCGGTGACCAGATACTAACCTTCGAAGAGCTCTATACTCTCCTCGCCCAAATAGAGGCATTACTCAATTCTCGACCCCTTTGTGAGCAAAGCTCTGACCCAAACGATCTCACGTCTTTGACTCCGGGTCATTTCCTCACAATGGAACCCCTTAATTCGTGTCCTGATCCTGACCTTTCTACCCTTAAAGTTAATACCCTTAAGCGTTGGCAACTTATCCAACGAATTCATGCCGATTTCTGGAAGCGTTGGAAACTCGAGGACTTAAATACTTTACAACAGCGTTCTAAGTGGTCGGACCCTTCGGTTGAAATCAAGCTAGATACGCTTGTATTAATTAAGGATGAAACTAGGCCGCCATTACACTGGTTGCTGGGTAGAATAGTATCTGTACATCCTGGTCGGGATAATCACATTCGAGTTGCTACTGTTAAAACACAACACAGACTTTTCACTCGTCCCGTGGTCAAGTTGTGCCCACTACCTTTAGATGCGCACTAAACTCCCAAGCAACTTCTTTTGTTTCGTGTGTCGTTATCTAGAATATATATATATTTTTTTTTAATTTTTTTTCTTTTTGATCTATAAACCTAAAACGGATTTAATAACCTACCCTTTAAGGTTTTGAATTAACTTATATTTTTTTATATAGCCATTTGTTTATTCAATTAATCTCAATGTAAAACTTCGTTTTAAGTGGGCGGAAAATGTTCGTGCAACTTTAATTTTAAATTCAAATTTTGCGCCAAGTTCCCGTATTCGGAAAACCCACACAATTTCAATTTGATTGGCACAAGCAAAACGCCAGCGCCATCTACGAAAAATGAATCTGCGCAAAAAGGCGTAACCAAAAAAGATTCGTCTGTCGTATTCTATCGAGGTCATCACGCAGCATGGTGATAAATTCTATTAACCAAAAAATCCAATAACATTCTTAGAAAATCAAACTAAACCATTACACAAACAAGTGATTCTAGTGTGGATCGACTGCAACGACTGGGCCAGCGAGAGGAGCTCCTCTGGACGACGGAAACAGCTGAAAAGGTGAGTGCCAATCCTCTATATTGTCTTTGTGTGGCTCGGAAAAATTAGTATTTTTACATCGTCCTTTTAAGGATTTTTGCACCCAGATTTTATAAAACGGCCAGCGCTTACAGTCCCGCTGCTCTACCAACCTCAAAATAGCAACAACATGGCCTAATGCGAACAAGAAAGTAAGAAAATATTTGGCATATCTGAGTTTTTGCTAATTTCGTTTTTATGTGTGGATAGCAGGTTTTGAATATTTGCGAATACATTAAATAATAATAAATAACGAACACGCTTCGACAAGTAAAGTGCCGTTCTAAGAGTATTAGCGTCGGATGTGGCGACGCCACCGCCCGCGACTAAAGTTAACTTGGTCGTGCAATCAGTCAGCCCTCTACTCGAGTGACCAATCATTTTTGTCTCTGTACCATTTAGCCGTTGTTCGTGCTTAGGGACCGTGCGTTTGCTGACTGTGCAATGCCAGCACATGATACAACAAGACAAGATATGATTTCGCGCATGCAGTGCGCTTTGCGATCAGCTGGGGTGACGTCACACTGAGAGTCAACGCCCTTGATTTAGGTTGCAGTTTGCATTGTTGAATGCGTTTCTGTCGCTTAGTTTTATGTTTTGATTATTTAAAATTGGTGAAAATGAGATGTGCAGTGTATGGTTGTGATTCGGACAATCAGGTGAAAGGCTTTGCACACGATGTGAGCTTTTTTACCTTTGCAAAAGACAAAAAAATGGCACAGAATGGATCTGTTTGTCTAGACGTGAAGATAAATTTAATGTGAATGGAGGGATTTGCTCAAAACATTTTAAATTTTAATTTTGTATTTTGTTATTACCAATTTAAAAGTAATATTAATAATAAATTATACTATTATTATTATAATTAACAAACGTGAAATTTAGTACCCGTGAATTAAAAAAATCAAACAAGTTTCGTGGCTAATCGGGTAAAAAGGAGTTTTTGTTTTCCTCATACTCTTTAGTGGGTAGCTTGAAAGCTTAACCTCACGGGGGAGGGGGGTCCAAGATCTAATAGACAGATTTTTTAAATTCACGGGTACTAAATTTTACGTTTGTTAGTATTATTTTGCTTAAAAATTCCGTTGACTGACGCTCACGTGTCTGATAGCGGTTAAAAACGCAATAAGCGTTGATCTGTCCTGAAAGGTAGAAAGAGCTGTTGTAGGTCACGGATTAGTTTGTTTCTTTTGATTTGTTTTCGATCTTTTCATTGATCGATGTGTATAGCAAGCAATTTATTTCGCCTGCTATTGTTCTTGTTTCTCTCGTATCTCGGTACATCGGAATCTTGCGAAAGTTTTCTATTACAAAGGATTAGAGACAAAACCGTCTAATTAACTTTGCAAGAGTGTCACATTGACCAAGCAGTGTTCTGAGGAGTCCCATAAGGACGAAACAGTTAACTATCAACACTTATTAGGTGTCCCTTACATCTTGGACCCCCATGAGGTTAAGCTTTCAAGCTGCCCACGGAAAAATATGAGAGAAGTAAAAACTCCTTTTTACCCTATTACCCACGAAACTTGTTTGATGATTATAATTATTTTAAAAACTGCTCCACAGAACCTGAGTTGTAACTGTAGTATACTTATTTTGAAAATAAACAACCTATTAAAAATTGGCTTTTTGTTTTATTTTTTATATTTAGTTAGAAACTAAAGCCATATTAAAAAAAATACAAAAGGTAAAATTATACATGATTTTTGTATCAATAGAGTAAATATTTACTTTACGGAGTGATCAAAGAGATTTTAGTCAGATTTTAGAATCATTGTTTTGCTCTGGTCGGCTCTCCGACTCCAAATGAAACTTTTACATTATCTTATCTTTGCATTTATAATACTAATAATATCTTATTTATTCTGAACTACCCTCATTTTCATTGAAAACGCATTAGCGATGCAACATACCCAAGTTATATTACATCAAATGTATTAGGGCGCCCTCATGTTTTTAAATTTCACTCTCAGAATGACGTCATGCGCGCGGCAAACGCTATTTCGAACAGCTAGAGATCATATCTTGTATTGTTGTATCAAGATGCCAGCATGCCCATGTTATTAAATAGCTCGCACAGGCCTTATTCACCTAATAAGCAGACACAAATACTTCGGCGATCGGCAAGTTGCGACGGGACCAGGATCGTGTAGTCCGCCAACCGGCACGAAGGCGAAGGCGGCGGATTGCATAATTGCCGTTTTGCTCAATAATTGGCTCAACTCATGTGCTCCATCCGTGACTGGGCAGCCCTATTTAGGATTCACTCTGCTTACCCTAGAAGGAGTTAGGTCTATAAAAGATGCCAGATTGCCAGCCAAAAAATGACCGACTGGAAAACCGCATCCATAGGGTACACAACATGCGGTCGAAGTACAGAGAAGAGAAACAATGGAATATTCGTACACTAATTGATACCAACACAAGACCACATCGGAAAACGTCAATCGTGGCACGCCAATTACAGAGATACAACATCGATATCGGAGCTCTCAGTGAAACGAGAAGAGTAGGCGAGGGCCAACTTAAAGAACACGGAGGAAGCTAAACATTTTTCGAAAATAGAAAGAAGAGGATAAACCTTACCTCCAAGGAGTGGGTTTTGCTATAAAAAGACGAACTCATAGACCATCTAGCCTAACTCGCTTCTGGGATAAGCGAAAGATTGATAATATTGCGACTGAACTCTAGCAACAACAGTGCCTACGAAGTATAAAAAGCAACTTCGAAAAGGTAAAGTCAACCACGAACACCGGTGTTTCGGAAAAAGGCATTTCCATCCTCAGCGTGGCTTGCCATCCATCTTCAAAAAGGGAGGCAAGAAACAATGTGGAAATTACTGAGGAATATCTCTTCTTTGTGTTGTAGAGAAGATTCTTGCTAAAATATTATCAAATCGCCTTGAGCCAGTTGCCGAACAGAACCTGCCTAGGACACGATGTGGTTTCAGGCCCATAGAGGTACCACTGATATTATATTAATTCAAGAAAAATCTAGGACAATATAACCATTTCTATAGCGGAGTGGCAAAAGAAAAACATGCTCAAAAAGGAGTACCTATTTTGGTCAACAAAAGAATTAGAAAATTTATCACCTACTGGAAAGCAGTAAATGAAAGGCTAATTAAAACGAATATAACAATAAAAGGAATGAGACTTTTTGGAATCTATGCGTATAATGACGATGCAAATGTAGCCGTGAAAGATAATTTTTTTGAACAAATACACAATGAAATATCAGAAGTAAGTACATCTAGAGAAATTGTCATATTGGGAAATTTAAATAGTAGAACCGGTAACAGAGTTAATGATCTGACAGTTGGCCAATATGGAGAAAATATTGTTAATGACAATGGAAACCGGCTAATTACAGTATGTGAGCAATTAGACCTAAAAATCCAAAACGGTTTTTTCAACATAAGGAAATACACAAATATACCTGGACCAAACACTCACAAAACCTGAAAGCCGTCATTGATTATCTTATCACTAAACAAAAGACAAAACTAAAAATTCCAGATGTCAGAACAAAGCGTAGATCATCATGCGGAAGTGATCACTATTTTCTGGAGTACAAAATTCTCCGTCCTTATCAAGGCCGAAGCCTGCATCAACAACATCTTGATGATACACTGATTGAAGAAATTGATCACTGTAAATATAATCTACTAAGCCTAGAACATGACAGCCTAAAAAACTTATACAAAAAGAGACTGAACGAAAAATTTAATACAAGTTCAGGTGAAACCCCAGATGAGGAATACGAATGTATTACATTAAGCATTTATCAAGCTGCAAAAAAAGCACTAGGATTAGTGGAAGAAACTTCTAAAAGAAGAAAACCATACTGGTGGGATGCTGAGATGGAAAGAAAAATAGAGGAAAAAAGAAAAAAAGGAAATTATATTACACCCACTTATCCCAAAAGACAAATATAAGCAGAGAAGAATACAAAATCGCGCAATCATCAAAGGTGAGAAGAATGATCAGTGATAAGAAAAATCTTTCGTGGACGCAAAAGTGCCAGAAAATAGATTCTTACTTAGGAGGTCGGAGAAGTACCGAAAGCTGGAAAACTATAAGATAGATTAAAAAAGAAACATGCAGAGATATCATTTCACCAATACCAGACAAAGAATGGGATAAACATTAAAAAAAACTTTTAACAAAGGATAGAGCAGAATTCAAGGAAGAAGAATGAGATATTATAATTAGAACGATGGGATCTCCGGTACCCCTCACAATCTCTGAGGTCAAAAACGTGTGCATAACCTTAAAAAGCGGTAAATCTGTAAAACTTATTAAATATGGCACTGAAGAACTGTTTTGGAGATTACGGAATCTTTTCCAAAAATATTTAAATAGCACTGTAGTACCAACTGAGTGGAAAACGTCATATATATCACATATATATACATATATATCATATGTACAATAGACAAAAAAGGACGGAAAGATATATATGGGACAATTATAAAGGTATATCTGTGACTAGTACGCTAAGCAGAATATACGGTAAAATAATAAGAAATAAAGTGGAAGGCGAATATAAAGACATAGAGGCAGACGCAAAAGCCGGTTTCAGGGCGGGTAGATCGACTTCTGATCATATCTTTTGTATAACCCAAGTTATTGAAAAGAAAATGGCACACGGACAAGAGCTGCATCTGCTTTACGTTCATTTGCAGAAGGCATATGATAGTATACCACTAAATCTACTTTGGAAAGCGTTGGAAAACAAAAACATAAGCGTACAACTAATAAAGGCTACAAAGAGTTATACCGCAATAGTAAACAAAAGTTAAAATAAAAGCAAAACTAACCAAAGGCTTAGAAGTAAATAAAGGTCTTAAACAAGGTTGCTGCATCTCGCCTACGCTCTTCAAGATATACTTGAAACAAGTCCTTAAAGTATGGAAGAGAAAATGCCAAAACATGGGAATTCCGTTGGATGAAACCACCTTGTATACTTTATGTTTCGCCGATGATCAGATAGTAGTGGCTCAGGATTATGACGACCTCGAATATTTGACACGAAAACTAATAGAAGAGTATAATAAGTGGGAACAAGGGGTTAATCTCAATAAGACAGAGTATATGTGTATCGGTGAAATGAAACAGGATCTAATCTTAAATACCGGGCAGCGAATTCAGTCCTGTGATGAGTATAAATAATTAGGTCTAAAAATTACAGCTGACGAAACACTAGACAAAGCTATAAACGATCGAAACGTACAAGGAAGAAAAGCAATAACTTTATTAAATGGAATAATTTGGGACCAAAGTATGTCAAAACATAACAAAAAGCTTATATATAATACCATTCTAAAAAGTGTTATTACATACGGCTCAGAAGTATGGCCAATCAAGGATAGAACAGAAAAAATGCTTTTCGCTACGGAGATGGACTATTGAAGAAGAGCAGCAGGGAAATCAAAAAGAGAAAGAGCTACAAATCAAAGAATAATGGAAATTATAACAGTGGGTGAACGTACTTTAGTGGATGATATAAGAACAAAACAACTGGTGTGGTACGGCCATGTACAAAGAATGAATGATGAAACACTACAATGGAAACCAACTGGCCGAAGAAAACGAGGACGGCCAAGGAGAAGCTGGAGAGAAGGAATATACAGTGAAATAAGAATAAGAGGCCTACATGATGAATTATGGGCAAACAGAAACGAGTGGAGATTAGGTATCGGAAGACGTAGAACGTTGTGAAACCGATAAATATATATATACAAGAAAAATCTAGAAAATCGCCCTCTCTACATGGCCCTCATTACTTAGTCAACTGAGAAGCACTTTGGAAACTACTTGCGAAAATTGGATGTCTCTAAAGGAACATTCATTTTGGGCGCCTGGTCGATAATAATATGAGTTGAACTGTCCTAAGCAACGATGGACCATGTGAGCTTTTTCAGAAAAGCACAGATGTTAAGTAGGGCTCCGTGATGGATATCCTGTAGAGATTCGACGGAGGCTTGTTTAATGTAAACCGACTCGACTGTGCTAAATCCAAAGAAATTCAAGGAACCCTAGAAGACGCATCCCCATTATTTAATACGCAAATTCATTCATCATGCATGAAATCTCAGAAAATTTCGCCGAATCCTCGCAGGCAACACTGTAAGAGGTATAAAAGAGAAATCGATGAAAAACCATGGGCGTGCAGATTTTGTTGAAAATAAAATAAATATATTATAGACATTTTCCTATACATTTTTTGCACCCAAAATTATAAAATTTAAATAAGTGTAAAATATTACCGGTACAGCTTTGACAGCCATTCTATTTAAATGACCCTTTTTACAGAATCATTTTTTTATCGATTTATAATATTAGAAATCAATAACTTATTTACAGCTGGTCATATCCGTAGTTTTGCTTTTATTATTTTCCCTAAAGATAAGAAATCTACTTTATATTATTTTTTCTGGATATAGAAAAGTGTTACTTTAATCCCTAAAATTTAAAACACAGGTAAAAGTGTTTCTTTTTATTTCAAATTATCAAAGGTGTTTTTTTAGCTTTTTCCTCTTTCACCTTGGTAATACATTGCTCTTAGTAATTTTTTTACAGTAAGTAGATTTGTTCTGGTAAAAAAAGTCAAAAACTCCGAATTATATACTCAGACCTTGAGATATTTATCAAAATTTTTGCATCAGGATTTAAAAAGTCTATTTGATCCCCTAGTGTACAGGGTGCATTTTCGACACTTTTGGGTGTTTTCGGTTTCTATGTTTATAATATTGATATGCGATGTTTACCATCATTATTCTCTTCAAATTAAAGCACACTAAGGTGTAGTCGTTTTTTCTTCAATCTTCTCTAGAAGTTCCCGAAACCACCCAAATGATAAAAATGGGACAGCCTATACTTATAATATAGATTTTTTGTTATATTTTATCAGCAAAACTCTTGCCTCGAAATAAAAAGCACTCATTGGTTTATTTTACCAAAATCCATTCATTAGTTTATTAAACTCTAGAAATTAGTTTTTTTAGAAAATATTTGGTATGAGCAAAAACATTCAACTAAAGGTAGACCCCGTATAGAAATCCTAAACTTCATCAGACACAAAAAGTATTACACTGGGGATTTCTTTCAAATTCGCAACAATGTTGCCAGTACTTTTATAATTTGTAATTTTGATGTAGGTACATAAGTAAAATGGTATATTTTGTTTTTGAATTCGGCTTACGTTTTTGATTGCTATACATGTATCTGTAATAGAATATGTTTACCATCCTATGTGAGAAAAGGATTGTTTTCATTGATTTTTTTTTGAGATCTTATCATTAATAACGTTTTTCTATACAATTTAATTCTAGGTTGTAAGTATAACCTCTAGATATGTATGTATGCATGTCTGTCTGTGTACCTATATGCACATATGTATACAAATGTTTGAAAAAAAGTTTTTTTTTAAGTTAGAATATGTTATCCAATAATCAATCGGTAAATTTTTGTTTACATAGGTACCTAAACTTAACAAAAATTGAACATTTGCTTTTAAGTCCCTGTTGTTATAGATCTATGTGGCGGTTTAAATCCTTATCTATTTTGAATTAAAAGGAAAGTATAAATTAGAAATAATCAGCTAAAGTTGGTTTTTTTCGAAGATTGTTGATTGTCGATTTTTATAGAACGTACAACGATTAGCACAAAATTGCAATTTTTGTGCAGTCAACCAACTTGAGCTTGTTTTTTGCAGGAACACAAAATAACTAGCGGCTATATCCTGTAATGCAAAACCATTTTTTTAGACTGCACATGCGCACCTCTCTTTTTCTGATCACATAAAATTATCTTCCTCTTACTAACTTCACACATGCTCGACCACAGCTGAGAGGGAGATATTTTATGTGGGAAGAAAAAGTACGGTAGCGAATGCGCAGTTTAAAATATTGATTTGGTTTTCGGTTTTCTGAAAAAAACGGGACTCCATTTAAGTGTGAAAAACGTTCAACTGAAAGTAAGTTTAATTAAATTTCTTTGGTGTGAGGTTAGAGTTCATAAATAGTTTATTAGTTTTGTCTTCCTAGGTGGTATTTAAAAAGTTATTAAAACCAGATGACTAAACTGCACTTTTAACTATTAATTATTGTTCTCACTACAAATGTTTTCGGTATAAAAATAACTCTTGCTTTTAGTCCAAATTTAAGTTAAATGTTTTGATCACGAAAGTTAAAAAAAACCTTTTCTTTATATATAATATATATATATATATATATATATAAATTAGTCTACAACCCTCTCCTGGGCAACTCTGGAAAACTCAAAAAGTGTTTTGATTTGATTTTACGCGAAAATGGAACCTCGCAGAGAAAACCTTTGTTGACAAAAAAAATTGTGTGTGCTTAAGACCACATGGCAGAAGTGTAAACTTTAACAAGGCGAAATTAATAATACTGGCCTTCATCTGCAGTTAGTCGACTCGAGCCGACTTCACCCGAATGAGCGTTACATAGCCGAGTCTGACGGCTCAGTTCAATTCAGTACCCACAAAAACTACTAAACGCGCCTAAAGAAGTTTACACTTCAAAAATTCCTTTACAATTTTTCTTAAAGGTTATAGCTCTAGACTTACATGTATAGAAGATAGAGAGCACCAAAATTGACAAAAAACAGTTTTTTGCATTTTACACAAAAACGGTAAGTCGTAGAGAAGAATTTTATTTAAGAGAAATATTACCCATACGAGTCTTCACAATCAATCTCCGTAGTCTATAGGTCTACAACGACATGTTTAGAAGGTAGATGGCAGCTAAGTTGTCAAAAATTGTGTTTTTTTTAGTCGTAGAAAGAAACTTTATAAACATAAAATGTTAAAGGACACAATTTTCTACATTCTTTCCTTTTGGGCCACAGGTTTACAACTACGTGTAGAACATATAGGGCGCCAAATTTGCAAAAATTATTATTTTATTTTATGTAAAAACGGTAGGTCCTAGAAAAACACATTATAGACAAGAAATCTCCAGGACGCCATTCTCTACAATTCACCTATGTGAGTCACAGCTCTATGACTTATGGTTTTTGCGTAAAACGAAAAAAAGTATATAATGGGCATTTTCGGCACCCTCTGTCTTCAACACATATGGTTGTAGAGCTGTAAATTGTCATTGTCGCATTGTAGAGATTTGTGTCTTGATCATTTTATGTCAATAAAGTTTTTTTTGACTTACCGTTTTTGCATAAATTGCAAAAAACATAATTTTTTCAAATTTTCTTCTAAACGTGTGGTTGTAGACCTATAGATTATGGAGACCGATTGTAGGGAATTCTATGGGTAATATTTCTCATACATTAAATTTTGCCCTACGACGCGTAAAATGCAAAAAACTGATTTTTGTTCGCTATTTTTCAGAAAAAAAATTATTAGCGGCAACCATGTAGACCAAACGTCACCCTTGCATCATTTATTGTTGCCTTTGAGAGGTTATCCGAATAAACGTGCGTTTTCGTTGTTTTTTTTGCAATATTGATCACAAAATTAAGATTTTTTTTATTAAATAACTTTAAAAATGCCTAAGAAGTGTGACAAAAGTGAAGAGAAGTGGCTGGATTTATCATTTCACCGGTAAGTTTGAATCTCTTCCAGAAACCGTCATATTGTTTACGATTTGGTAAGACAGTGGTGTGGTTTATAACTTTTTTTACAAAATATTAGTGATTTATTTTACAAAGAAGTTTTAAGAAACATTATTTATTGTTGCAAATTCCCTTATTTTTCCACCTCTAGTGTTTGGGTTTTTTTGGAAAAGTTTTTGAATTTATTCTGGCAATAATATATAAAAAAATATATTTCTTATGTAAACAACCATTTTCACTCTGTAATGTTATGTTATGTCATGCTACTGTACAGTTATTAAACATTTTAAAAATATTCAAATTTATGAGTTTACTAGATTCCCCACTGATCCAAACAAGAGAGAGCTTTGGAGGGAGATTATTGGCCTTAATAAGGAGAAAATTCTGTCAAAATGGGCATTCTTTGTTCTGACCACGTTGATCCTCAGTATGTTCGTTTAGCACCTAGTAGGCACTATCTTGTACGAAATGCCTTGCCCAAGGTCAGGTGTTAAAGACTAGTTCAAATTAAGAAGACTACTTACTACTAGTGGTTGGTAGTTAAATATTCAACTCTCTTTTTATTATAAAGTATACATAATATATTATCACTGGTTGTTTTTGATGTTCGATCATCATATAATGATGTAAAAAAGTAGTTAGAATTAACAAATATCACTATAAGAAGAAAAAAGGTAGTACCTACTTTTACACAGAAAAAAAAGAGTTTTAACTTCCTTTTCACTTACTTACTGCATAGTCCCTGGTGATTAATTAAAAGAGAGCCTTGAGTCAAATGGATTAAAATATTGTTCTTAATTCTTATATTTGCCAAATTTAATAATGTTTGTATATATAGGGTGTCCCATAACTTAGAGGCCATAGGCCAACAAGTGATAGAGGAGGTCATGTCTGATCAAAAACTTGTTGTTGGCAATTTTTTTAACTTTTGTGATAATAACTTTAAAAAAACGCAGTAAAAATATGAAATTGGGTAGTCTTGTATTAGAACAAAAGCAGTAAATTGAAATTAATTTAAAAAAATTAATTTGAAAAAAGTTAGTCAGTCAATTTTTTTAGAAAATACTATTTTTTTGGTATGAACTTTTATGAATGCCATATTAAATGCAATGTTTTTTAAATATTTTTTGTTAATAAAAACAAGTCTCTAGCGAGACATAATAATAAAATATTATTGATATTTTTTAAAAGAGAAAGCAAAAATTAATTTAAAAAAAAATAATATTTTTTCTACATTTTCGAGGTTATTTTGACAGCCCGTACCTCCTCCACTTGTAATATTATCAAAAAAGGAGTACCACATTTTTTAATCACAATTAGCTGAGTATTCAGCTGGCTGTCACAGATTTTTTTTTGTATAACCGGTTTTCACCCACTCCTCTTTAAAAATCCTATATCTAAAAAACAGATGAATGTTGACCCCATGTTATATAAACTTTTTTCTTGGAAATAACCTCCTCTATCACCTGCTGCACTACGGCGCCTAAGTTATGGGACACCCTGTATAATAATCACTTAATTATAAATAATATTTTTTCATTTTTATTTTATTTGGTAAATAAAAATTAAATAGATTTTTTTATGGAAATCAAAAGTATTTTGTTGATAAAACTGAATAAGTCATATTTTTTAACATTTGCAAATGTAAAAAAACACAGACTCATACCAAATATTTTCTAAAAAAACTAATTGCTAGAGTTTAATAAACTAATGAATGGATTTTGGTAAAATAAACCAATGAGTGCTTTTTATTTCGAGGCAAGAGTTTTGCTGATAAAATATAACAAAAAATCTATATTATAAATATAGGCTGTCCCATTTTTATAATTTGGGTGGTTTCGGGAACTTCTAGAGAAGATTGAAGAAAAAACGACTACACCTTAGTGTGCTTTAATTTGAAGAGAATAATGATGGTAAACATCGCATATCAATATTATAAACATAGAAACCGAAAACACCCAAAAGTGTCGAAAATGCACCCTGTACACTAGGGGATTAAATAGACTCTTTAAATCCTGATGCAAAAATTTTGATAAATATCTCAAGGTCTGAGTATATAATTCGGAGTTTTTGACTTTTTTTAACAGAACAAATCTACTTACTGTAAAAAATTTACTAAGAGCAATGTATTACCAAGGTGAAAGAGTAAAAAGCTAAAAAAACACCTTTGACAATTTGAAATAAAAAGAAACACTTTTACCTGTGTTTTAAATTTTAGGGATTAAAGTAACACTTTTCTATATCCAGAAAAAAATAATATAAAGTAGATTTCTTATCTTTAGGGAAAAATAATAAAAATCAAAACTACGGATATTACCAGCTGTAAATAAGTTATTGATTTCTAATATTATAAATCGATAAAAAAATTAATTCTGTAAAAATAGAATGGCTGTCAAAGCTGTACCGGTAATATTTTACACTTATTTAAATTTTATAATTTTGGGTGCAAAAATTTTATAGGAAAATGTCTATAATATATTTATTTTATTTTCAACAAAATCTGCACGCCCATGGTTTTTCATCGATTTCTCTTTTATACCTCTTACAGTGTTGCCTGCGAGGATTCGGCGAAATTTTCTGAGATTTCATGCATGATGAATGAATTTGCGTATTAAATAATGGGGATGCGTCTTCTAGGGTTCCTTGAATTTCTTTGGGTATGAGTCATTCAGTTTTATCAACAAAATACTTTTGATTTCCATAAAAAAATCTATTTAATTTTTATTTACCAAATAAAATAAAAATGAAAAAATATTATTTATACTTAAGTGATTATTATACAGGGTGTCCCATAGCTTAGGCGCCATAGTGCAGCAGGTGATAGAGGAGGTTATTTCCAAGAAAAAAGTTTATATAACATGGGGTCAACATTCATCTGTTTTTAAGATATAGGATTTTTAAAGAGGAGTGGGTGAAAACGGGTTATACAAAAAAAAATCTGTCACAGCCAGCTGAATCCTCAGCTAATTGTGATTAAAAAATGTGGTACTCCTTTTTTGATAATATTACAAGCGGAGGAGGTACGGGCTGTCAAAATAACCTCGAAAATGTATAAAAAATAATATATTTTTTTTTAAATTAATTTTTGCTTTCTCTTTTAAAAAATATCAATAATATTTCATTATTATGTCTCGCTAGAGACTTGTTTTTATTAACAAAAAATATTTAAAAAACATTGCATTTAATATGGCATTCATAAAAGTTCATACCAAAAAAATAGTATTTTCTAAAAAAATTGACTGACTAACTTTTTTCAAATTAATTTTTTTTAATTAATTTTAATTTACTGCTTTTGTTCTAATACAAGACTACCCAATTTCATATTTTTACTGCGTTTTTTTTAAAAGTTATTATCACAAAAGTTAAAAAAATTGCCAACAACAAGTTTTTGATCAGACATGACCTCCTCTATCACTTGTTGGCCTATGGCCCCTAAGTTATGGGACACCCTGAATATACAAACATTATTAAATTTGGCAAATATAAGAATTAAGAACAATATTTTAATCCATTTGACTCAAGGCTCTCTTTTAATTAATCACCAGGGACTATGCAGTAAGTAAGTGAAAAGGTAAGTGTGTAAAAGTAGGTACTACCTTTTTTCTTCTTATAGTTATATTTGTTAATTCTAACTACTTTTTTACATCATTACATGATGATCGAACATCAAAAACAACCAGTGATAATATATTATGTATACTTTATAATAAAAAGAGTTGAATATTTAACTACTAACCACTAGTAGTAAGTAGTTTTCTTAATTTGAACTAGTCTTTAACACCTGACCTTGGGCAAGGCATTTGGTACAAGATGGTGCCTACTAGGTGCTAAACGAACATACTGAGGATAAAAGTGGTCAGAACAAAGACATGCCCATTTTGACAGAATTTTTTCCTTATTAAGGCCAATAATCTCCCTCCAAAGCTCTCTCTTGTTTGGATCAGTGGGGAACCTAGTAAACTCATAAATTTGAATGTTTTTAAAATGTTTAATAACTGTACAGTAGCATGACATAACATAACATCACAGAGCGAAAATGGTTGTTTACATAAGAAATATATTTTTTAGAGTTATATATTATTGCCAGAATAAATTAAGAAACTTTTCCAAAAAAACCCAAACACTAGAGGTGGGAAAATAAGGGAATTTGCAACAATAAATAATGTTTCTTAAAACTTCTTTGTAAAATAAATCACTAATATTTTGTAAAAAAAATTATAAACCACACCACTGTCTTACCAAATCGTAAACAATATGACGGTTTCTGGAAGAGATTCAAACTTACCGGTGAAATGATAAATCCAGCCACTTCTCGTCACTTTTGTCACACAGAATGCACTTCTTAGGCATTTTTAAAGTTATTTAATAAAAAAATATCTTTATTTTGTGATAAATATTGCAAAAAAACAACGAAAACGCACGTTTATTCGGATAACCTCTCAAAGGCAACGATAAATGATGCAAGGGTGACGTTTGGTCTACATGGTTGCCGCTATTAATTTTTTTTCTGAAAAATAGCGAACAAAAATCAGTTTTTTGCATTTTACGCGAGGACGATAAGTCGTAGGGCAAAATTTAATGTATGAGAAATATTACCCATAGGATTCCCTACAATCGGTCTCCATAGTCTATAGGTCTACAACCACACGTTTAGAAGAAAACTTCAAAAAATTATGTTTTTTGCAATTTATGCAAAAACGGTAAGTCATAAAAAAAACTTTATTGACATAAAATGATCAAGACACAATTCTCTACAAAGCGACAATGACAATTTACAGCTCTACAACCACATGTGTTGAAGACAGAGGGTGCCGAAAATGCCCATTATATACTTTTTTGCGTTTTACGCAAAAACCATAAGTCATAGAGCTGTGACTCACATAGGTGAATTGTAGAGAATGGCGTCCTGGAGAGTTCTTGTCTATAGTGTGTTTTTCTAGGACCTACCGTTTTTGCAAAAAATAAAATAATAATTTTTGCAAATTTGGCGCCCTATATGTTCTACACGTAGTTGTAAACCTGTGGCCCAAAAGGAAAGAATGTAGAAAATTGTGTCCTTTAACATTTTATGTTTATAAAGTTTCTTTCTACGACTAAAAAAAACACAATTTTTGACAACTTAGCTGCCATCTACCTTCTAAACATGTCGTTGTAGACCTATAGACTATGGAGATTGATTGTAAAGACTCGTATGGCTAATATTTCTCTTAAATAAAATTCTTCTCTACGACTTACCGTTTTTGCGTAAAATGCAAAAAACTGATTTTTGTCAATTTTGGTGCCCTCTATCTTCTATATATGTAAGTCTAAAGCTATAACCTTTAAGAAAAATTGTAAAGAAATTTTTGAAGTGTAAACTTCTTTAGGCGCGTTTAGTAGTTTTTGTGGGTACTGAATTGAACTGAGCCGTCAGACTCGGCTATGTAACGCTCATTCGGGCGAAGTCGGCTCGAGTCGATTAACTGTGAGAGGAACATTCAGCGAGCAATATGATGATGCAGATGAAGACCAGTATTATTAATTTCGCCTTGTTAAAGTTTACACTTCTGCCATGTGGTCTTAAGCACACACAATTTTTTTTTGTCAACAAAGGTTTTCTCTGCGACGTTCCATTTTCACGTAAAATCAAATCAAAAAGCTTTTTGAGTTTTCCAGGGTTGCCCAGGGGAGTTTTGTAGACTAATTTTTTTAAGCTATATATATATATATATATATATATATATATATATATATATATATATATATATATATATATATATATATATACATATATTATATAAAGAAAAGGTTTTTTTAACTTTCGTGATCAAAACATTTAACTTAAATTTGTTTGGACTAAAAGCAAGAGTTATTTTTATACCAAAAACATTTGTAGTGAGAACAATAATTAATAGTTAAAAGTGCAGTTTAGTCATCTGGTTTTAATAACTTTTTAAATACCACCTAGGAAGACAAAACTAATAAACTATTTATGAACTCTAACCTCAAACCAAAGAAATTTAATTAAACTTACTTTCAGTTGAACGTTTTTCACACTTAAATGGAGTCCCTTTGTTTTCAGAAAACCGAAAACCAAATCAATATTTTAAACTGCGCATTCGCTACCGTACTTTTTCTTCTCACATAAAATATCTCCCTCTCAGCTGTGGTCGAGCATGTGTGAAGTTAGTAAGAGGAAGATAATTTTATGTGATCAGAAAGAGACAGGTGCGCATGTGCAGTTACAAAAAAATGGTTTGCATTACAGGATATCGCCGCTAGTTATTTTGTGTTCCTGCAAAAAACAAGCTCAAGTTGGCTGACTGCACAAAAATTGCAATTTTGTGCTAATCGTTGTACGTTCTATAAAAATCGACAATCAACAATCTTCGAAAAAAACCAACTTTAGCTGATTATTTCTAATTTATACTTTCCTTTTAATTCAAAATAGATAAGGATTTAAACCGCCACATAGATCTATAAAAACAGGGACTTAAAAGCAAATGTTTTATGATTTTTGTTAAGTTTAGGTACCTATGTAAACAAAAATTTACCGATTGATTATTGGATAACACATTCTAACTTTTAAAAAAACTTTTTTTCAAACATTTATATACATATGTGCATATAGGCACACAGACAGACATGCATACATACATATCTAGAGGTTATACTTACAACCTAGAATTAAATTGTATAGAAAAACATTATTAATGATAAGATCTTAAAAAAAAAAAAATCAATGAAAACAATCCTTTTCTCACATAGGATGGTAAACATATTCTATTACAGGTACATGTATAGCAATCCAAAACGTAAGCCGAATTCAAAAACAAAATATTCTTTTGATTTTTATTAGTTACCATTTTACTTATGTACATACATCAAAATTACAAGTTATAAAAGTACTGGCAACATTGTTGCGAATTTGAAAGAAATCCCCAGTATAATACTTTTTGTGTCTGATGAAGTTTAGGATTTCTATACGGGGTCTACCTTTAGTTGAATGTTTTTGGCTAAATCAAAGTTTCGTACAACAACGGTAAGCGATTCGCTGTATGCCGATGAAAATGTTAAATTTTCTGATACAGAGGAATGTCTACAATCAACCCTCGATGCATTCAAGCGAGCATATCGCATCGGTCTTGAAGTCAACCATGCAAAGACGCAAGTTCTACATCAACTATCAATGAATACGAACCAACAAGGCCCAAATATAATTATAAATTTTCATCCTTTACAGAATGTAGAGTACTACGCGTATCTTTAAAGACATCCATCTATCAGCAAATGCAATGCGACATTTGATACCGAGTTACTGCCTATGAGGATGATGAAGAACGAAAGTTTTAATTTTTTGAATGGCAGCCTTGATGTTTGATTCATGCTACTTACAAGATTTTGTTTTATAAAAAATCTTATATCCCAAACATTTTGTAACGAAATAACACCTTTTCTTAGTAAATCAACTAATATAAGGTGCATGCAGTTACCCTATTTTTCTATAAAATGGTAGATATTAATCATTTTAGGAAAACATTTTAGTCGAGAGCACACAACACGGTTTTACACGACGTGTAAGGCCGTAATATCATTTGTCAAGACATTGAAAAGCATCAGAAAGAAAAAGCGAGCTTAGTCTAAAATAAAGTGGGCCCATGAGTGTACCATATTCTTTAAGTTTAAATGTACGTCAAAACCAAGCAATATTTAACAAGAACATCGGGTTGCGGGCAAATGTTTTTTCTCTCTCTTGTCATATCTGGTCACTAGAAATATCTGACAAACATTATTTTTAATTATACGAATTTTTAAAAAGTTTGAAACTAATATGTTTGAAAGGTTTCTTTGGGCCACGGGGTGCAATAAATCCGAAAAAAAAATATTTTTGCCATAAACTGATCAAACCTAATAATTTTCTATCCTAAAAGTCATTTAATTTCGTTAAACGATTCATAGTCTTTCATGCGACTGAGTCACTCGTTGACCGGCTAAACATCCAAGGATTTTGTTGCATAATGCAACAAATGTTTTTAGTTTGGATGTATTTTTGCTATAATCATGTGGTAAATGGCTTTTCCCACACTTTTTGCTATGGGGTCAGATGCAAGTCGCGCATTAGTGCGGAAATAATTTTGAAAGGTAAAACCATGGTGATATAAGCCCCGTAACGTCAAATAGTGGCATGGTTGGTTCTTTGATTTCTGTGAATTTAAAATATTCAATAATGACTAAATAGTAGTTTTTAAGAAAATAATTAATCTAAAGGTTGTTTTGTTATATACAAATGTTGTTACAATTGCAATTTGTACACTTGCATTTTGTTTTTAAAAAATTCGTAGAAAAAATATAATTTAACATTTGCGGGAAGAATTTTTCTTCCCGAACTTAGCTACAGTAAATCTTATTGGTAAATTTTCCGATAATTTGAAGGTTCATCACACGCGGATTTCAGGGTTTATCGATGACTTTTATAACAATAGGATGAGGACGACTAAAAAAGCATTAGTGTCTATGTTGCCACTAAATCTGCCTGTAGTAAAAAATTCTAGGTTGAAGTTTTGAGGATCATTTTACTTATAGGGCTTAAGAACATTGTGTCTTTATACCTGAGATTTCTTAACCTAAAATAGATAGCTGCCATATGGCACCCTCAGCTCAAAAAATTGAGAAATCGAGTTTTTATTAAAATGTGACTTAAATGAGAGCTAACTACAATCACCTATCGATTGGTAATGAAATGAAAATACCATCTCGAAGATGTGGCCGGAAAATGCTTTAGTAAGTCACTCCAGTCACTAAGGCCTAACTTATGTCTTATAATTCCCCTACCTATCTTTAATGTAGACAAAAGATAGTTAACAATTTTCTCAACAAGCAGTTTAAAAAGTAAGTAGTTTTTAAGTTATATCTAAAAAAAAAAAAATTGAGCAAAATCCAAAATGATGGAAATCATAACGTAAAAATTATTAGTCTGAAAAAAAAACACATTTAAGCGTTTTTGTGGGAATATTTATTGTCCTAACTTAAAAGTATTTTTTTACAACCAACAAAAACTGAGATATTTCAAATATAAATTCTATTTGGCCGCCATTTTTTCAAATTAGCAGCGCAAGTGAATATCGCTTAAGGCCAAAAACTTACTGAAATATTAATGATCAACCCTACAATCATGCCAATTTTCAAAACTTTTTGACACTTTATTTCTATTAATATAAGGTAAAGAATTAATTATAACGTACAAAAAATAACTAAATGTTTAAATAAACTGTAAATTAAAATCATATAAGTATATTAAACGTTTCTTTTTCTAGCTATTAGTTGGCTTAGAATAACTGAGTCTGTATTACAATAAGATATTAATTTTTTACAAGCTCGAAAATAAATTTTAAAAATCGGTCTTAACGCTTTTAAGATTTAGTTAAAGCCCAATATTTTGATTTGATATTATAACACGTCTTTAAAGGGGGTTCGGTTGACAAGTATAATAAGCGAATTTAAAATTAGCCATATATCGACTAATAAAAGCTAAACATAAATTATTAACCCTAAAATTAATCTCGTGAACGGTTCGATTTTGTAAAAAGCAAATCACTTTAAAGTGGTACAGACTCAGTAATGTTTTCCAACTAATAAAACTGTATGTTAAACACAATAGGGACTTATTGCAATAAAGCCAGGCAACAATTGTGCCGGGCAGTATTCTGACAGTTTCGCATTATAAGAACACCTGTCTTCTTTCAAAATCAGGCCTTTGTGTGTTAAAAGACCTGCAATTAATAGTGCCGTCACTATTAATAAAAAATAATCGGCTGGATTTATAAATTCGACTTTGGTATGTCAATTTTGAAAGATCAACTGCCAGTTTTCAATGGAAATCTGGCACTATTATTGCCTAGCTTTATTGCAATAAGTCCCTATTATACCGATAGACAAAAAGTCTGCATGCTTTTTTACTTAGAGGTTAAACTGCGCTAATCTGCAATACCGCTGTGCGTTTTCAAAGAATATGTATTTAACAAATCCCAATCAAAATAATTAGGAGGAGAGACAGAAGTACACGGAGAGGAAGTAATTATCGGAAAAGAATTAATAAAGAATAGTATTAAAAAGCTTAAATCCAGAAAAGCTAGCAGACCTAGGGGCATATGCTCTGAAATGCGTAAATAGGGATCAGAGAAAACATTAGAAAATCTCAGATATATTATCAATCAATGGATAAACAGACATCCAGTACCTGATGATTGGAAAATTGCATTTGTATCCTTAATACATAAAAAAAGGAAACAAGCTGGATTGCAGCAATTACAGATAAATTTCAATAACTAGGATTCTTAGAGATATAAAACAGAATGACTTTTATGAACACGAAGAAGAAGAGAAAAGTGGCTTTCGTGCGGGTAGATTTTGTAGTGATAAGGTTTATTGTCTTAAAAAAGAAATTGAGAAAATTAGTGTCAGAAACATAGAGACTCATATTACCTTTGTGGACCTACAAAAATCATATAATACCGTTCCAGTAGAAAAATTATGGATAGTGTTACAGCAAACTAATATCAATCATACATACAGAAAAGCGATAAAAGAACTATACAAAGGGCCAAATCTAAAATTAAAATTGGAAATCGACTTTCAAAAGAATGCCCGGCAACGAAAGGCTTAGGACAGGGATGTTGTATCTCTCCAACTCTTTTTAAAATATATATCGCAGTAGCTCTAACAAACTGGAAACGTAAAGTACACGGCATAAGAATACAGCTTAACAACCTATATACCATATACACACTACAGTTAGCTGACAACCAATTAATTGTAGCTAATGAAAAAATTAAATGGGGGCTAACAGTAAACGTGGTATTGGAAACGAGTCAAGTGAGTTGAAGAGTTGAGAGAACTAGACAATGGACA
This sequence comes from Aspidapion aeneum, assembly GCA_963576565.1. Lineage (NCBI taxonomy): Eukaryota > Metazoa > Arthropoda > Insecta > Coleoptera > Brentidae > Aspidapion > Aspidapion aeneum. Next base: position 63,586,966 of record OY755043.1, read on the forward strand.
AACAATATCTTTATGCAATGAGTATGTATACTTGGGTGTCACATACAGACAGGAATAGAGTATAAAGAACTGAAAAAAAGAATAGTCAAAGCAAAAAAGGTTATTGGATGTCTTAACAGTACTTGCCACGTAACAGAAAAATACAAAACAAAAATGGAAAATATCGAAATGTATGCCATAAGAAGATCAATGAGAACATCTAGAGCAGATTATATAAGAAATGAGATCATAAATGAAAGAATGGGAATCGAGGGAAGCATAACGGTTGACATTAATAAACAACAACTGTTTTGGTACTGCCAGTACAGGACAGCAAAAGATTACCAAAGCAGATCCTAGAATGACAACCAACAGGGCGCAAAAAAAGAGTCCTAAACTGCCAACAGTCAATTCAAAGATCAATGAGTCAAACAAACCTAACATAAGATGATTGTCAGGCTCGAAGGAGGTGGAGAATAGGCGTCACAACGTAGAAAAACCCTCTAAACCAACATAGTAGTAGTAGTAGCAGTAGTATGAATACATAAGAAATTTGGTCAAGTAAAAAATAAAAATGAATCGACCTCTGCCTGCCGTAGATTTCAGGTACTCTCTGACCCGGAGGGTTAGCACCTGTCTAGGGTCCCTTTTCCAGGGATACGGGAGAACACCACACCGGTATCAAAGGCGGAGAGAAAGGACCTCGGCACGGCGAACATAGCTTAGGTGGCAACCCTTCTTTTCGAGGAAAATAAGAATGAAAAAACACAGCAGCGTCTGACTCATAATGAGCGGCTGCAAAATGCGTCTATCCCAGATTTGGCGGCGGAATATAAACTCACCAACACGCCCGGCAAGCGTGGTGTTTTAATGCCAATACCCCCCAATGGGAAAAATCATGGCGAATTTAAAAACAAAAGGAATTGGTCCCCAGGTGGAAAGAAAACTCTCCAAATCCCACATCTCTATCGTCTGTCTCACGGAATCTGGGGGAGGCAAAAATTCGCTTATAAGAAAAAGCATCCAACGCACAAAAACAAAACAAAAACTAGTAAAACCAACAATAGGTCAATGAACACCGATGAATAAATAGAAGAACTGGAGGAAGAACTGAAAAGGGTAAAATCGGACATTGCAGGACAATGCACAAATTTGCAGGACAAATGCAAGGAAATTGGATAAAACTGAACTTCGGTAATCTACTGTATCATGAGGGAAATGAAGATAATATCAACTTCGATGTGGGATTCATAATCAATGGGAGCAGTTAGTGGGCACATCCGTGCTATTGGAGGAATCTCGGATCGCGTTGCCTCTCTTACACTCAAAATGAAAAGAACATCACTTAAAGTAATTCAGGTACATACCCCTACCTGTACCTACGATGACGAGCATATCGAAAAATTCTACGAAGACATCTCAAAAGCCATTGAAGAACACAAAACCCATCTGACACTAGTAATGGGATATTTCAATGACAAATTAGGTAAGAGAATGAACATCGAATAGACTAAAATAGGAGATTTACACCCTTAAACTGAATAGCCAATATATCAGAGGAGGTTATTTCCGAAAAAAAAAATATATAACATGGGGATAAACACTCATCTGTTTTTAAGATAGAGCATTTTTAAAGTGTAGAGGAGTGGGGGAAAAAGGATTCTAGTCTTTCACAGCCAGCTGAATATTCAGCTAATTGTTATTGAAAAATGTCATATTCCTTTTTTTGATAAAACTACAAGTTGATGAGATACAGGCTGTCAAAGTAACCTCCAAAAATGTATAAAAAAAATTCTTTGTTTAAAAAATAGAAATAATATTTTATTAATATTCCTCGCTAGAGACTTGCTTTTAATAATAAAGAAAACATAAAAAAACATTGCGTTTTATATGGCATTTATAAAAGTTTAACCAAAAAAACAGTTTTTTCTAAAAAAACTTGACCGCATAATTTTTTAAAAATTCTTTTAAGTTCAAATTATTGCTCTTGTTCCATTACACGACTTTACCCAATTTCATATTTTTACTGCGTTTTTTTAAAAAGTTATTTGTATCTCGACAAAGAAAGAGTTTTGGCCCATGCATTATAGGAACTTTTTTATCAGCCATGACCTCCTCTATCACCCGTTGGCCTACCGCCCCTAAGTAATGGGACACCCTGTATATAGCGAAGCAACAACATCAATCAAAATCCACGAAGGAACCAAGCCAATCCGCATAGGAAGAGGTGTGAGATGTGGTGACACATTATCCACTAAATTAATTAACCAGAAGATGTTTTTAAGAGCTTAGATTGGGAAGAAATAGGCATCAAAGGAAACGGACAATTCTTGAACCACCTAACATATGCTGATGATATCGCCTTAATAACAGACAAGAAAGAAGAACTGATAAAAATGCTGAAAGAACTGGATACAGCAGGTGAAAATATAGGCTTAAGTATCAACTACAATAAAACTAAAATCATAACAAACACAGATGAAGGAAGATATTACGGTCAGAATAAACCAAAATAAAATAGATCAAGTAGAGGAATATATATATATATATATATATATATATATATATATATATATATATACCTGGGACAAATTATTAAACTGGAAAAAGCAAACCAAACAGCTGAAATCAAGAGACGAGTAAGATTGGCCTGGACAGCATCCGATAAATTAAGCTACATATTAAAATATGAAAAATATCCTCAGTACCTCAAAACGAAAGTGTATAACCAATGTATCCTTCCTGTACTTACCTATGGATCCCAGAACTAGACACTTAAAAAATCAAACATGGTAAGGTAACAAAAGGCCAAAGATCAATGGAAAGACAAATGTTACATGTAAAGCTGACCGATAGAAAAAGGAATGAATGGATAAGAAATAAAACAAATGTAAGGGATGTCAGAGGAGAAGTAGCAAAATTAAAATGGAAATTTGCCGGTCATAATATCAGACAGAACAAATTTATTTTAATGAACAGGGGGTTTGTACTGAGTGCTATAATTTTTATAATGTTTTATTATTCATTGACAGCGCTTTCGGGATTTCGCCGTCATCAGTGTCTTGAACAGATGCTTACACCAAGAAAAAATCTTTCTGGTTTAGAGTCTAGTATAGTTACTTATCATGCACTACTACTTCTATTTTTCATTAATAAAATTGACTGAAAAAAATTTTGACGGCTCACTTTAACATAAAAATTCTTTGGTATTTTTGAAAATTCTAGAGTTTCCAAAAATATTACAAAACATAAAGTCTTTCTTCCAGTTGAAATAAGCTTATAAAATATATATAATATAAATAAAAATAAATAACTTTGTTCTTATTACTTGTTTTTTATCTTATTTGTGACAATCAGATCTGGTGACAATTATGTAATTAATAATTCATTTATTTGATGGGTGCACATCTATAAACAACAAGTGAAATTAAAGAAAGAAAAATAAGAAAAAAGTTTTCTGCTTCGGCCGGGACTCGAACCCGGGATCTCTTGCTCTCTAGGCAAACATTCTAACCATTGAACTACCGAAGCCATACATAAATTTTCGGAAAACTTTCATCTATGCAAGCTGCAATGTCTCAATATAAGAACGAGAGACTCTCAGGGTAGTAACTCGACCAAGTCATCAAACTGATCTCTGTAATTCTTCCTTCCCACTGTCATAGGTATAAAAACTCAAAAGTTAGACGTAAACTATCAACGTCTGAAAACATGAGATCACCTTTTCGTGTGTTAAAATTTTTCATCGCAATGGGCGATTGCCAATATAATTAGGCGCTGACTCGTGACGTAGGTTGACATTAGCACCCCGACATAAATTGTAATTTTGGAACATACTCATTTGCATCTCTTTTTAAAGCACACATTTTTTATTGCTGTCCAGCTCATAGCGCTGCACAGTGGGCTCCCAGATCTGATTTTTGACCAAAATTAGAAAAATAGGTTTTGTAACAATATTTTGTTTTGAAATGAGAAAGAAGTATGTACAATCAAAACGCGAATCCAAAATGGCGAAGTTTTCTATTTATGAAACCGTAAGTATTAAATTTAGTGTTAATAGTCGCTAAATATGATTTTTGACTTGAATTTAAAAAACTTATTTACCAATAGGTTTCAAATTTGGAACTTTGGCGTGTCTAAAGTCGCTGAGTATAATTATGAAATCAAACTTAAAAATTATATGACGGATCCAAAAGGGCAGAGTTTTCTATTTATGCACCGATATGTATCAAAATTGGAACTTTGAAGTGTATAAAGCTGATAATTAAGATTTCTGACTAAAACCTAAAAAAAATATCATGGCGGATCCGAAATGCAGAACCTTTACATTTTTAAACCGATATGTATTATATCTGAAACTCTGCGGTGTTTAACGCCGCTTATTATTATTTTTTAATCAAACAAAAAAAAACTTGCATGGCGGACTCAAAATCTTTATCCTATAGACTATCCTATATTTATAAACCGATTTGTGTCAAACCTGGTACTTAGGTTATTTAAGGTTAAAGCTCACTGTGTAATGTGCAACAAAGCTGCGTTGAAAAGGATGAGGAGTTTACATAATAACATAAACTAAAATCAAACTAAAAATTAAAATTATTAAAAAAAGTTAAACGGTATATTATTCTTTGGCTCTACCAAAAACTAAAAAATAATACAAACGTAACACTAACTTTGTAGCGGATAAGAACCTGCAAGTTTAAGGACAACATAATCAAATAACAATGATTTTTCTAGAAAAATTTGTTTTTAAGTCCAACAAAATAAATATTTTTAAAGCGTCCACTTTTTTATACTAGTTTGTTAAAAGTCAGGTTTGGTAAACTGCTGATGATTTGAAATAAAACCGTTTACCTTAAAAGCTTTTTTACCTAATTTTTCTTTTATAAACAATCCACCTGTAAAAGTTTTATCTGAAATTTTTGGTTTTTGAGATATTGCAGTTGGTTTGTATTGTGGAGTGACCATCTTTTTATTTGATTTTTAAATAAGTATAAATATTTCTTTAAAATGACGTGTCACACTGAACTTTAAATTTTTTTATACATTATTTATATTTTTTATTAATATATATTTTTCCATGTTTATTAGTTTAATTTAACCTAAAGTGCTTTAAAAATAATAAACAAAAACTTTTGTTAAGACTGACACGCTTTTTTTTGAGTTTCAGTTTTTCTCGAAGAAATCCATTTTTAGTAAATTAATAATATCTTTCATATATGAACTTGTGACAGCAGTACAATTTTTGAAAAATATGTATACATACTCTTTATAAAAATAAAATTTTTAAAAACATGGTTGATGAGGGAAGCAAAATTTTTGTCCAACATTTATAAGAAATTTCTTTTTTTATAGAATTTCAGAAACGCCACGCAAAAACCATTATCTGACCTGTCTACACATCAAAATTTGAATCAAAATGTACAGGTAGAAAGTCTAATTAGGGGAAAGGGGGGCAAAATGGGAGACTTCATTTTATAGGCTTATTTCTCCTATTAAATGGTCATCATTGCGTCCGTCATTTGGAATTAAGTTGGCTAGATACGTTATCTTTATGTTCAACTTTTCAGTTTAAACGATTTAGAACCCTATCATACTTTTATTTTTATAAAAAGTTGCCTTTGGTAAAACGGGGTGCCTATGTGACGAAACAGGCCGGGGAGGTTGTGTAATTTAGAATCAATACCAGTTTTATTTATTAAAATACTAAACAAGTTAAAAATACTTATTTAAAAAATAAAAAGTTGTAATATAATGTAAATATATTATATAATAATTAAATTTAGTAACCAAGTCATCGCTGTCGACTCTCCTACACGAATTTTGCTTCAATTTTTTGCAAACACAACATAAAATACGACTTTCAGTAATACTATCAAAAAATTTTTTTGGGCAAAATGTGGTATAGGTTACTAGGTATAACAAGGTACCCCATTTTGCCCCAATGAAAAAACCCCGTTTTGCCCCAAACCACCAGTTAAATTCAAACAAAAATCATACATAGTAAAGGACGAATTTTACGGGCGATGCGTTTAATTATAAATAATACGTAAACCCACTAATTTTTCAATGTAAACAAAATTTTAGAAGTCTGTCCGTCACAAAATGCGCAAGATATTTTTACAATAAGCAGCGCACAACATGACATTGAGCAAAAACCAACTTAAGCTCAGCCGACAGGCAGCGATCATATTGCAGAGAGTTGAACCAGTTATAAGGATAAAACATCTGATATTAAGAGGTTTAATTTTTGCGCAATTTACTTAAAACTGCGATATCCCGTTTTACCCGCGTACCCCATTTTGCCCCCCTTTCCCCTACTCTTTTTACAAGATTTATTTTATGCGAATTTTAGACAACATAAAATATTGTCGTAAAACGGCTTAAAATCTGGATTAAACCGCCATACAAATATGGTACTTTAACGCAAAAAATGACACTTCTAAAAAATAACTGAAAGTTACGTCAATTAAATCATAGTTGTTCAAGGCCTGTTGGACTATCTACTCTTTTTAGTAAAGGTGTTTAGAAGTTTCAGTATATTTTTAATTTAACCCTTTTTGGCCAAAAATTAGGTCCGCGAGCCCACTGTGTGCATCAGAAAATCGACTAACGTTGATTGTCAAAATGGCATGACTGTTTTAGTTTGGGTGCACCCGTCCCACTACTTTGAGTTAAAAATAGAGAATAAGTAGCTGGATGACAATGTGTGAGTTTAGTAAATAAAACGAGTAGACCACTGTTTAGTTGTTAGACTCATGTGTGTTTAATATTATTAAGCGCCCTTACTGATACATTAGTTTAGAAAGAGATGGTAACTAATCGGATAATAATGTATAAGTTCAGTCAATGACACGATTAGATTAGTTGGTGGTACGTTCCGAAATCATATTTTGTGTCGGGGTGCCGTGCTACGTCACAGTCAGCGCCTTATTCTCAAATACCAAATTGCAAATAATGCAAGGACCTAAAACTATAAACAACAAGTGCAATTAAAGAAAGAAAAATAAGAAAAAAGTTTTCTGCTTCGGCCGGGACATATGTTATTTGTTTAATAGATCACATTGGTTTTGAGGGTTTCTTCTGTATTTTTTATGGGGTTTTTTAAACATAAAGAGTCCAATTTTCTATAAAAGTTTCTTATTTTTTATATAAATGGGAGGTTCCGCTTTTTTCCATAAGTTTCTTTATCTCTTCTGATATAAAATTTTCTCTATTTTTACCTTTTTGTGCGACATGTTTTTTTATTTTGGTCATAGCTCTTGTCAGCGTATCATTTATTTCATCTTTATTTGGGTTAGCTTTTCCTTTAATTTGTATATAGCTTTATTTTATGTAAGTTTATTCATGTCAGGTTGTTCATTGTTATTGTTAATTTTTCTTTTCATTTCGAAATTGCTATCAATGCAGATTTTTGTTCTGACCATCCTGTAATCGCTGCCTATTGTAAAGCTATTTAACACTGTTACATCTCCAACGATGTTTTTTTCAGTAGACAGTATATAATCAATTTTGCTGAGCCATGTCCACTTTCGTTGCGGTTTCTTCCTATAGAACGGCATACATGTGTCTTTCCTCTAGATAATTCATTGAGGTTGTGCCCCTGTCATTCCTTTCGCCATATCCAAAATCCCTATTTTAGTTTCCCCGATGTTCATTTTCTTACATAATTTGGCATGGGGTCGAAATCTTTCATTATTATTGTAAGATGGGTTTTGTGTTCTTCTATAGCTTTGGAGATATCTTCATAGAATATTTCTTTAACGTTACCAAACTAATATATTATGATAAACTAACCTCAAAAATGTTGTTTTTTTTTCCACAAAACTGAAAGAAAATCGTCTCACAAGAAAAATAATTTTAATTTTTTCAAAGTATTCATAAAAGTAACTACTACTATACTATGTCGGTTTAGAACGTTTTTCTACGTTGTCCGACGCCTATTCTCCACCTCCTTCGATCCTGACAATCATCCTCTGTCAGGACCTGCTTTGGTAATATTTCGTCGTTCATCCGTTGTACATGGCCGTACCATATCAGTTGCCTTCTAGTGATGTCATCCGTTATGCTTCCCTCGATTCCCATTCTTTCTCTTATGATCTCATTTCTTATGTGATCTATTCTAGATATTTTCATTGATTCGAGTAGTTTCTCTGATCCATATTTGAGCATTTCAGCATATATTCCTCCAGGTCTGCTAGCTTTTCCGGATTTAAGTTTTTTAATATTATTCTTTATCATTTCTTTTTCGATGATTACTTCCTCTCCATGTACTTCTATGTCTCTTCGCGGAGAGGCTGCCAGATATTCGGGTCTTGTCTCCTGCAGCAGTCCCTTGTAGTGTTGTGTCCATTGTTCTGGTTTGATTATATGGATGTTTACTTTTTCTTTTGTTGGGTTTTTTACTGTAGAATTGAATTTCCATACTTCAGAACTCTGCCTACCTCCTACGTGTGTATTTATGTCGTGGCACTTGCGCTCGAACATTTCATTTTTTTCTGTGCGTATCAAATTTCTTAGCTGTCTTCTGGTTTCCCTGTAGATTTCTAGGTCTCTTTGCTCCTTAGTACTGAGCCATTTCAAGTATGTACGTTTTTTCTCTTTGACCATTTCCTGTATTTTGTCCGTCCACCACATCTTCCTGGTATTTCTATTATCTTGATACCCAACAGCTTCAAGCTTTTTATTATGTTTGTATATGTCTCTTCAAATGAGTGATTTGTGTTTATTAATTTTTCATCTAATCGGTTCTGAAATAACTAGAAATGTTTAAAATATAACAAAAATATGAACAGTATTCATATTTTGGTTGGTTGAAATGTCAATAAAAAATAACAATGACAACTCATAAAGTTAGCGCTAAACATCCGAAAATAACAGCATTCTTTATGGTTATTAAACACAACGGGGTGGCAGGTCGCTACTGCGCCGCCGCCGTCTCAGAATAACCATAACCATGATTTTGGAGACAAATGTTCTGACCAAATACACTATGGCCTTTTACCGTTTCGTCTTTTTGTCGGTAAAAATTTACGTTACTGTCATTTGGAAATCAATGCGTTCGAGTTAAAAAGCTTTTTAGTGTAGGATGACGAGGGTCGGGTAATGTTAGACGATCTTTTAAGTCAAATATGAAAAATTTTGTAGCCTCCATGTACCCCCAGCCGGTGACTTTTCTTTGGATTAAAAATTAATTTTATTTCCGCCAATTCGTGTTTGTGTGTGTCACCATTGTCGAGCAAAAAAGCAATTTGATAAATTGATATAAATTTCACTAAATTTTATTTTTGATCGTTTAACATATTATTCACAATTATTTTCCGTTTCTTTTCGTGTTTTTTTTTTCTCAACGCAATAAATAATTTATTAATAATAAGTTTTCCATCAGCTAATTTACCATTCGACATACCTTTTTATAAATACAGATTAGCACAAAGAAAACCTCAGGACATTTGGAATTACATTTTTTTCTAAACAAATAGTTTGAATATAAGTCATATACTTAGACACATTTTTATGTGCCTCACGTTTTTTTACTTATTTTCGACGAAAATTTTTTTTTTGGGATAACGTCAAAAATGTGTTATTTGGATGTATTTTGACCTATCCTTGCAATATCGTCGTGATGTCTGTCTGTGAGTATATTATTTCTTTTTACAAACACAACTTTTTCTGTATTACGCCACTAGTAAGGAAAAATTATTTTAAAAAATTAAAAAACCACTGCGTTTCTCCTAGAAAAATAAAAATCACTAATTTGTCAGTGGCTTTCTATAAAAATAAATAATTACCTAGTAAAACCAAAACCACTTATCTTTTAATTGAATTTGAATACGCTACGTTTCGATTGCCAATCTACAATCGTTTTCAAGCTCTTTATTTATATTTTCTCTCAAAATCTTAAATGTTTCTTGTTCAAATATATTTTTTATTATTATATCGTTGACAAATTGTCAATATTCTGAAGTTTATCAAAAACAATTGACCAATCTAAACAAAACACAAGGTAACATGATACTATTTCAAGACATTATGTCAGTCAATGTTGTTTTCAAATTTGAAAATAAACAGAACAGGGTGACTCATTAAAACTAGAATCAATAAGGTCTCTTTTTTATAACCATTTAGAAATTTTTACAAAATTATGATCATTGTTAATAATATTAAATTTATTAAATTATAAATAAATAAATTATATTACTATTATATCAAAATCTATTTAAAAAACAGTAATCAGAATTTCATTACAGTATTAATTAATTTTGAAAAAACCTTTTTGCAAATCTTGTCTGAGAATACGAAGCCAAGCTTTACTTATATCTATAGAAATACTTGAAAGACAGTTATCTTCATTTAAATAAATACATGCTGATTCTTTTAATTTTCTTTTAATGTCATTAGATTCTTTTTGTAAAATTATTGTTTCTCCCCATTTAATTCTATGATTACTCTCAAAAGAATGCTGACAAACTCTGGATTTCTCGTAATCACCCCTTCTCAAATTATATTTATGATCATTAACTCTTACTTCAAGTGGCCTAGAAGTTTCACCTATATAAATTTTACCACATTCACAAGGTATTTTTTTTTGAATTCTGCTATTCATTTATTGGTTTTGTTTTTGTTAGAATAGATCTAAGTTTATTTTCTGTCTTAAAAACTGTTTTTATATTATAATTATTTGCTATTCTCCTAATTTTGTCTGATATACCTGGTATAAAAGGAATCAATAATTTTTTAGTATCTAAATCAATTATATTAGCATTTCTTCTTCTAGGAAACTCTATTCTATGAAAACAATTTTCAACAAAATTTATAGGATAGGAATTTTTTATTAAAACTTCTTTAATTAATTATTTTTCTAATAAAAATCTGTTATTATCAGAACAAATTATCCTTGCTCTATCAAATAAACTTTTAACAACACCTCTTTTTATTACAGTAGAGTGATTTGATTTAAAATTTAAATATCTATTAGTATGTGTTGGTTTTCTATATACAGAAGTTTGAAAAGTATTTTGTTTTTCAATAAGTACATCTAGAAATGGAAGTTTGTTATCAGTTTCTTTTTCTAATTCCTATCCTATAAATTTTGTTGAAAATAGTTTTCATAGAATAGAGTTTCCTAGAAGAAGAAATGCTAATATAATTGATTTAGATACTAAAAAATTATTGATTCCTTTTATACCAGGTATATCAGACAAAATTAGGAGAATAGCAAATAATTATAATATAAAAACAGTTTTTAAGACAGAAAATAAACTTACATCTATTCTAACAAAAACAAAACCAATAAGTGAAGAGCAGAATTTAAAAAATGTAATTTATAAAATACCTTGTGAATGTGGTAAAATTTATATAGGTGAAACTCTAGGCCACTTGAAGTAAGAGTTAATGATCATAAATATAATTTGAGAAGGGGTGATTACAAGAAATCCAGAGTTTGTCAGCATTCTTTTGAGAGTAATCATAGAATTAAATGGGGAGAAACAATAATTTTACAAAAAGAATCTAATGACATTAAAAGAAAATTAAAAGAATCAGCATGTATTTATTTAAATGAAGATAACTGTCTTTCAAGTATTTCTATAGATATAAGTAAAGCTTGGCTTCCTATTCTCAGACAAGATTTGCAAAAAGGTTTTTTCAAAATTAATTAATACTGTAATGAAATTCTGATTACTGTTTTTTAAATAGATTTTGATATAATAGTAATATAATTTATTTATTTATAATTTAATAAATTTAATATTATTAACAATGATCATAATTTTGTAAAAATTTCTAAATGGTTATAAAAAAGAGACCTTATTGATTCTAGTTTTAATGAGTCACCCTGTTCTGTTTATTTTCAAATTTGAAAACAACATTGACTGACATAATGTCTTGAAATAGTATCATGTTACCTTGTGTTTTGTTTAGATTGGTCAATTGTTTTTGATAAACTTCAGAATATTGACAATTTGTCAACGATATAATAATAAAAAATATATTTGAACAAGAAACATTTAAGATTTTGAGAGAAAATATAAATAAAGATCTTGAAAACGATTGTAGATTGGCAATCGAAACGTAGCGTATTCAAATCCAATTAAAAGATAAGTGGTTTAGGTTTTACTAGGCAATTATTTATTTTTATAGAAAGCCACTGACAAATTAGTGATTTTTATTTTTCTAGGAGAAACGCAGTGGTTTTTTAATTTTTTTAAAATAATTTTTCCTTACTAGTGGCGTAATACCCAGAAAAAGTTGTGTTTGTAAAATGAATCCGCCACAAACATATAGATTTTATTTATATTATTTCTGTCCGTAACAGGATAGCTCCTAAACCGCTAAACCGATTTTCATAAAATTTTCAGGTAAAAGCGTTCGACATTCTTACGAACTGATTAGATTTTGGTCAAAATCCATTCATGCTAATGATAGTTTTTTGACAATTAAAAATTTTAAAAATGGTAACTTTTTAACAGAGCATCGTAACAATACACTGCTTTCGGTTCATGGGAGCTTTAGTTTCTAAGATATTTACAAAAAACTGTTTTAAAGGCTAATATACTATCATGACTTCACTTGAAGTGTGATAGTAGGCTAGCTAGGAAGGTGTCAGATCCGTTATGGATCCATTTATTTTATCTGATAAGTCAGATTTGTATCCTATTTATGTCATAGTTTTCAATAAAATAAAACCGTTTAACCTAAAAAAATTTTACTAATTTTAATTTTCTAGTATTGAATTTAGACTATGCGATGATATGATATAACATTTTAATAATTATTTTTAGATTATTTGTGATTTAGGCGAAATGGGCTGCCTACTTTCATGGTGTTTAATGATATAAGATATATATGCGTCGGAAATCACAAATATATCAAATCATTGACTTCTATACCCTACGGGTAGACCCGGCATGGGCCAAAATTGCCATTATATCAAGCTTTTATCGCAATTGACCAAATACAAGTAAGAATTTAATGAGCAAGATAGGGATGAAAATAGAATTTCGGTTTGGTGAGTCCGGACACATGCAACATCGCAAAAATATTCTATTTGCTTGTCTTGGATAAAAAAGGGCAGTGGCGGCGCAAAATAAAAATTTTGAATTCCACTAGAATTTTTTTATTAACAATTTTCTGTTTGAATAATAAATAATTCATGAATACTTACTTGTGTATACTGTGTTTACAAAATTCTCTTCAGTAAAAAAAAAGAGTAAAAAGAATTTCTAAGCATGCTAAGTGCAGTGGATGTATTAAAATTATTGGTTTCATCTTAGAACTTTACAAATGTTGTACCTTCCAGGTAAAATATTTTATTTCTTTGAACAAGGGTCTTCTTCAACTCTTCTCTTCTTGGGTGGACTACAAGTTAAGCTCGAGTCAGATGAAATTTCGGAACTAAAAATTTCAATTCCGAATGGGACAACTGGGCACCGGTACAACTCGGCGCCGCCAACAGGGCGCCACGCCGGGCCTAATGGGCGCCGGGCCAACTCAGCGCCGGACTAACAAAATAAATATGTTATTTATACAAAAATTTCAACATCTATTAAGTCGAGTGTTGAAATTTGGTAGGTGTAGTGTTCTGGCAACCTGATAAAAATATCATTTACGTTTTTTATTTCAAGAATGGCGGATCCAAAATGGTAGATTTCTTTATTTTTAAACCGATTTGTCTCAAACTTGAAAGTTTGCAGTGTTTGAGATCACTTAATACAGTTTTAACACAAACAAAGAAAAATTAAAATGCGGATCCAAAATGACAGATTTTCTTATTTATGCACCAATATTCATCAAATATAGAACTTGGCAGTGTTTCAAATCGCTGAATATAATTTTTGACTCAAACTCAAAATGGCGGATTTCTTTATTTTTAAACCGATTTGTCTTAAACGTGAAAGTTTGCAGTGCTTGAAAGCACCTAATTTCAAATGACGGATGGGAAATGGCGGATTAATTTATTTATGCACCGATATGTATCAAATATCAAACTCATAAATAGTTTAAAATGGCGGATCCCAAATGGTGGACTTTGCTGATTATCATTTTTTACTTAAACTCATAAAAAAATCAAAATGGCGAATCCAACATGACAGACTTTTTTTGAATTAATTAATTATTGTATTAAGTGACCTTAAGCACTGCAAACTTTTAAATTTGAGACATTTGAGACAAATTCGTTGAAAAATAAAGAAACCCACCATTTTGGATCCGCCATTTTGAATTTTTTATGAGTTTGAGTCAAAAGTTCTATATTTGATACATATCGGTGCATAAATAAGAAAATCCGCCATTTGAATTTTTTTTAAGTTTTAGGGTAAAACTGTATTAAGTGATCACAAACACTTCAAACTTTCAAGTTTGAGACAAATCGGTTTAAAAATAAAGAAATCCGCCATTTTGGATTCGCCATTCTTGTAATCAAAAACGTAAAGTTTATGTTATCAGGTTACCAGAACTCTAGACCTGCCAAAATTTCAACACTCGATGGATTTAACTCTAACAAAACCAAGTTTGAAGAATATTACATAAAATATTTTTTAAAGATATTTTTGCATAAATAATAATCTATCTATTTTGTTTTTCGTCTGCACATTTTATCAAGAAAAAATATTTTAGTCCGGCGCCCAGTTGGCCCGGCGTCCAGGTGGCTCGGTATCCAGTTGGCCTGCCGCCCAGTTGGTGGCGCCGAGTTGGCGGCGCCCAGTTGTTTATTTATTTTATTTTTATTTATTTATTTCTCAAATATCAACAGCCAAAGGCCAATTACAGATATAGTAAAATCTCACATTGTGACACATATTTCCAACCATTATAAATAAAACTTAGAAGTCCCGTGACCCGTTTATTCTCATCTTCTAGTCAAAACGTCTCGAATTGCCCAAAAATTATTTAATTATAAATTATTTAATTATAACTTGTTTGCTACCATGATAATTATTAATTCAATAGTTTAAAATAGCGATGCTTATTAAAGTAAAGTAAGTCTAGTTGTCCTAGACTGCAACACATTTCTGGACAAATTATTATTAAAAAATAATCTTATAAGTGCGGGGAAGTGACACTTTCTGAATCAAAATGTGTGAGGGTAAAATCGAACGGTCGCAGAAAAAACTATCTATCGTGACGCTACTGAACTTTCTCGTGTTTTAGCAAAAACTATCCGTCAAGACGACTGACCCATGAGATGTTGTTTTTTAATCGATTTTTTTTCTTCTTTTGCACAAAAAACAATTTTGTACCATGTTGTAACTCAAATAGTTACTTCTAAACTTGTTTTTAAATGTTTTTAAGATTTCTTTTTGTAATATTCCCGCACGAATTTCAAAAAACTTCATGTCCGTACTTAGACAACATTGTCTATCAGTTTTCCCTGTATAAACCGACTAGGAGGTAGAATCACTTAAAATACGGCAGGTGGTTTAAAAGTAGCCAGCTGCTTTTCTGTCGCACTTATGCCGTCAGTGTGAAAGAGATAAACGTACTCATATATTATCTAGGGTATTATTAGCATGCAAAATCAGCCTATCTTTGTCCGTTTCACATGTTCAATAATGTCTATCTCTGGCTTTTTGTAAAAGAATTACCCACCCTTAGAAACCAAATTGGATAGGGTCAATAAAAACTGCCTTGTCTTTCCGTCTCTAAAGCCCTTTCAGGGCTTTATACAACTCAATGTATCAAATATATTTTTTTGTACCTAATAACCCTATATGAGTTACCTTTGCTTCCCCTGTAAAGTTGCATTTTTTCAGATACGGGATATTGCAGTTAGGCCATCGCTGTCTTTATTTAAACTCTTGGTGCTTGTCAAATATCTTTTTACATCTTTGTTATACGGTACACACACACCCTAAATAACCCGACCACCCAGTTTCGTACAACTCAGTTAATAAATAGGGTAGTTTGCAGTGACGGTTTCTCCATAAGTGCACATGTGCACGTGCACTCCCAAATTATACTTAAAAAAATATTAAACTTTGATCATTCCTTAATTTAATTAATAATTACTCCAAAAGGAATTCACTAAAGACTGAAATATTATCTAGAAATTAATACCCGGTATGTATGTGTTTGTATTCGTGTTCAAACCAAGCTCGAATCTAATTCTTTACGGTAATTTATTGGAACCACCGTGGATGTTATGTCGCATGCTAATTAGTCTTACTGACTAGATTGTAATAAAAAAAAAACACAGTGTGTTTGACAAATAAAATAAAAAAAATAAAATGCTAATTACGAAATATCGAAAGAGAGGACGACATGTCCCAATAGAATTTTACAGTACATAGAATCTGAACCTTCCTTTGGCACCGCGCTTATAGAAAAACTAGCCTCGATGCCGCCTGCACCCCCGTGGTGCCTCCCGCGCCCAGGGTTCGCGTTCATTTTAGAACAGTTCACGCGCACTTTTCCGTCGTGCGCGCTTTGACAACTTCCTGTTATCGGTCGTGCGCTGGCGGTTTGTTTTGATTTCGACGATTTGGTATTTACGACAATGGCGGAGGTTTCGAATTCTGATAACATTAACTGTTTCTAGAAAGTATAGTTTTAAGAAAAAAAATATAGACTCCCTAAACTTGGTATTTTTTTGAAGTTAAGTATCTTTGCTTTAAATCTTAGTAAAATTCAAAATCCCCTAAGTGGGGCTTTTTGTACAGCCGGAAAGTTTATACATGTTATTGCTAGTAAGTGTTTCAACACATTTTATTGATAATAAATTAGGCAATCCTTGAATAAATCGATGCGTTTCTAATTTGTTGAAAATTCGAATATTCGTATATTCAAAACCACCACTGACATCTATAAATATAATTTATAAGGATCAGATGACTGTACAAAATCATTCCAAGTACCTACAAATAGCTACCCTCCGTTTTTCCAGAGAAACATTTTTTTTTAACAACACCCTATTTATTTAACTTTAGCTTACCAAAGATGGCCATGAAAAATGACAGTATTTCCATTGTTTTTGGAAGTTTCTTGTTGCGTCTTTTTCGTTTATTACGGTGTCTGCAGCTACAAAATGCCAAATAAATTAAGAGTACATTCCTATTGTAGGAAAGCGGTTTGCTTTTGTTGCTTTAATAAAGTTGGCCAAAAAAGTTTTGACATAAACAAAAATGCTGCCGGGTTATTGAAAACACTAAATATTAATTTTAATGATTTGGATGAGTGTAGTCCAACGGTCTTATGCGTTGGTTGTTATATTAAACTAAAGCAAAATCAGTTAAAAGTGACAATTGACTTCACGAAGTTTAAAGTTAGGATTCGTCGGAAACAAGAATTATGTATCTGTGAAATTTGTGAATTTGCGAGATACAGGTATGTATATTTAATCAATTGTTTTTGTGATGTCCTTTGTTATGAAACCTCGGTCACATTCAGATTCCTTTTTGATCCTTTCTTTCTATTTTGAAAAGAATATTACATTATACACCTAGGGACTAAAGTGGTACTTTTAACCACGAGACAAAAAGTTTATAGTCCGTCTGTCTTCAATTTTTTTTCATATCTCAGGGTTTAAAAGTGTCACTTTAGTCCTTTAAAAGAGGGATCAAACGTGTATTTTTAATCCCTAAAGAGCATAATAATAATTTTTGTCACAAAAAACTTTTGTACAACGTGAATTTGCTTTTTATTTTAATTGTAGGCCACGCAGCTCCAAAGGTCCCAAGTCTTTACCATTTAGATTTGCATTAAAAAAACGTAAAGTAGGTAGACCACTTGAAACAAAAATAATGAGACAATCGATTAAAATTTGCCCCATTTGCAATGGCAGGGTTGAGAGGGGCATAAAACATATTTGTACAAAAACGAAAATAGTGGCAAATATTGTAGCAATGGCTGATGGTTACGGGCAACAAGTGGCTAGCAAAATAATACTGTCCGAAAAAAATTTACAGGGTGAAAATAGAGTTTTAATAAATAAAGGCAGATTTGAATCCTGATATAGTACGGAAAAATGAAAAAACCACAACCAGTTATTGACTTGAATACATTGAGAGAAATTCAAATTGACTGCAATCTGTCTGCAAATAGCGTTAACAAGCTAACAAAAAATCTGCGAAATGTAGATAAAAGTTTAGTTAAGAAAAACGTTATTCCAAAATTTTATAAGTTGACCCATATTCCGGAGAATTATGTTAAAACCACGACTTTAACAAACGGTGAAGTGTCAAAAAATAAATTTGGAATGTCTCCCTTTGTATATTGCTTGGACCTACCACAATTTGTCAGCTACATTATAAAACAGCGTAGAACAGAAGATGAAAACTTTCTGCTTAAAATTGGTATTGATTGTGGAGGTGGCTCAATTAAAATTTGTTTAAATATGCTGTTGGAACATGAAAATGAAGACAAAGAAAAATTCAAACCGTCGGGAATTAAAAAATTATTTATCATAGGATTGGGGCCAAATATGATGAAGTTCCATCATAATGTCAAATTGCTCTTTGAAACAATAAATTTAAACTCAATCATAGGGCTTTGCCCATATTCGTTTGCGTCAGACTTCAAACTTCATATCTTGCGATGGTGAAATAATCAGAAA
The DNA here is from genome assembly GCA_963576565.1 of Aspidapion aeneum. NCBI lineage: Eukaryota > Metazoa > Arthropoda > Insecta > Coleoptera > Brentidae > Aspidapion > Aspidapion aeneum. Next base: position 63,605,495 of record OY755043.1, read on the forward strand.
ATAATTTGGCAACAAAAAAACCGATCTCGTGCAAGCCATCGAACAGTTTCTACGTCAAAAATTTTTTGATGTGATTCTAGACAATTTCCCCATCCCTTATTATATTACTACAGGAAATTATTTGTAAAATGAAAAAGGGCGATTTTCTAGTAATCACTTAATATGTTATTATATTGTTGCCGGCTGTACCAAAAGCCCTACTTAGGGGATTTTAAATTTCACTCAGATTTTAAGCGAAGAGCGAGAGCTTCAAAAAAATACCAAATTTAGGGAAGCTATATTTTTTTTTCTTGAAACCACACTTTCTAGAAACAGTGCATTAGCGTGGAATATTTAAAGGCAATTAAATTTTCATCTTTGCCATTAGAAGAGAAAATATATGTTAACTAGGTATGATACATTTATTATTTATTTATAATTATAATAATAATAGGTAGGTAACTAATATAACGACCCACTCGATGGCCTAAACAGTTAGCGTGGCACTCAAAAAAAATTATGCCTGCGCCGCAATTTTTTTTTAATTTTTTTTGGTGTGCACCCCCAAAGCTATTTACCACGCGCCGCCACTGGTAGTTCGAAATTTTGAATTGAATAAATGAATTAAGTTTTACTTAAAATTCCTAATAAGCGACCTAAAACACTTAAAAATTCAAATTTGATACAAATCGATTTAATAATTGAAAGTTTGTCACTTTCTACCATTTTTAATTTTTGTAAGCTTAATTTAAAAAAAGAAATTAGAAGAATCTTATCTGATCTGATGATCCTATTTTGACTATTTTTTGTAATTAAAAAAATTGTATATAATATTGTCACCAAAACATTATATAAATGTTTGAAATAGCTGTCGCAGGATTTAAGGTAAAGATATGGATGATAAATATACTTCTACACACAGGTGTGGTATAAGTATAGTGTCAAGCTAAATAAAACCGTTAATATTAAAAAAATCTAAAAGTTTTTGTACTTTCAAACACTGTAGATTTGTGAGTGCTAAAAATAGAACATTATTACAGATACCTAACCCAGACAGCACTTTTCGTCCCAGGGACGTACAGTTTATCTCCATTATACCTCGATACGTCTCGGGAAGTACGTACTATGCACGTACCAATATGTACGTACATAGAACGTCCACTAGCTACGTACATTTTACGTCAGTAATTCTCGGGAGCAATAAAATACGTACTATGTACGTACATAGTACGTATATTTTCAGGCATTTAAATATATATTACTTAAATATTATATTAAGCAAGACAAACTTCAAACTCATCGAGACTTCGAGTCTCAAGGTAAAACTGGACGATTCACTCTGAAGTAGAAATGTTGAGGATGCCGGAATTGCTTTAAATTGTACCTAGTCCTAATCCTACACTTTATTTTAATTTGATGTCTTATACAAACGTACCACGTAGGTCTAGGGTTCTTACATTTTATGTAATATATACGTATCATGTACGTCTGGAATATGTACATTTTATGTTTAATTTGACGTATTATGAATGTACCTACTATGAGTCCTTTACGTACATATTGCGTAAATTCGTCCAAAATACGTCATTTGTACGTACATAGTAAGTACTATAGTACGAACAATAGATCGAGGGAAAATAAGCCTAACCTGCGACCCTACGACGTACATAAGTGTACGTCAGTCGAAAAAAATTTACGTACTATGTACGTATACTAAGGCCCAGAGGTACGTACATAGATCGTACTTATGCTGACTGGGAAACTAGAAACTCCTGTTTCAAAATAAATACATAAATCTGCTTTTTTAAATAAATAATTTGCAAACCCGATAAAAAAGGAATTAACTGATTTTTGTGGTAAACTTGGATTCTGTGGGATACTTTACTCAAATTCCATAAAATCAAATTTGACAGCGTGGTGTCGCGCATTTTCGCTTACAATTGTAAGTACTACGGTACGTACATAGTACGTACAGATCAACGGCGCAACTAATGGCTAACGTAAGGCCCAGAGATACATTCATAGACTAGGAGACTAGAAACTCTTTTGTTGTAGAAATGTTGAGGATGCCGGAATTGCTTTAAATTGTACCTAGTCCTAATCCTACACTTTATTTTAATTTGATGTCTTATGCAAACGTACCACGTAGGTCTAGGGTTCTTACATTTTATGTAATATATACGTATCATGTACGTCTGGAATATGTACATTTTATGTTTAATTTGACGTATTATGAACGTACCTACTATGAGTTCTTTACGTACATATTACGTAAATTCGTCCAAAATACGTCGATTGTACGTACATAGTAAGTACTATAGTACGAACAATAGATCGAGGGAAAATAATGGCTAACGTAACCTGCGACCCTACGACGTACATAAGTGTACGTCAGTCGAAAAAAATTTACGTACTATGTACGTATACTAAGGCCCAGAGGTACGTACATAGATCGTACTTATGCTGACTGGGAAACTAGAAACTCCTGTGTTTCAAAATAAATACATAAATCTGCTTTTTTAAATAAATAATTTGCAAAGCCCGATAAAAAAGGAATTAACTGATTTTTGTGGTAAACTTGGATTCTGTGGGATACTTTACTCAAATTCCATAAAACCAAATTTGACAGCGTGGTGTCGCGCATTTCCGCTTACAATTGTAAGTACTACGGTACGTACATAGTACGTACAGATCAACGGCGCAACTAATGGCTAACGTAAGGCCCAGAGGTACATTCATAGACTAGGAGACTAGAAACTCTTTTGTTGTAGAAATGTTGAGGATGCCGGAATTGCTTTAAATTGTACCTAGTCCTAATCCTACACTTTATTTTAATTTGATGTCTTATGCAAACGTACCACGTAGGTCTAGGGTTCTTACATTTTATGTAATATATACGTATCATGTACGTCTGGAATATGTACATTTTATGTTTAATTTGACGTATTATGAACGTACCTACTATGAGTTCTTTACGTACATATTACGTAAATTCGTCCAAAATACGTCGATTGTACGTACATAGTAAGTACTATAGTACGAACAATAGATCGAGGGAAAATAATGGCTAACGTAACCTGCGACCCTACGACGTACATAAGTGTACGTCAGTCGAAAAAAATTTACGTACTATGTACGTATACTAAGGCCCAGAGGTACGTACATAGATCGTACTTATGCTGACTGGGAAACTAGAAACTCCTGTGTTTCAAAATAAATACATAAATCTGCTTTTTTAAATAAATAATATGCAAAGCCCGATAAAAAAGGAATTAACTGATTTTTGTGGTAAACTTGGATTCTGTGGGATACTTTACTCAAATTCCATAAAACCAAATTTGACAGCGTGGTGTCGCGCATTTCCGCTTACAATTGTAAGTACTACGGTACGTACATAGTACGTACAGATCAACGGCGCAACTAATGGCTAACGTAAGGCCCAGAGGTACATTCATAGACTAGGAGACTAGAAACTCTTTTGTATTAAAATGACAGTGGCGGCTCGTAGAATAAAAATTTGGAGGTTGCAAAGGAGAATCGTAATTTTTTAACACTCATGATTCAAGTCAGTAAACTCTATTTTTGTCCAAGAATCTTCTCCTCCGAATATCAAACAGGGAAAACAAAAAAGAACTATTTTTAATTCCACAACCACAAAGCCATATGTTTATCATAAAACTTTGGATTAAATGTTCTGGTAAAAGTCCTTTTTTTGCTGGACAAAGTTTGTTCTATTTTAAAATTCGGAGTAGGCCTACCAGGTCTTTTTATTTCAGCCCACTGATGATCGACCACAGAATGGCTTTAAAATTAAACTTTCAACAGAAGTCATTTTTTTTTAACGCACAAACCAACAAACTATCAAATCCCTGCGATCACGAACTAGATGACAAATTAAAAAACTCTGCCAATTTATGGGCACCTAAGCTCACACTAGGTACTATAGTTATAGTGTACATGTAAGCTAATATAACTAAAATGTGAAATATGTTTTATTCAACTCCAGACTCAATTATCTTTCGTTTGATACCACACAAGCCATGTTTTGACTTAAACTCTAATTTTCGAAATCTACCCGCACCCTTAAAAAAAACTAAAATGTATTTTGTTTAACTCCAGACTTAATTACCTATCGTTTGATATCACACACGCCATATTTTCACATAAACTCTAATTTTTGAAATCTACCCCCACCCTTTTATTGGGCTTGCGTTTGGTGGATTTTGTTCATTTTTAAATGGGACCATCTCGACCCAAGATCAAGCCTAGGTACCAAATTTCATTCAAATCGGGCAAGCGGTTTTTGAGTTATGCGCATACAGACATACATACAGACAGACAGACAGACAGACAGACAGACAGACAGACAGACAGACAGACAGACAGACAGACAGACAGACAGACAGACAGACAGACAGACAGACAGACAGACAGACAGACAGACAGACAGACAGACAGACAGACAGACAGACAGACAGACAGACAGACAGACAGACAGACAGACAGACAGACAGACAGACAGACAGACAGACAGACAGACAGACAGACAGACAGACAGACAGACAGACAGACAGACAGACAGACAGACAGACAGACAGACAGACAGACAGACAGACAGACAGACAGACAGACAGACAGACAGACAGACAGACAGACAGACAGACAGACAGACAGACAGACAGACAGACAGACAGACAGACAGACAGACAGACAGACAGACAGACAGACAGACAGACAGACAGACAGACAGACAGACAGACAGACAGACAGACAGACAGACAGACAGACAGACAGACAGACAGACAGACAGACAGACAGACAGACAGACAGACAGACAGACAGACAGACAGACAGACAGACAGACAGACAGACAGACAGACAGACAGACAGACAGACAGACAGACAGACAGACAGACAGACAGACAGACAGACAGACAGACAGACAGACAGACAGACAGACAGACAGACAGACAGACAGACAGACAGACAGACAGACAGACAGACAGACAGACAGACAGACAGACAGACAGACAGACAGACAGACAGACAGACAGACAGACAGACAGACAGACAGACAGACAGACAGACAGACAGACAGACAGACAGACAGACAGACAGACAGACAGACAGACAGACAGACAGACAGACAGACAGACAGACAGACAGACAGACAGACAGACAGACAGACAGACAGACAGACAGACAGACAGACAGACAGACAGACAGACAGACAGACAGACAGACAGACAGACAGACAGACAGACAGACAGACAGACAGACAGACAGACAGACAGACAGACAGACAGACAGACAGACAGACAGACAGACAGACAGACAGACAGACAGACAGACAGACAGACAGACAGACAGACAGACAGACAGACAGACAGACAGACAGACAGACAGACAGACAGACAGACAGACAGACAGACAGACAGACAGACAGACAGACAGACAGACAGACAGACAGACAGACAGACAGACAGACAGACAGACAGACAGACAGACAGACAGACAGACAGACAGACAGACAGACAGACAGACAGACAGACAGACAGACAGACAGACAGACAGACAGACAGACAGACAGACAGACAGACAGACAGACAGACAGACAGACAGACAGACAGACAGACAGACAGACAGACAGACAGACAGACAGACAGACAGACAGACAGACAGACAGACAGACAGACAGACAGACAGACAGACAGACAGACAGACAGACAGACAGACAGACAGACAGACAGACAGACAGACAGACAGACAGACAGACAGACAGACAGACAGACAGACAGACAGACAGACAGACAGACAGACAGACAGACAGACAGACAGACAGACAGACAGACAGACAGACAGACAGACAGACAGACAGACAGACAGACAGACAGACAGACAGACAGACAGACAGACAGACAGACAGACAGACAGACAGACAGACAGACAGACAGACAGACAGACAGACAGACAGACAGACAGACAGACAGACAGACAGACAGACAGACAGACAGACAGACAGACAGACAGACAGACAGACAGACAGACAGACAGACAGACAGACAGACAGACAGACAGACAGACAGACAGACAGACAGACAGACAGACAGACAGACAGACAGACAGACAGACAGACAGACAGACAGACAGACAGACAGACAGACAGACAGACAGACAGACAGACAGACAGACAGACAGACAGACAGACAGACAGACAGACAGACAGACAGACAGACAGACAGACAGACAGACAGACAGACAGACAGACAGACAGACAGACAGACAGACAGACAGACAGACAGACAGACAGACAGACAGACAGACAGACAGACAGACAGACAGACAGACAGACAGACAGACAGACAGACAGACAGACAGACAGACAGACAGACAGACAGACAGACAGACAGACAGACAGACAGACAGACAGACAGACAGACAGACAGACAGACAGACAGACAGACAGACAGACAGACAGACAGACAGACAGACAGACAGACAGACAGACAGACAGACAGACAGACAGACAGACAGACAGACAGACAGACAGACAGACAGACAGACAGACAGACAGACAGACAGACAGACAGACAGACAGACAGACAGACAGACAGACAGACAGACAGACAGACAGACAGACAGACAGACAGACAGACAGACAGACAGACAGACAGACAGACAGACAGACAGACAGACAGACAGACAGACAGACAGACAGACAGACAGACAGACAGACAGACAGACAGACAGACAGACAGACAGACAGACAGACAGACAGACAGACAGACAGACAGACAGACAGACAGACAGACAGACAGACAGACAGACAGACAGACAGACAGACAGACAGACAGACAGACAGACAGACAGACAGACAGACAGACAGACAGACAGACAGACAGACAGACAGACAGACAGACAGACAGACAGACAGACAGACAGACAGACAGACAGACAGACAGACAGACAGACAGACAGACAGACAGACAGACAGACAGACAGACAGACAGACAGACAGACAGACAGACAGACAGACAGACAGACAGACAGACAGACAGACAGACAGACAGACAGACAGACAGACAGACAGACAGACAGACAGACAGACAGACAGACAGACAGACAGACAGACAGACAGACAGACAGACAGACAGACAGACAGACAGACAGACAGACAGACAGACAGACAGACAGACAGACGGCGCGACAAAAATATTTCAAAATCATCTGAAACGCAAAGATATATAAACATTTTTGAAATCGGAGCAACTTTTTTTTTCTAGAAAAAATTAGGATCACCATAGCTCACACTACTATAGTATAGTATATGTGTGAGCTAATAAGAAATTAGCATGCAAAACAAACAATCGGTTTGTAGTCGACCTGCAACGTCACTGAGCTTTACGGGACGGCTTTGAAATCCACACATAGAAACAAAACCGCTCGCGTTTTCATAGGTTGCATTCACGGAACGGTAACATAAATTATGTTACAGTTCCGTGGTTGCATTTAGAGACAAAATCTTATTAGAATAAAACCTGACCTTATTTTAAAGTCGACCCTACGGTGACAGATTTACATATAAAAACCAGCTGCTTTGCTTCAAAATTCGGCCTTTGTGTATTTAAAAACCGGATTTATTAGTGTCGGTATTTATTAAATGGAAGTTAGTGACTGTATTATTAAATTTGGCTTTCGTTTGTCAATTTTGAGAGGTCAGCTGTTAGTTTTCTGTGTGAATGTGTCAGAATAAAGTCGACTCTAAAACAAAGTCAGGTTTTATTCCAATAAGTCCCTATTAATAAAGGGAGACTGCCGAAAAGATACGGCCGCGCAGCCAACAAGTTCCAGTAGCGCACAGCGCTGCAATCGCGGACTATGTTTCTATTTGTATTTAAAACTGATTTTATCCTGTTCGATTGGGGCCGTTCATAAATTAGGTAAAACTTTGAGAAAATCGTCTATAACATAACGCTTAGTATTTTCCTAATGCCATTTTTTGTTAGAAATGGTTTACTATGTTGGATTGAATTGAATAAATTTTTATTAGGAAAACATGCTATTTCAAATTACAAACATAAATATAAAAAATATATTTAAATGTTAATACATACACCAGTATTTCTATAACATAACAAATCCAAACTATAAACTTTTTAGTTATTTATTCTAGACATAATAATAACGAAAAACCATTACAAGCATTCCTGTATCATTCCCAACAGAACTAACTCTACCTACCTACTAAAAGAATAATCTAGTAACACACAGCTTCATCAAGTACTTACACTGTACTGTAAAATGTTTTTAATCTTATTCTAAAAAAAACATTGCTGCCATATTTCTTTATGAGAAAAGGTTACTTTACTAAAACACACCAAAAAAATAATATGGAGGGTTTACTTAAACAATCAGGCTTACAGGCTGACCAGGCAACAAGTACTTCTTAAGTTTTCTCTTAAACATATTATTTGATTTGCAATTTTTAATGTCTAATGGAAATTTGTTATACAATCTGATTCCTTTATAAAACAATGACTTATATTCTAATTCAGTGTTTATACTATTTAAATAAAAGTTGCTGTTATTCCTTTGTTGCATAGGTATGAACATCTGTAACATTCATCAATCAATGTTAATAGAAGTTGCAACCAAAAAAATAAATAAATAATACAGGTATTCTACCCATATTACAAATTGCAAGTCATTTTTAAAAGCAAGTTACAAATATATTGTAAACGCAGTCGAGTCAGACATAACCTCAAATTCTTGGTTTGTGTTTCTGGAATTTTCGGATGCAAAAATTTTGCTATGAAACTTTTTTACTACAAAGGAGATCTACTTTGTGTTCAAGCGCGCGCTATCAGACAAAACTATTCTTATTTTTATGTTGGATTCGTTCCCTTGGAATGTCATTTTACTTGGGTTTAATCCCATAAACTATATCCATGGGGATAGGCAGAAAAAACAATTTTTCTTTGGCAACGTTTCAATTTCTATTAAATCTTTTTCAAGCCCTACGGAGAACAGATAAAATAATTGTATTTTTTATTATAAAAAGGAAGAAAAACAAAAATAAATATAATTATTTTTAGCAAGATAAAACCGGATAAAACAATAAAACAGTGTAAGGCTACTTACTCAGAAAGCCAGTCTCAAGCCATCGGAGAAAACATCACCACCAACCAAATCTGATCGCAAAATTTTTTTGTCAGTTTTAAGGCGCAAATTGTTTCATTCATTGAATTAGATTAAATTTTAATTTGCGCCTTAAAATTTAATCTAATTCAATGAATGAAACAATTTGCGCCTTGAAATTGACAAAAAAATTTTGCGATCAGATTTGGTTGGTGGTGGTGTTTTCTCCGATGGCTTGAGACTGGCTTTCTGAGTAAGTAGCCTTACAGTTTTATTGTTTTATGTTGCTAAGGAATAAATATATTTATTTTTGTTTTTCTCCCTTTTTATAATAAAAAATACAATTATTTTATCTGTTCTCCGTAGCGCTTGAAAAAGATTTAATAGAAATCGAAACGTTGCCAAAGAAAAATTGTTTTCTCTGCCTATCCCTATACCCAATAAACCTAAGTAAAAATATTTTTATTTTTGTGACTAAGACAAGGTAAGAAAGATAATTTATGTTATTGAAGTAAGGGTCGATTTATATACTTGTTATTCTAAAAGTTTATTCATGTTTTTCAAGAAGTTGTTCCGGTATTCCCTTCAATCATTTTATTTTTCATTTTTAAGGCTGATTTCTTTGCCATTGATAGTCATAAGTTCTGCTTTAGTGCTTCTTAATAAAAACACAGATGTTTTTAAAGTTTTTAATTGTTTTATCCTTTGAGCATTATAGAGACTGTCAAAGGTCAGGCAAATATATACAGATTGACACTGTACATATACATTGGTTTTAGATAAAATGTGTCAACTTAGTATTGGTGCATTGTGTGTTAGGGAGGGGTAATCATCTGTCCACAGTAGGTATACAAATTTTTTTAACAGGACTGTATAGGACTCCACAGGACACTAAAATACACTACAGGGCCAAGAATCTATTTGAGTCCTGTAGGATGTTGTACACCATCCTACAGCTGTTCAGCTGTTCACCCCTCAGTTATGGCAGGGGCGGATCTAGGAACTTTATTTAGGGGGAGGGGGGGGGGGGTAGATATCATAGTAAATATTGCATAAAACTGTTTTGCATATGACCAGGATGTGTATTCTGTATGTAAAAACTTAATATAGTTTGAGATTTGGGGGGGGAGGATTTCCCCACCCGTAGATCCGCACCTTCTTATGGGTTATTGTCGGTATAATTTTATTATTATTGATGTATTACCTTTTCGACATTTTCCATCTTTGGTTTAAGTACATATTTTAGTCAGTAGCGCACCCAAGAATAGGTCTTGGAATTTTTTTATTCATGAAATATATGGAAAATGTCTAAAAATCCTTAGGATCCTGTCTTTTAGTTTACACACACAGACATTATGGATTTGTATGGATTATTACAATCACATTGAGTACATAACCAATTTCAAAAATAATTGGTATGACATTACAATTAAAACCATAGAACTCTGCTTGGTTGCAAATGTTTTTTCATTTAGGTAAGTAATAATTGGTTAATAAGTTCTGTCTCTTTCCACACCCATACTAGGGCCTATTCTTAAAATACATAATGCCATTTACCATATAATTATATGTTCAAAAGTAATGCTTAAAGGGGGAGCAGGGTTTGGCTTTGTATTACACATAACTTTTTTTTAATGTATTTTGTTTCTTGAAAATTCTGTACAGAGGGGGAAGGTGGGTCAATTACATAATTTAAGAATAGGCCCAAAATGTTCTTAGGGCCGAGCATCAAGAGCTAAGCTCCCCCTTAAAAATTTGGTTAGCCCCTGAAATTATATTTCATATAAACACATATTTCAGACAGAGTCGACACGAAGGCTTATTGGGGTGGGGGAGGCAACAGCCACCTTTCCTAACTAATGATTTTTTTTTCAACTATCCAGAAAATTTTAGATTACCAAAAAGAAACTATACCACCCAAGTTTTTTTTAATTTTTCTTCAAAAACTTTCTACTCAATTTTTTTTGGTTTTACAGAGAAAAAGTTAATAACAGAAAAAAGGCTCCTCACTCAATTTTTTTTTAATTTGCCTCCAAAAAACTTTCTACCTAAAATTTTATTTGTGATTTTCTACTTTTGCTAAAATTTAAAATTTTCCAGCAACATTGGGGAGGGACTCTCTCCCATCTTCCCTTAGCGACGCCTCTGTTCAGAAAAGAAATTAGAAAGCAAAATTAATAAACATGATTTCGCAAATGCTCAGTTTTAAAATACAGGGTGTCGAATTTTCAATTTTTTGTTTGTTTTTTCTTTATGGCTTCGGCAGTTTTTGCGATGTTTTGCTCAAATTTGAAACGTGTGTTTAGCTGCAAGGGATACATCATTAAGCTTGCCAAATATCAGGAAAAAACTGCAGGGTGATATTTTTTCAGGAGTCATGCCTTCTTTTTCCCCCAGAATTTTTTTGCAGTAAGCCAATGGTGGATTCAAATAGATTCTTTGTTTTACTCAGAAACTTTTTGACTTGCTGCAATTTTTTGTAACTCTAACTGTTCCCAAGAAAAAATACAAAAAGGTAAAATTTGTAACCTGCATCATTTTAATTGTATGGTAGTTTAATAAAATAAAGTCATATAATAAAAATGAAATAAATAAACATATAAGTTTAGCTATTAGTGAATACTTGTTTTGGATATTTGTTATCTGTTAGTATTCCAAATAAATAAATAAATAAATAAATAAATAAATAAATAAAGTAATTTCTAAATAGCAATTGAAGATACAAGTTATTTTATTTTGTTTTTTTTTTCTGAGAAATAGTTAGAGATAAAAATATTGCAGATCAAAAAATTTGTGAATAAAACAAGGAATTCATTTTATATTTTTGAATCTGCCAGTGACTTACTGCAAAAAAGTTCTGGGAAAAAGAAGGGGGCATGAACGCGGAAAAAATATCACCGTATAGTTTTTTCCTAATATTTGACATGCTTAATGATGTATGCCTTGTAACAAAATACACGTTCCAGATTTGAGCTAAATACTCAAAAACTTTACGAGTTATAAATAAAAAGCAAACAAAAAACTAATATTTTAATAACCCATATCTCGAAATCTAAGCATGGTTATACAAAGTTTTTTTCTTAAAATCACTCAAAATGACTGACTGATGATGACTGAAGTTTGGCGACATACTTCACCTGTATAAAATACCTACTATTAAGAGTCCCTCTGGCAGCTTTTTTTTTGCTTTTTATATTGGTTTTATTAAGGGTTATTAGGTGGTACATGTTTAACTATTTGCAAGTTTTCTAAAAATCCACAGTTTTTTGTAATATAAATACCTAGTTTATACATTTAAGAAAAAATCTTATATTTGTTAAATATTTATTTTTTGTGGCTAATCGGCTAAAAAGAAGTTTTCGTTTTTCTCTTTTTTTTCCGTGAGTAGCTCAAAAGTTTAACCTCACGGGTAAAAAAGCTAATCAGCATTGCCCTGGCCTGAAAGACAGAAGTGCTGTCGTAGATCACGGATGGTTTCTTTTTTTAACTTTGCAATCGATCTTTTCATCGATCGGTGTGTATATAGCAGTTTATAATTTATTTTTATAAGTTAAGCTTTCGAGCTACCCACGAAAAAATATGAAAGAAACAAAAACTTTTTTTACCCGATTAGCCACGAGAACTTGTTTGATTTTTAAATTCGCGGGCGGGTACTAAAACTTTCGTTTGTTAGTATTATTTGGTTTAGAAATTCCGTTGATTGACGCTTACGTCTGATGGTAGGTAAAAACGCCAATTAGTGTTGAACTGGCCTGAAAGACAGAAGAGCTGCCGTAGGTCACGGATGGTTTTTATTTCTTTGCAATCGGTCTTTTCATCGATCGATATATGTAGCAGTTTATACTCGCCTGCTCTTGTTCTAGTTTCTCTCGCATCTCAGTAGAGGGCGCTTCTTGCAGGGCTTTTCTTAGAGTCACTGCATCCTGGAAGCCTGGCGTCTCCAGGGGTAGCGACACCAAACATAACCTCATTTACGAATAACGCAAATCTGACACTGTCAGGAGCGTAGCTTTTTTATGTTCAAAAAAATTAAATGGTTTACAAATGTTACGTAAAGAACTGTCCGTCACACCCGGTATATAAATTTAACTGTCCAAATAAACAAACCTAAAAAAATTAAGTTTTTTATGATTTCAATATTTATTAGGACCCTGTGTTAGGACCCACACAGCGCAAGAAACCAAAAATATAATTTGCATGTTTTATATGTATATAAAACGTAGAAAACTATTATGTTGGGTTTTGTATCATTTAATAAATTTCTTTATGCTCTCTAGGGAATAACAATGTACGTTTAATCCCTTTTTTCATGGGCTAAGGTAGTATTTCTTGTCCCCAGTGATTAAAAGTAATTTCTTGATGAACCATAAAGGCAAAATATAGGTTTTTGGATTATTTTATTTTATCATAATACAAAAAACAAATAGGAATCAAGATATATACACGATAACGATTATTTTGTTGCTTCCAGCTTGCCGTAAGCTTACTGTACTTTTCTGATGACTTGGTTCGTTTCGATTGTTATTTTGTCCTTCGGCATAGAATATTGCTTCCATATAAATGAAGCATTTAACTTTCTAGACTTCTCCAGGATGTAAACCAGGAAAACCTTTTCGGTAAAATTTTTGAAGTTCTGTTTATTGCATCATTTTCGGTACTGAAAGCTGCTTTCTTCGATGGCCTTTTCCATGCCTATCTCAAAGTAAGAATAGGCTTTATTCTTTTGTCCCTTGTTTGTTTCATCTTCGAGAAATGTAATTCGAAATTTTTCTCGACTAAACTTATTTAGTTTGTTATGAAATAAATATAATTTTTTCCCCATTTTTTCTATGTTTGTTAGAGTCTGACTGACTTTTGTTTAATGTAATGCCATAACAACTATCACTGCCCACTGATTTATTATGTACGGGGTTGACATGCTAAAACGACAGTACCGATAATTTGTTTATTACCTATTTATTTAGTTTATGATTGATTGAAGCAAGCGCGGATCTGGGTGAAAATCTAGTGGGGGGTAATAGTCGACAAAAAAATTATTTGTAATAAAAAAAAATACTTGGAGGGGGTAATTCACATATTTTCCCTTTGAACAATAACAAAAAGTGCATATTTTTGGTTCTAGGGGGGGTTAATTACCACGTTACCCCCCCCCCCCCTTAAATCCGAGCTTGCATTAAAGTCACTTAGCAAATTATAGCCCTCCTTCCGGTCGGGCATGAAAATTCCCGTCGGATTCAAAGTAAACACTGTAGGCCCTAGGTTTACAATATACCTACTATTGTTTTTATTAGTGTTCAAAAAAAAAAGCGGAAGCGGAAAATACAAAAGTTCGAAAGTACAAAAGGTCGAAAATACAAAAGGTCGAAAGTACAAAAGATCGAAAATACAACAGGTCGAAAAACAAAAGATGGAAAAACAAAAGGTCCAAACAAAGATCGAAAGTAGCTACACTGTAATGATTGCAAAACAAAGTAGAAGCAAGAGACACACAGGTACACACACAGAAAAGTTTTAAAAAAATCAACATCCAATAAAAACTCAAGGTCTAAGAATTTTTATTTACCATCTGTAGGTATTTTTTTTGGGTAGCAACACGACGGGTAGCAGAAGTTTATTCGAAAACATTTTCTTTGAACGGATATTTGTATGAAAACAATTTTTTCTAATGGAAATTTGTTCGAAAACATTTTTTTCAAACGGAAATTTGTTCGAAAACCATTTCTTCGAACGGAAAATTGTTCGAAAAAATTTTCTTTCTTCAGAAATTTGTTCGATCACCAATTTGTTCGTAAGCAACAGTTGTCCAAAAATATTTTCTTCGAATAAAAAACATTTTCATCGAACGCAAGTTTTTCGAAAAAAGACGCTCTAGTCCTGGATTTCCAAACCTAACACAATTCATATAGTTTGACTAAGTCAAGGTCTTGCTAACATATTTTTTCAAAAAAACCCTGACTTCTTTCCCGGGATCGTAAACTGTCTGAAAATTTGTCTACTTTCCTCCTTTTGGAAAGTCGAAATTGGTATTTTCCTAAACTTTGTCAGTTGATCGCAAACGTATCCGAACCGGTCCAGATACCCCCTGATGCGCTCAATTGAGAAAGGTTAGAGTAACACTGATTTCCATCTTCCAAAATGAGAACCGGAAAGCTAATTTAGGGAAATCATTTTTCGAAAATAGGTTTCGGTTGGTTCGGTTTGGTTTCACACCCTCTAGGATCCCAAGAAAGAAGTCAAGGAAGTTTTTGTTTTCAAAAATTGTTAGAAAAAGACTCCATTAGTCGAACTATATGAGTTATGTTAAGTTTCGCAAGCCGGGTCTAATAAATTTTTTTTCGAAAAATTTGTTTTCAAAGAAATGTTTTTGAACAAATTTCCACTTGAAGAAAATATTTTTGAACAAATTTCCGTTCAAAGAAAAGGTTTTGGAACAAATTTCCGTTTGAAGAAAATGATTTCGAACAAATTTCTGTTTGAAGAAAACGTTTGCGAACAATTTTCCTTTCGAAAAAAACGTTTTCGACCAGTTTTTTGTTCGAAGAAACTGTTTTCAAACAATTTTAAGTTTATACTGTCGAACAATAATATTAAGATATTTATATGAAATGAACTATAAAATTATATGTAATTAAAGCAGAACCTTACTAAAAGTCGAACGGTATTTGGGCATTTTTTGTCTTTTGATAAAATGTAAAAATCGGGATAAAACGTGACTAAAAAAGAACCACAAAACCCAAAAACACCGAAAAAATAGAAAAAAAACTTGGAAAATAAACTAAACAATGCAAAAAATAGCGTATAAACCTTGTTATTAAAGTTTCATTTTGTCCTTTGATATATTATATAGTATTAATAAACATTTAACATACAAATGTATTTTTGTCCTGCTTGTTTATTTATTACGTATTATTTTTATACAAAAAACACAAATAATATTTAATAGAAACTGATTTTTAACAATAAATATTCATAACCCAAAAACTCGAGGAACATATTTTTTATTTCTTAAGCTGTACAAAAATGAGTTCTTTTTAAGTTTTATTAAAACATTTTTTATTTCTCAGACTGTATAAAAATGAGTATTTTTCACGAACGTCTATGGAATTTTAAGTACGGTTTTAATACGTGTGTCGCTACCCCTGGAGACGCCAGGCTTCCAAGATGCAGTGACCCTAGGCTTTTCTCACTATAGACATCGGATGAGATACAAAACTGTCTAATTAACTTAGCAAGGGTGTCACATTGATCAACCAATGTTCTGAGGAGTCCCATAAGGACGATACAGTTAACTGTCAAGTCTTATTAGGTGTCCATTAGCTCTTGGACCCCCGTGAGGTTAAGCTTTCATGCTACCTACGGAAAAATATGAAAGAAATAAAAACTTCTTTTTACACGCTTAACCAAGAAAAGTTTGATAGAATTCAACCTTAATTCCCTTTTATCAATTTTAAATTCACATTTTTTTGCTATTTTAATTGAAAATAATAAGGGCGCGTGTTCATAAAGTCAACCAACGCGAAGTATGATATCAAAGGTGGTGTGTTGGTGGTTAAGATAGGTTAGAGACCCTGTATGTATGACATATCAACGTCACTGAAATAAATATTTTTAGTTATGTTATTAGAGAATTATTGAAATACAGCCAGGCTATGATTGTGCTAGGCACTATTTTGAAACATTTACATTGAAAACTGACAGTTGATCCTTCAAAATTGACATACGAAAGTCGAATTTAAAACTTTCGTTGTTTATTTTTAATTAATAAAAGAAGGCATTATTTATTCCGGTTCACATAGTAAACAAAGGCCGTGTGTTGAAAGATCACAGCTGGTATTACAATGTGAAGGTGTCAAAATTCTCCCTGGCGCTATTATAGCCTGGCTTTATTTCAATACTTCTCTATTTTCTTGCCAATTTCATTGGCGTTTCTCTAAAATAATTTAAATTGTCAGCGGTGCGTGACATCAATCATCATGTAACATATAAACAAAAAAGTTTGTCCGCACCCACTGTATAGGCAAAGAATTGGTATAGGTTTTGTTAAAAATCGTTTATTTTCGATTTTCCGACGCTCTGAGTTAACAAGAACCGAAGGTGCGGTCTGTCTAAACATCGCTAGAGTATAGAACACCGATATTTTCATTCTTTAATTTTGACTCAAACAAATTTGACTTTAAAGAGTTTGTCGCGTCTCTCTTTCTTTAAAATATGTCATACATACAGGGTCTCTAGGTTAGGTAAGGTAACGTGGCAGATCTCTAACTAGCAGCGCTGGCTGATCTCACGTAAACCGAAATTAAAATAAAATAGATTTACAAAAGTAAACTTATATCTTGAGTGCTCAACTAAACCAGCTACAGTTGTGTATAATTCTGGCCAACGTACCGAGTTCTATTTCCCTTAGTTCTTCTAGATCTTGGAAGTATGCAAGACCTAGAGCGCTACTTATCAGCCGAAGATTAGGGTATTCACACAACACAATACATGTCTTACGCTCTTAGGTTCTTCTTCATTCGTAAAACTACGGAAGTAGGCCATAATTAGAGTCCCTGTTTGTTGACTTATTTAGATATATTAATATATTTTAAAGTAATAATCTTGACCGTTAAAATTGTAAATTATTTCAGATCCTGAGAATCGGTCAAATGAAAATCTCTCTTTCTTGTTTGTGATGTTTCAGTTTATTACAACCATTATCAAACTATTCTAAAATGGAAAGTTTTACACTTAAAATTTATATACGTATAATTTTTTTTGATAACCCAATAGTAATTTATAATAAAAAAATAACATTACCAGTACATAGTTAAAAAACAATAATTTTTTTATTTTATACAGTTTAATTTTAAAAAATTGTTGTTTTTTAACAATGTAGTTTTAATGTTATTTTTTTATCATAAATTATTATTGTTTTAATCAAAAAAAATTTAATAGCAGTACGGAAATTTTCAGGTAATAGGTATTCTCCTTATTTTTTTTTTTGGCTTCCATTCTAGTGCGCCTTTAAGCTTAGACCGCAGTAAGCGGAAATGCGCGACACTACGCTGTCAAATTTGATTTTATGGAATTTGAGTAAAGTATCCCACAGAATCCAAGTTTACCACAAAAATCAGTTAATTCTTTTTTTATCGGGCTTTGCAATACATTTATTTAAAAAAGCAGATTTATGTATTCATTTTAAAACACAGGAGTTTCTAGTTTCCCAGTCAGCATAAGTACGTTCTATGAACGTACCTCTGGGCCTTAGTATACGTACATAGTACATAATTTTTTTTCGACTGACGTACACTTATGTACGTCGTAAGGTCGCAGGTTACGTTAGCCATTATTTTCCCTCGATCTGTTGTTCGTACTTAGTACTTACTATGTACGTACACTCGACGTACTTTTGACAAATATACGTATTATGTACGTAAAGGACTCGTAGTAGGCACGTTCATAGTACTTCAAATTTAACATAAAATATACATACTCCAGACGTACCCACAAGGTATCTATATATTACCTAAAATGTAACTACCCTAGACATGGTAGGTGCAAAGGACATCAAATTAAAATAAAGTGTAGGATTGGGACTAGGTACAATTTAAAGTTCAGTCAGGCCCCTGTCAGGGTTAGGGGGTGGTTTTTTTCGTAAAATGTTCGGGCGGGTCTTATGTCTATCCATACCAAGTGTGTTGCTTCTATCATTAGACGCAGCATATCGGTTGAATCTCGGATGTAGGGCCTAAACTATTGAAGCTATTTCAGCTTCCTGAATAATTCTACTTTGTGTGTGGATCGATCGTCCAGTTTTACCTTGAGACTCGAAGCCTCGATAGGTTTGAAGTTTGCCATGCTTGATTTATTATTTAAGTACTATATATTTAAATGCCGTTAAATATACATACTGTGTATGTAACTAGTGTTAGTACTACTACTAAACCGCACTAAACGGAAATGCGAGACACGACGCTGCTAAATTTTATTTAATGGGTAAAGTATCACCCACTACGTTGCACTATAAATAAAAATCGTCGTGTCACGCAGTTCCCCACAGTGCAGTTTCGCTTAGTGTGCTTTAAGCATTAGAATTCGTTTAAAATTAGGATGATTTTGCAAAGCTTTGGTTTTGTTGTTCACTTACTGGCGAAACGAAGTATACGCTGGTACCACTGCGCGTAATGCACTTGGAGACTTTGCACTTGCGTACTTGACCAATACATACGCTACCAATTGACTGTGCTGTTGTACTTTGTCTCTGTTATCTGGCATGAAACTGTACGCATTTTTAACAATAAGTTATAGGGACCACATTATTCAAAAAAGCAGATTAATGTATTAATTTTACAGTGGCGGCTCGTCCATAGGTTTGCCCAACCCCCAAAAAATATAGGTAAAATAATAAAAGAACTATTAATTATATATTTTTGCACCAGAATTATGTACATTTATACGCTACCGAATCTCTTATATCGCGGGCGCCGCCGCCGCCCGCCCACAACGACGCACAGTGCTTTGTACCTAACCCAATAATAAAATTTCGACGTGTGTGAAAAAAATTGCCTTTTTTGGCATCTGCATTAATCGTTCTTATCTAGTAGGCCCCGCAAAAGCGTTAGGTTTTTGTTATTGTTCAGAAAAACTTATCGTATCCAAAGGAATTTAATTTATGCGGCTAATATTTATTTCAGATTAATTTTTGTGCTTAAGGTTCACACTTAATTTACTCACAAATTATTTTATTTTACTAAATTTTTGCAAATGGCTAAAAATATACCAGGTAAGTGCTTTTAAACTTATACTTCAAAATACTTTAATTCGCAAAACGTAGTAAGAATTTTTTAGTTTTACAACAAAAGGGTAAATTTTTCCATTTCAAAGTAATTTTCTTAAATAGCCCAAAAAGGCCCTTTTTAAATTTTTTGTTTTTTTAGAGTTTACTGTATAACCTTTAATTTAAACATTAAACGAAAGTGCGAAAAAGTGCGATAAGATGAATTTTTTTTTTTTTAAACATTCCGTTTCATCACAAATGGCGATTTATTTAGTACTTGGATTTCCTGCCAAAAAACTGAATCCCATCGTGAAATTTCAAAAAAAATACAGTCACTTTTAAAACTGGAGAGCATTTCTGATTTGGACGAAAAAAACATTAAAAACGTTGCCAAGTTTTTCTGTTTAAAAACTGAAGAAAAATGGAAAAAATCGCATCGAAGGCAGGATATTTTTCTTCGAGAAAATAAAAAATGGCTTGAAACCAAAATTTATTTAATGGACTCTATAAGACCAACGACAAGCTCTGACCGCCCCACTTCTTCGGGACGAGGCCGGCCCCTAGCTTGTTTTGAAGAATGCAGCATAAAAATAAAGCGCAGGCGCGTGGCTGATTTAGTTTCAAATCATAGTTTTTCTGAACTGTCTTTTGCAGCGCAAGAATCTGCTAAACATTCCGGTTTAGAACATAGGTCAGATGTCAGAAAAAGATTATCTGCCGAGCAAGCATTAAGTTTGCATCTTGATTTAGATTTAGCAGATCGGAAATATAACCTTTTAAGGCAAGTAGTCAATTCTCTTCACGAAGACACATTTCCTAGTTGCTTCTCCCTAAAAATGTTATTATCAGTGAGTCTGCGGCGGAAGTAAATTTGCAAGAATTACTAAATTTGACTGCTAATAGCATTTTGAAAACTATTCCAGAATCTACTTTCTTGATTGACAACTATGAACTGACTTTATCTTGTAAGTATGGTTTTGATGGCAGCTCGGGCCATAGTCTTTACAAACAAAAGTTTGAAGACAGTAGTATGACCGATGAATACGTGTTTTTTATCGCTATGTTTCATCTACAATTAAGCGACAATAAAACTAAAAAAGTATTATGGGCTAACCCTCGAACAGCGTCAATTTTATTTTGTCGACCAATAAAATTTTTGTTCGCAAAAGAAACTTCCGCCCTAGTTATCGAAGAACACGCTAAAGTTAAATCTGATATAAATAACCTCAAACCTTTAGAGGTGTCTATTTATGAAAAAAAGCTAAAATTTCTTACGAACTGCTACCAACAATGTTGGATGGATCAACAATAAGTACGTTATCTGAAACAAACAGTTCTCAGACGTGTTTCATTTGTGTTCGTATAGAAAATCTGAATTTTGGTATGACATCCCTTCATATGTGGATCCGTAGCTTTGAATGCTTATTGCATATTGCGTATAGACTTTCACTGAAATGTTGGCAAGTGAAAGGGCCAGAAAATTAGGCCATTTTTGATACACAAAAAATTTTTATACAATCTGAATTTAAAAGTGGGTATTGACTTGCAACAAAACACTACAAACACTCCAAACATTTTCGCCGAAAATGTTCGCTCAGTGAGTACGTGTCTATGCAATGCTTATGTGATTTTGCAATCTGGGAACACAGCGCGCAACAAACACTACAAACAGGACAAACATTTTCGGCGGAAATGCGCGGAGTGTGTGTGAGTGAATACGTGTACTTCAAAAGGACAGACCGCGCTGCAACAAATTTTGCAAGTCAATACGTCACGGCCAACGCGCAAAACATTTTCCGAGGCTTGTCGGTAAATCGGAATACCACAAAGAGATTTAGTCCTTCTTGTTTGTTCAGTGGGTGCGGTCGTTCTTTTTTTTACTTGGCAATTAAGAAATGGAATGGACCAGGGAAAAATCCCTAGAACTTATAGATGAATTTGAAAGACAACCATGTTTATGGAATCCCAAACATGGTCTCTATTTCAATAAAATAAGAAAATTTGATGCTTGGGAGGCCATAAGTAGGAAAATCGAGTGCAACTCAGCCGAAGCTAAGAAAAAAATTGACAGTATGCTTTCAAGTTTCAGACGAGAGAAAGCCAAGGGAAAGAAGTCTGTAGGAACAGGAAAAGGTAGGAATATTTTAAGTTTATCTTAGCAACAACAATACAACATTTTTATTTTCCTCGTAAGTATTGTAAATTGGGGATATAAAATAACAAATACATTTTTTGAATATTTGCTTTTTGATATCCCTTACTTTGTTTTTGATATCCCTTATTAAAAATATTAAATAAGTTTTTTAAAGCCAAAAAAATTAATTTTTTAAATTTTATTGTTTTGTATACCTAATCAGCAATTCAAGCCAATGTTCTTTATGGCAAAAAATGTCCTGGTACGTATCTAACTTTTTTATTTTGAATAGCATATGTCAAAAATTAAACCTGTTAGGTTAGGTTAGGTCAAAAATTTGACAGCGCCAGTTTCTCCCTCAAGAACACGTTTTTACAGAATTGAAATATCTTGTAAAATAAGCAAGATATATAAAGGTTTATTAAAACAACAATATTTTAAAAAGCCCCCGCATAATAAAAATTACTGGATATAGCAAAAATCTGATAACACCATTTTTAATTGCCCAACGAGCCCGTTTAAGTGAAATCCGCATATCGCTACCCTTTAATTAATAACCGAGTTATCCCTTTCAAAATGGGACACGCTATACCTCTAAAAGAAATTTAAAAAAATTGGGGCGTAAATTCAATAACTTAATTTTGAAACTTTTTAATTTTTATCTTCCTAGCCCGCACAGCAATGGCTAGAGGAAGGTATTATTTTGAGATAACGCCAAAAATTTGATATTTGGATGTATTTTGACCTATCCTAGCAATATCGTCGTGATGTCTATCTGTGTGTGTGTGTGTATATTTTTTCTGTCCGTAACAGGACAGCTCCTAAACCGCTGAACCGAGTTTCGTAAAATTTTCAGGTAAAATATTGTTTGACACTCTTACGAGCTAATAAGATTTGATCAAAATCCATTAATGCTAATGACAGTTTTCTGACAATTAATAATTTTAAACAATGCTTACTTTTAATAATAATAATATAGTAGACTATATTTTGCTCAATAATTCGTGTTATAACCAAACACTTAGTAGGAGCTTTAGTTTTTGATATATTTACAAAAAACTGTTTTCAAGGCTAATATATTATTTAACTTGAAGGACGGTGTCAGATCCGTCAAGGATCTATTTATTTTAGACCTAAATTCTTGTAGGTAATAGGGACTTATGGCAATAAAACCTAGCTCTAATAGTGCCTGTTATTATTCTGTCAGGTTTACGTAGAAAACTGACAGCTGACCTTTCAACATTGACATACCACGAATTTAAAAATAAAATCATTTATTTATTCCGGTTTTTAAATACACAAAGGACGATTTTTTTATATAAAACTGTCAGAATATTGCCGGGCACGATTTGCCAGGTTTTATTGCAATAAGACCCTAATACAAATAGGTAGCATATATTTAGTATAGTAGTATTTACTCTCTTCTATGCCTGAAACTACCACACCAACTATTGTGACATGGTGGTACCGGCGTATACAAGGGGGGGGGGGTTGGCTCAATTCAGGGGGCGGGGTTCGGTTCGCCGGATTTTGGATTTTATCAATAGCAAGCCAAATTTTGTAGAAATTTATAAAAAATTACAATTTGACATTTTAAGATGTTATTGTTGTGTTCTTGTTTGATACAACTAGTATTGCTGTGTAATATATCGATTTATATTAAATAGGGGTCGCCGATATTTCATAATAAATGACATATGTCTATTATTATCCAAGATGACGGCATTTAAAATATAAAAACAAACGTATCTTTTTGGTCTGGTAGTTTTTTTTACCAAGCTATGTTGTTTTATATCTGTCTTAATTAGTTTTAAATTATAATAAACAAAAAAATTATAATGGTCGGTGTGCTTTCGGGCTGTTCGGCCGTCGTCGTTGGAAATTCGTTCTCGACGTTTCGCCATCTCGAGTGGATGGCATCTTCAGGAGATGTTGACTGTTTGTCGGCTTCTCGAAGAGAAACGTCGAGAACGAATTTCCAACGACGACGGCCGAACAGCCCGAAAGCACACCCACCATTGCACGATGGCCGCGAAAGCCTTTCACAATTTGTAAAAAAATTATAATTTATTTATTTTTTATACAAAGCGGCCAAAAATGTTTAAAGAAAGGTTTGTTTTTTTTTTTCGAAAATTAACACAAAAAAACTGGAAAAAACAAGACATCTCCTTAAACAAAACACAAATATTTAAAAAATTTCAAAAAAGTTGACATATATCACGTACCGTGATCGTTTAAATAAGCAAAGTTTAATAATTTTTCCTAAATCATCAGAATCTGATGTCATACACTTGTCAAATTTTGAGATGTGGTTTATTTTGTTAAATAAAACACCCTGTATATAATTCTTTTAAGTGATGGGGTTCCGTTTTCTAATTTCAAAAATATATAATATGTTGACATTTCGTCTAACCGTTGTTGAAATATTTGCATTTTAAAAACCTAATTATGTTCATTAACAAAATAGCAACATCCTTATTGTTTATTTAGGTTATTAAAGTGCAAATATTTCAAAAACGGCTGGGCCAAATTTCAACATATTTTATATGTTTGAAAACAGAAAAAGGAGATCTATCGTTTTATATCTCAAAAGTTTGACAAGTGTATGACATATGTCATTTTTGACATTAGATAATGATTTGGGAAAAATTATTTAACATTGTTTATTTAAACGTTACTGTTAGATCAATATAAATTAAATAGCTAAAAAAAAACAGCGCAGGTAAAATCTGGTAAAAATAATTTTAAAAAGTCAAAGACCTGGCAAAAATTTTGAAAAACAAATACTAAATGTGACGGAAATCTAACCAAAAAAGGCGACGCCGTAGGCGAAAATTTTGAAAAAAGAAATATGTTTAAAGTAATAAAATGATAAGAGGTAGGCTATTTTTGATTGGATTGAGGATGTCTTAAAACATATTAGGTGATGTTGCTCCCAAATAACTTGTTTTAATAACGTAACAGTATACAGTGTGCTAATTGCCATGGGCCACTATTTGTAACTCGGTAACTAAGGGAGCTGCAAAGTAGGTTAAATTTGATAAAATGTTGCATGCAGAATTAGCGCCTCTGATATGACATCAGTTTCAGATAGAAAAACAAATATTTTTATAATCTGTCAGAGAGGGACACTAACCTTGCATGCAACTGCAAGTTCATTAGTCTTTTACAGGTGCAACAGAGATATATGTATCAAAATGGTATGCCTTCCAACGCATGGCATTTCTGCTGGACAAAGATCAACCAAGACTGACAATGGATTCAATTGATGTACGTAGAAATAATTTATTAATAACATTTATAAGTAACTTTTCGTAAAAACAAATACATCACATCATGAAATATTGAGCAAAATCGTTACGAATTTCCTTTGGTAGAGCTGCCGTCTTGCGCGGTACACTTTTTAAAGGCAATAAAGATGATTCTGCGTTTGATTCTTTTCTCCAAGTCCCAGGGATAAAATTTCCTTCATTATCTTCTTGATCAAAAGTTCCAGGAGGCGTGTACAGATTTTTGGAGGTACGGCTTTTCCTGAGAAAATTATGTAGACAGCAAGCTGCCATTGTAACAATTTGTGCTTTTTCTGGACTTAGCAACATGGGCTTCCTTAGGATTCTGAATACTGCTGAAATGATACCGAATACGTTTTCGACTATTCGCCGCGCGCGACAAAGTCTATAATTAAAAACTCTTCCAAGAGTGCCTTTTCTGTGTATTCCAGAAAATGGCTTCATGATACGTGTTGTTAAAGGAAATGCCTCGTCGGCTAATATAACGTAAGGCATTGGTTTATCTAAATTTGGTATCAATGAGTCTTCTGGGAGACCTAAATCATTACTCTCTAATTTCTTGTAAAGCTTAGTATTCTTGAATACTCCTCCATCTGATATTCTGCCTTGGCATCCAATATCAACAAATAAAAAGTTGTAGTCACCATCAACAAGTGCCAAGAGCACTATGCTAAAATTCGATTTGTAATTGTAGAAATCGCTTCCACTATGAATTGGCGATTGAATGACAATATGCTTGCCATCCATACACCCAATACAATGAGGAAATTGCCACTTTTGTTCAAATTCTCTTGCTACACATAACCATTCTTCCGGGACGGTGGGAATCTGAAAGAAATTAAATTTCCTGTTTATCCAATTTTCTGCGTTCTACTTTTTTTTCAGAAAATAGCCAAAATCAAATTTTAATTTAAAGACCCTATATTATTTTAGAGAATCTACAGGAATTACCCTTGAAATTAACCGTAGATGTAACAATATTTTATATAAATTCTGACTAAAGTAGGGCTTTTTTACTAGCTGGTTATAAAGCTCAAGTGAACCAAGCGAGTGGAAATCTATATTACTAATACCTAACAGCTTGTTAAAATTGATTTTAGGAAAACTCTGATTCAACTGAAGAACAGCACATTGATAGTGAGGCGTCAGAAAATGGAGACGAGGAAAACCAAACCCATGCAGAAGGCGTTGCAGTTACTGAAGGAGAAGGACATGCTGTGGAGCGGAGCGAGGAGCCCACAGATTTACCCACAAGTTCTGCAATAAATACTGAATCTGATGTCACTACTCGAGTAAAAAAACTGAAACGAAAAACTATAAATAAAAGACAAACAGAAGATTCGTCCATGGAAAAAGCTTTGGGCTATCTTAAAACTGCAGTGGCCAACAATACCACGAAAAGTGATGAAAGTGGAGTGTATGGGCAATTTGTTGCCCATAAACTAAGAAATTTCAAGCCAAAAACCAGAGCACTGATACAACATCACATAAATAATATTTTGTTTCATGCTGAAATGGGACAATATGATGTGGTAGAAACATCGAATTATCAGGGAACTCTTCACTCCGCTCCGAATTATCCGCATATTTTTCCACAAACACCTGCCGTAACTCAATTGCCAAGCTTCCAAATAAGTTCTGATTTCCCTATCTCAAATCAGCGTTGTTCAAATCAAACTTACGTACCAACTTCTTCATCGCACTCCCAACTTTTTGGCTCCTCCCAATCATCTCGTAATCATACACCAGTATCAACTCCTTTACCGAATTCCCAACTTTCATATCCATACCAGTCACCTCCCAATAAAATTCCTGTAGCAACTTCTTCACCAAACTGGCAACTTCCATACTCTTCCCAGTCATCTCATAATCATATACCAGTACCAACTCCTTCACCGAATTCCCAAGTTTCACCCCCATACCAGTCACCTTCCAATCAAATTCCTGTAGAAGCTTCTTCACCAAACTCGCAACTTTCATACACTTCCCAGTCATCTCGTAATCATATACCAGTCTCAAGTCCTTCACCAAATTCCCACTTTTCATACCCATACCAGTCATCCTTTGATCAAAGTCCTATTCTTTCTCCCGCACAACGCTCAAAAAGTATTATTGAAAGTTCATATCCTTCATTTGAACCCGCATCTGATTATTCAGGTGACAAAACAAATGTAAACCTTCACACTGAGGAAAATTTTTTTAATTAATTTTTGATTTAGTTTAGTTATTATGTGAAAAAACTTTTCCACAAGATAATACGTTCGAATAAAAATAAATAAATAATAAAGTTATTAATAAAAAAACTCAATTGCCAAGCTCCCAAATCATTTCCTCTTTACCTATATCAAATCAGCGTTGTTGAAATCAAACTTACATACCAACTTCTTCACCGCACTCCTAACTTTTTTTACTCCTCCCAAACATCTCGTAATCATACATCAGTATCAACTCCTTTACCGAATTCCCAACTTTCATACCCATACCAGTCACCTCCCAATAAAATTCCTGTAGCAACTTCTTTACCAAACTGGCAACTTCTATACTCTTCCCAGTCATCTCATAATCATACACCAGTCCCAAGGCCTTCACCAAATTCCAAGTTTCATACCTATACCAGTCATCCTTTGATCAAATGCCTATTCCATCTCCCGCACAACGCTCAAAAAGTATTGAACCTTCATATCCTTAATTTCAATATGCATCTGATTATTCAGCTGACAAAACATATATAAATTACGACATTGAGGAAAATTTTTTAAATTAATTTATGCGGTTCGGTTCATTTAGTTTAGTTATTAAGTAAAAAAAACTTTACCACTAATTAATATGTTTGAATAATAATAAATAAATATTAAACTTATTTATAAAAAAAAAAAAACACCAAACTGCTAGTTCTACTTGTGCCTACTATAGTCGCAGTTGAGTATAAAATTGATAGGTATCACAAACTTTAATAGATATACTTATAATGTACGATATGCTTCAATTTTTAGTTTTGATTCCCAAAGCGCACTTACAAAATTATACAGTTTTGTATTTTCATGAATTAGGTTATTGGGTAATTTTGTACCCAACTACGAGTAGTAGTTACAAGAAGATTTAGCAGTTGGGTGTTTTTTGTTAATTTATTTTTTACATCCATTTTTTAATTCTTATTCAGCCTTATAGAAAGCATGCATTTATCATTCATTTAGCGTTACTCGGAGATAGGTGCCTTTCAGAAACATTGAGTCAAGGTGGGGGAGGGAGAGGGAGAGGGAAGTAGTAAAATTCTGTTGAAAAATTCTTAAACCGTGTGAAGAAAGAAGTTTTGAAATCGCTCCATATTTGTGAAAGTTATGCGAATATAGTTTTTGAAGAGAGTGAGAGGGAATGACAGGACTGATGGCTAGGACATGACGTATTTTAAATAGAGACCCTGTATGTATGACATATTTAAAATATGTCATACATACAGGGTCTCTATGACATATTTAAAATATGTCATACATACAGGGTCTCTAGCTAGGACCAGGGAGGACTACAAAGTAATTACAGCAAATTTTGTATGCCTTAACGCCTACATCATGTGACAAAATACCTCATATATATGTAAAAAGTGCCGTTTACCAACAACTAAAAGTTTTTTTAATTTTAGGGATTTGTGTCATATTGTTTTTGTAAGTCTAAAGTTGTAGCTATTGACAGAACAAAAAAGAAAACAATGGAATCAGCTCAAGATTTTTTAGTAGCACATTTATAAAAAGTGGGCACTTACATCCCCGGTCTACCCTACCTTTGATTCAGTGTGCCATCTTGGAATTTGATAGCGGACAAAAAATATTTTTGGTCAAAACCCAGACCAATTCGTTCAAAAGTGATAATAAAAATCATTTCATGCCTTTTTTTTGGGCCATCCGGTATATTTACCTTTATTTCATGTTTCAATTTTTCAATAAGGGCATTGCAGGTCTCTATAACTATAAAACCAACTCGTTGTTTTGATACTTTAAATAGGTATTGTAGACTAGTGAAAGAGTCCCCTGTTGCTAAAAAACGTAGAGTAATAGCTAAGCGATCTTGAACAGGTATAGCATGTCGAAGTTGGGTATCTTTCTTGAATATTTTAGGACCCACTAGACAAATTAAGTTTTCAAAATCCTCAGCAGATATTCTGGTAAAGTTTTTGAAATGTAAATAGTCCATATCTCTCAGTAAACTTAAATTTTGTCTTTGTAAATACAGACGTCTGGACCATTCTTTTCGCTGCTCTTTTTTATTTTTTCTTCTCAAACTCTCAATAATCAGAAGAGCGCCGGCCGCTACTACGGTGTCGTCTTCGTCCATCACGGTTGACGGTGATACTGACTTAAAATAGCGAGAATACAGGACGCAGAGCAAATGCTATATACCAATTAAAACCGTGAGTTCAGAAAAATGAGCCAATCACATTGCATCTGTACACCTGGTCCATTGCAGATTTTCACTCCACGTGGACTACGATAACCTACTTGCTATTAGGGAAGTGTTGAATTGATTAATAATCACTTTTCCTAATTTCCACTAAATTTGACTTTTGCAGCGTTAAAAATCAATCGGTGTGTGGGTAAGTTGAAATATTGTTTGCCACAATGTCATTTAAGAAAATTAAACTACTAATCCGATTATAATGAGAATTTTAAAAATAGTAAATAAAGAAAAATAATCAAAAATAATTTGCAAATAAAATACTCTCCCAATTTTTGGGCACCTAAGCTAACACAATTAATGTATGTATAATATAGGTAATTTTAACTAATTTTGGTCCACAAAAAAAACCTCTTTGCGACACCCGGGGACCCGACCAGTGGACCCGACCAGTGGACCAGTGTAATACCAAGTATAATATTTTAGCTCACACGTATACTATAAGTAGGGTGAGCTATGGTGTCTGTCTGTACGTCTGTCCATCTGTCCATCTGTCCGACTGTCCGTCTGACCGTCCGTCTGTCCATCTGTCCGTCCGTCTTTTTATTTTGCAGTTGTTGTGTTATCTTTATTATTTAATATTGTGGTTATCATTTTACCAATACCTACAGTTTTATTATAAATGACTCTAAATATTGAATAAACTTACTTAATTTAGATATATAGATATATATAATATATATATACAGTGTGTCCACGTAAGTTGGCGGCATATGGGAAACTTTTTTATTATTAGCTTTACGAAAAAAAGTTATTCTTCATAAAAAGTTCTGCATGGTCCAAAACCTCAAATGCAACCATCAGATGTTAAATCTTTTCATCATATTACGAGGTTTGTCAAAAAATGTGATTTTTGCTCTTGAGTAAAGTACCTTTCTTTTTGACAATATCGAAAATTGTTATAAAGAAAAGATGTTTAGAATTAAAAATAGCTTTCAAATATTCAACATTGTTTATTTACATTATTATTATTTGCATCCTAGATTAATTATGCTTTAATGTGCAAACGTAAATTTCCAACGTAATCGCAGAAAATGTAGAAAAAAATATTTTTTAATGTAAATAAACAATGTTGAATATTTGAAAGCTACTTTTAATTCTAAACATCTTTTCTTTATAACAATTTTCGATATTGTCAAAAAGAAAGGTACTTTACTCTGGAGCAAAAATCAAATTTTTTGACAAACCTCGTAATATGACTGAAAAAATTTAACATCTGATGGTTGCATTTTAGGTTTTGGACCATGCAGAACTTTTTATGAAGAATAACTTTTTTTCGTAAAGCTAATAATAAAAAAGTTTCCCATATGCCGCCAACTTACGTGGACACACTGTATATATATATATATATATATATATATATATATGTCTGTATTTCTGTATGTCTGTATGTCTGTATGTCTGTATGTCTGTATGTCTGTATGTCTGTAAGTCTGTATGTCTGTCTGTCTGTCTGTATGTCTGTATGTCTGTCTGTCTGTCTGTCTGTCTGTGTGTCTGTATGTCTGTATATGTGTATGTCTGTATGTTTATGTGTCTGTATGTCTGTATGTCTGTATGTCTGTATGTCTGTATGTCTGTATGTCTGTATGTCTGTATGTCTGTATGTCTGTATGTCTGTATGTCTGTATGTCTGTATGTCTGTATGTCTGTATGTCTGTATGTCTGTATGTCTGTATGTCTGTATGTCTGTATGTCTGTATGTCTGTATGGCTGTATGTCTGTATGTCTGTATGTCTGTATGCATACATGTGAGCTAAAAATTAAAAAATATCCAAGTGCGAAAAATTACTTTTTTAAATTTTACGCAATTTCAAAAATCATATCGAAAAAAGTTTATTAAAGATTAACTTTATGTAAATCATCATTTCATATTCTACAGAAGCGCACCTTTTGAGGATATGCCCACATACAAGGATCCTGGAACTTCTGTTCGATTTATATTTACCTGTAGTTTATGTGATTTCCGCGAGGGAAGTGTTGGAAATCTTGTTCTCATTTCTTTTTAGTGACGCCGCGGCCGACAAATACTTTGGTCGGACCCGAAAAGGGCCGCGGCTGTTTTGTGTCGGTAGGGTTGAAATTATACCAGGAAGATTTTATATGAATTTAGATAACTTTTGAAGGGCAGAATCAAGCAAAATTTCGCGAAATCGATAGAACCCCGTATTAGGAGGTATTTCAAATGACTTTGAAAACACGACGATCTTTTGCGCGCGAATGTTTGTTGCATTCGGAGGAAAAAGATCGGAATGATCGTAGTGTTTTGCACGTTTGGAGTGATTTGTTGCAAGTCAGTACGCACCTTAAGAGTAAAATGGGTCTAATAGTAGATAAACCCAAACCAGGCTACGGATCCACAAATGATGGGAATACTGCAAGAACCTTTTTTAAAAATCCAGCCTTATCTTCTTCGAGAACAAATTAATTTAGAAAATTTTCAAAAACTTTTAAAAGACACTCGAAATCTCTATCTTAATCTTTATGCTTGGTATTATATGACAAGTAGCGTTCACAGATTACTTGTGCACGACATTGACATAATTAAAAATTTTGACCTGCCAATAGGGCAGCTGTCAGAGGACTCCTTGGAAGCCAGGCATAAAGAAATAAGAAAAAACAGACCCCAACACACTAGGAAATCATCAAGGATTAATACCAACACAGATCTAATGACCCAATTGTTGATAACCTTTGATCCGTATATTGCATCATTCAGATGGACCAGTTTCAGATCTTCAGATTTAACGGGCAGAGAGGATTATGTAATTATTGACGAAGATTCCTTTGAATCAGAAGAGCAGGATTATTTAGAAAATATTAGTCAACTGTCACTTTCTGATTCCGACGAAAGTGACAGTTCTAGTTGAAGCCTGACCGTTTGTCTAAATCGGAAAAAAAATTAGATTAGCCCTTAGAGTTGCCGTTAAGTTTACATTGAACTTTAATTTACTTTGCCTTGTTACCATTTTTAAGATTTATTTTGCATAATAAATGTGTAAATAATAATAAAACATAATGAATGAATGAATTTTTAATTTGGTTTAAAACTCTTGCATTAAGGCACACATGTTAAAGCACAAAATAATATCCGCTCCCCTCTTCCCGTTTTTCAATAAACATTCCGACACAGTGCCGTAGCCAGAAATAAATTTCGAGGTACCCATACCAGGTTTTTAGGGGGGGGGGGGTTCGGTTCGGTTGTTGGGGGGTGCGCATACCAATTTTTTGGAAAAAATGAAGGTTATTATTAATTTGGTTAATTTTGCAGTGTTTTTGAGCAGTCTTGGGGGCTCCTGGGTCCCTCGCCCCCCCCTTCCTCGGCTGTGCCCCTGACGTGACAAACTTAATATATGCTTTCAGGTAGTGAAAGATTTGTTCAAATTCGTTAAGTGGTTTCGGAGATATTATTTTTGTCCCAATGTCCCATATATACAAAGCACTGTGCGACGGCTTTGTCTCGCGGTTTGCAGCTCGAATTCAACCATAGAAAAAATAATAACAGAGTGCTTGATTCTATAGTTCAAAAGCGGCAACAAGTTTACGCTAGCGCCACCCTTGGCTACTGGAAGAATTAAGAATGCGCGGGCAAGCTGGGCGGGCTTTTTAAATGATTTTTTTCTTAGTAAAGGTTCATTACATTTTTGAGGTACATTCACTATTTTTGAGGTCAGGCTAATTTTATGTATACGAGAAGACTTCGGATATCAAAAATATATTAGTTTTAGTAAAAATTTGCATGACCTCGAAAATGTAATACTTAAACAAAAAACAATGCAAGGCAAACTTCAAACCTATCGAGGCTTCGAGTCTCAAGGTAAAACTGGACGATCGATCTACACACAAAGTAGAATTGTTCAGGAAGCTGAAATAGCTTCAATAGTTTAGGCCCTACATCCGAGATTCAACCCGTATGCTGCGTCTAATGATAGAAGCCACACACTTGGTATGGATAGACATAAGACCCGCCCGAACATTTTACGAAAAAACCACCCCCCTAACCCTGACAGGGGCCTACACTTTATTTTAATTTGATGTCCTTTGCACGTACCATGTCTAGGGTAGTTACATTTTAGGTAATATATAGATACCTTGTGGGTACGTCTGGAGTATGTATATTTTATGTTAAATTTGACGTACTATGAACGTACCTACTACGAGTCCTTTACGTACATAATACGTATATTTGTCAAAAGTACGTCGAGTGTACGTACATAGTAAGTACTCTAGTACGAACAACAGATCGAGGGAAAATAATGGCTAACGTAACCTGCGACCCTACGACGTACATAAGTGTACGTCAGTCGAAAAAACTTTACGTACTATGTACGTATACTAAGGCCCAGAGGTACGTTCATAGAACCTACTTATGCTGACTGGGAAACTAAAAACTCCTGTGTTTTAAAATGAATACATAAATCTCCTTTTTTAAATAAATAATTTGCAAAGCCCGTTAAAAAAGGAATTAACTGATTTTTGTGGTAAACTTGGATTCTGTGGGATACTTTACTCAAATTCCATAAAATCAAAGTTGACAGCGTAGTGTCGCGCATTTCCGCTTAGTGCGGTCAAGCTTAAAGGCGCACTAGAATGGAAGCCAAAAAAAAATAAGGAGAATACCTATTACCTGAAAATTTCCGTTTTGCTATTTAATTTTTTTTGATTAAAACAATAATAATTTGTGATAAAAAAATAACATTAAATCTACATTGTTAAAAAACAACAATTTTTTAAAATTTAATTGTATAAAATAAAAAAATTATTGTTTTTTAACTATGTACTGGTAATGTTGTTATCATAAATTACTATTGTGTTGTCTAAAAAAAATTATACATAGTTTGATAATGGTTGTAATAAACTGAAACATCACAAACAGAAAGAGAGATTTTCATTTGACCGATTCTCAGAATCTGAAACAATTTACAATTTTAACGGTCAAGATTATTACTTTAAAATATATTAATATATCTAAATAAGTCAACAAACAGGGACTCTAATTATGGCCTACTTCCGTAGTTTCACGAATGAAGAAGAACCTAAGAGAGTAAGACAATATTGTGTTGTGTGAATACCCTGATCTTGTACGGCTGATAAGTAGCGCTCTAGGTCTTGCATACTTCCAAGATCTAGAAGAACTGACTAAGGGAAATAGAACTCGGTACGTTGGCCAGAATTATACACAACTGTAGCTGGTTTAGTTGAGCACTCAAGAGATAAGTTTACTTTTGTAAATCTATTTTATTTTAAATTGGACAGGATGGTTTACGTGAGATCAGCCAGCGCTGCTAGTTAGTGCAAGGCCAACACAAAAATAGAGGCCACTACTCTGAAAAAATCAGCTGTTCTTCGGGGGCTGATTTTTACATTGGGTCTTATGGGAGGTCACACGTTTTTTTATGATATTTTCAAAATGGCATTACAGATTTCCGCCAAATTTTAGTGAAATATTCTCAGACACCATCCCCATATTCCGCCAAACTTTTGTAAGGATGCAAGATGATTAAAAGGTTAAAATCTTCAAAGTTTAGCATTCCTTATTTTTAATTCAAATTACCCGCCATGTAACGCATGCCAACTGTTATATTTGACATGTATTTGACTTTGTCATCTGTGTTTGTCACATTCGCTTCTGTTTTAAATTTAATTTTAGTGTGACCTAATGAAGCGGTTCTGAAAAATTAAGAATTACTATATATTTTAAAAAAATTGTTCTTCAAGAATATAGTAAAAACAATCTTAAAACCGAGTTTATTTAAAAAAAAATGAAATATTCATAAACCGTCATTCCAACCTCAATATTTTAAAGACAATCAGCTGTGTCGTGACGCAACCATCAAAAAAAAATCAGCCCCGGATATGACGTCAACAAAGTGGAGGCTCGTGGCCCGTCCGTTTTGATAGCCCTGGTTAGTGATCTGCCACGTTACCTTACATAACCTAGAGTCCCTGTATGTATGACATATTTTAAAAAAGAGAGACGCGACAAACTCTTCAAAGTCAAATTTGTTTAAGTCAAAATTAATGGATGAAAATATCGTTGTTCTATACTCTAGCGATGTTTAGACAGAGCCGCAACTTCAGTTCTTGTTAACTCATAGCGTCGGAAAATCGAAAATAAACGAGTTTTCACAAAACCTATACAGTGGGTGCGGACAAACTTTTTTGTTTATATGTTGCATGATGATTGATGTCACTCACCGCTGACAACTAAATCATTTTAGAGAAACGCCAATAAAATTGGCAAGAAAATAGAGAAGTATTGAAATAAGGCCAGGCTATAATAGCGCCAGGGAGAATTTTGACACCTTCACATTGTAATATCAGCTGTGATCTTTCAACACACGGCCTTTGTTTACTATATGAACCGGAATAAATAATGCCTTCTTTTATTAATTGAAAATAAACGACGAAAGTGTTAAATTCGACTTTGATATGTCAATTTTGAAGGATCAACTGTCAGTTTTCAATGTAAATGTTTCAAAATAGTGCCTGGCACAATTATAGCCTGGCTGTATTTCAATAATTCTTTAATAACATAACTAAAAATATTTATTTCAGTGACGTTGATGGGTTTGTCGCGTCTCTCTTTGGAAAAATATGTCATACATACAGGGTCTGTAACCTATCTTAACCACCAACTTTTTGAACACGCGCCCTTATTATTTTCAATTAAAATAGCAAAAAAATTTGAATTTAAAATCGATAAAAGGGAATTAAGGTTGGATTCTATCAAACAACTTTTCGTGGCTAAGCGTGTAAAAAGAAGTTTTTATATCTTTCATATTTTTCCGTAGGTAGCATGAAAGCTTAACCTCACGTGGGTCCAAGAGCTAATGGACACCTAATAAGACTTTACAGTTAACTGTTTCGTCCTTATGGGACTCCTCAGAAATCTGGATGGTCAATGTGACACCCTTGCGAAGTTAATAGGGACCTTTTTGAGCCCATTTTTTTTTATTTTACTAAAATGTGTGTTTCTGTATGAAAACGCATTATCAGCCCTTAAATCGCAATACTTATTTTACAATAAATAATTAAAGTTGGAATCGCTGACTGGTATATTCAAACACAGCAAAATGCGCGGCAGCCGCTGTGACGTCACTCCTTTGAAAAATCCCGGGCCCCTTATGAGTATAACGGCCATTCGGTTCATAACCTTTTTATTTATGAATATTTTTTATTTCTGTAAAAACATTCTTTAGGCACTTTTTTAAAAGCAATTTAACTGTCAAATTAAAGTTTATTTGTCACTTTTAGTTTTTGAGATATTACATATAGTTTATATTTTACTTATGGATTGATCCTTATTTTATTCGATTTTTAAAATTAGCGTAAAATTTCCTTTAATTTTTTATATTTTAATTTTTTTATTACTTCTTATTTTTTTTTATTTTTTTTAAACAATTTAAAAATAATTTAAACCAATTCTTATTCAGCAAACTAAAAAAAAAGTTAAGAGGTAACTAAAAACTAAATATATAAAAAACAATATAAAAAATAAAATATTACGCTGATTTTAAAAATCGAATAAAAAAAATGTTATTCCATTAGAAAAATACAAACCTTATGTAATATCTTAAAAATTAAAGTGACAGATAAAATGTAATTTGACAGTTGAATTGCTCTTAAAAAAGTGCCTCAGGAATCTTTTTACAGTAATAAAAAATATTCATAAATAAAAAAGTTACGGGGTTGGGTCGAATATGCACCAAATTGAAAATATGTTTCTTGAAAGTAGTTTAAGATATCGATGTGCGGTTTTCGGCATTAATGTTTTAACAAAAATCGAGCTCGTATCATGTAGGTTAGTTTTTTTCTATCTCCTCTAGAAATGGGCGTTTCCTATCAAAAGTGTCCAATTTGGACCACTCTGTACCTATGTGGGTAGGTATAAATAAAAATAAATCAGCACTAGTGTTTATAGAGCTCATTCCAAACAGTGTTTTAAATAGGTTCACTTAATTAATATACAGTGCAACCTCCTATAAGCGGACACTCACGGTTCCGTCGATTTTGTCCGCTTATTGGAGGTGTCCGCTTATGAGAGGGAACTGCGAAATTTTAATATAAATTTATTAACAATTTCCGCTGCTTGCGTTTTTGTAATATTAAATTTTTTAGCGATCTTTCGTGCTGATAGATGTTCCTTCTCCGATACGTTAACAACTTTAATTTTTTTACGTAAACTAAGAAGTTTTTTACTAGGCGCCACTTCACAGAGATCTATTACTACCCAACTGAACACTAAAAATCAAACATAGAGTCCCGCTGAATAAAATATGTTATAAATTTGAGAGAAGTACTTAGTCTCCGCATTAAAACGGTAAGAGGAAATTTCCTGGCTGCAGAGTGCGTTGTTGCCAACATACTACATAATATTTATGCCCATGAGATGCAGCGCTCCGTCCCGTTGTCAGAGGTTCGCGTCCGGTTAAGGGAGATTTCAAAATTTTTTAACCAAAAAAATTGTCCGCGTTCGGTTATTAGAGTGTCCGGTTATAGGATTGAACTTTACAGGTAATGAAATAGGGAAAAGCTTGGTTCCAACAAATTTGTCCGCTTAAAGGGAGTGTCCGCTTATTTCAATTTATTTTTATTTTTTTTTCTCATTTGATAACCGTGACTTTCGCCGACACTAAGGCCGCCATTTTCGAACGCCTAATTGCACGGGTCATCGGCCACCTTTGGAACCCCAGACCTGGTATTTTTTTTATCCGGTCCTTTTGTCCCTTAGAATGGCCTACCGACTGAAGGAGTGTGTAACAAAGTCCGCCTTCACGAGCCTGGTTACCGGCGTAAATAAATGGGTACGACAATATTACATTTTATACTCCCCAGGAATCCTATAATTGTCTGCCGCACCCGACCTCGGCAACCGACGGGGATCGAACCCGCCACTGTAGCAAGCGAGATTCCTTAACTCACTCACATTAGTATGGTTATATATATATATATATATATATATATATATATATATATATATATATATATATAATTGTTATATTATAGTACTTACAGTACTTAGGTATTTATACTTACTTGCGAGCTTTTACACCACGAACTTCAGCTTGAAAAAAATCCTCCGAATTTTTAATGTATAATGCAGTCATAAACATATCAACTCTAGGTAAATTGTCTGATTGTCCTTTTATAAACCCCGCATCAACCATTTTCAGTCTTTAACACAATCACAAAACACTAAATTAAGAAAATTTAGAGAAAACTACGTCCGGAAATAACTGAACACCACGTTCAAAGCTCCAATAAGTACAATATCAATTATTTACATATCGAGATCCAAAGGCGTGACGTCACAACCAATGGCAGTGCGTTTTAAGAACAGGTCATGTTATTCAAATTTCAAACCTTTTTTTCTCAGTTAATTTAATTGTTATTGGAATTTTTCTTTTTCTAGGAAGTTTCTTATGATAATACCTTACGATTTTAATTGTTTTTAAAGGATTCGATTTTTTGGGCAAGTTCTCTATTAGACAGTTTTGTCTCTCATCCGATGTCTATAATGAGAAAAGCCCTGCGAGAAGCGCCATCTACCGAGATGCGAGATAAACTAGAACAAGAGCAGGCGAGTATAAACTGCTACATCCTATCGATCGATGAAAAGATCGATTGCAAAGAAAAAAAACCATCCGTGACATACGGCAGCACTTCTGTCTCTCAGGCCAGTTCAACACTAATTGACGTTTTTACCTACCATCAAACGTAAGCGTCAATCAACGGAATTTCTAAACCAAATAATACTAACAAACGAAAGTTTTAGTACCCGCGAATATAAAAATCAAACAAGTTTTTGTGGCTAATCGGATAAAAAGAAGTTTTTGTTTCTCTCATATTTTTCCGTGGGTAGCTCGAAAGCTTAACCTTAAGTATAAACTGCTATATATATACCGATCGATGAAAAGATCGATTGCAAAGAAAAAAAAACCATCCGTAATCCATAAGATTAAGCTTTTGAGCTACTCACGGAAAAAAAAAGAGAAAAACAAAAATTTCTTTTTAGACAATTAGCCACAAAAACTTTTTTTTTGTTTAATTTTTAAATTGACGGGTACTAAAATTTACGTTTGTTGAATTCTGTGGACTAATAAACGCAATTAATGCAACAAAACTACAAGTTTATTTTTTTGGGCCACCCCATTTCGATCAGTTCATTATTACCAATGTTGACGTTTTGAGTACGGCTTTATTCAAAGAGCAATTTAATCAATGTGATCTGTTAATAAAGCCCCCTGAACTGTGAACAGAAAATGGAGTTATTAAAGCGATTTGTCCGTGCTAAATTCTGACAAAATTAATTAAATTGATGTCTGCTAAATTAATTAATTAAAATAGAAGTTAATAATCCGTCAGCCTCATTGTGTTAAATTATTGATAAAAAATACACTAGAAATAAAGTATTTATAAATATTTTTTGAAGATGTTTGATTATTTAAAACTGTTCATTTCAGGCTAATTTCTTTTACCTAGAATTCAGATAAGAACGAGTCTAACTAATTTAAACTGTAGTTTGAATATCTTTTGAGTAATAACACATTAGGTATAATTGATCAGCCCTTTCGACTCTTTATGAATAACATATTTTAAAAACTAGAAAGTCCACATACTCTAAACCCTTGTAAAAAGAAGGCATAATACGTTTGCTTGATCTTTTAAGGCATACGATTTTTTGTATTAGTTAGTTTTATTTTAATATTTAATAAAATAATTTGCGGAAGATTTTTTTTCGGAAATTTTTTACTTGTAGTCAATACAATAAGCGTGGAAGTGGCAAAACAACGATTATTTTTGCCTACCCTGCTTTAATTAGCACTGCACGCCACTGCCAGATTGGTATGACATCATTCATAGCAGAAACATAGAACTTAAATATATCAGGTTTTTGGAGGGGGTTTTTGAACGTCATAATTCAATTTGGGATTATGAAACAATGATAAATTTAAGAGAGGGCGTAAAAAACATGGAAGAGTAAACAAAAATAGTGTAGGAAAAGAG
This sequence comes from Aspidapion aeneum, assembly GCA_963576565.1. NCBI lineage: Eukaryota > Metazoa > Arthropoda > Insecta > Coleoptera > Brentidae > Aspidapion > Aspidapion aeneum. The sequence continues at coordinate 63,646,248 of OY755043.1, forward strand.
ATTTTTTTGTTTGAAAAAAAATTGTAATAAACACCTCCCAACTAACATTTATAGTAGCGGCTGCATTGGTAATCCCAATAAAAATTCGGTACTTCTTAGTTCGGTCTACTATCTAGGTACTATCACGAAAAAGTAGAGCTTTAGTAAAAACGACTATCTAAACTACTTCTTATGCATTGTTTTTCGTAATTTATTCTGATAGTCCTCCCTACTACGATAGGACATTGCCAAACTTTTACTTTCTTTTTAGTCGTGAATTTATAGTGGCCCTGACTTTTATGTTTTACTTAATTACCACTAAAAAGTTAGTCTTAGTTGACGTTGCAAACGGGTGTAGCTTTAAATTTTACCACAAAAGTTTATGTCATCATTATAAAATCTGATATAGTTATGTAGAAAAAATAACTATTTGCATTAACTTCAAAGCCTCAATTACTTTGTCTCATTTGCTATCTCAATTCTTCAAAGTAGGGTCTACGTTCTACTTCTACTTTGGAAACGTAGACTTTTTAAAGTAACATGTTGTTTGCTCGCATTCTTAACTCTACTTGCTGAGGTTTTTATAAAATAGGAATATTTTTGCATGGATTTCCAACAGATCTATAGTTGATATTGTATTAAAGTGCACCGCGTCATAGCTATGGTAAACCAAATTTTGCGGCAAAATCTAACTAAAGAATCCTTAAAAAATTGGTGTTTCACTTTGTACATGCAGTGTGCCGCTCGGGGTTTAATGTTCGAATTATAAAACATTTAGACCTTTTAAAGGAGAGATGAAATAGGTACTTACCTAATAAATAAAGATCCGAAACATAAAAGAGGATCTAAAATTATATTAAAATGTGCGCAAATATTGACTTATAATGGTAATTTGTTTTGTAAAAACCTTCGTCGTAATTTGTTTGATATAAACAGTCAAAACAACAACGAATAGAAAACGTCAAAGCCCGGCTAAATCAATATATTCCTAACAACCAGATCAGAGGATATATGTTCCTTTCTAATAAAATCGTTTAGAAGAAGACATCAATAAAAAGCAAGTAAAATAGTAAGCTAATGAATAATTAGTGCAAAAATTAAAGGAAGTGCGTGCCACTGTATGTACCCCTCTACTCCCTTCCCGCCCATCAAGATTTTGATGACGCGGTGTCACTTTAATACAATATCAACTATAGAAACTTTCTAACTTAAAATTTTTGAGTAATAACAAATATTAAAATTGGAATAAAAAGAAAAAAATTCTGAAGTGTTCAAATGGGTCCTTTTATACACACAGTATTTATTTTTCAGGTAGACCAGGTTTCGCATTAAAGCACCATCAGTACCTAAAACCGTATTTAAAAACAATTACAAAATACCACTTACTTAAATTTAAAAAAAATATATATATACATTAAGAGTGAAAAAATAAAATCTATAGTGCTAGAAAACTTTAATGCATTACAGGACATTTTAAAACCAAATTCGGAAAAATTTTAGCTTTTTCACACCAATATAAGAAGCCTTTCTCTACATTTACGGGAACTTCAGGTTTTCTTACAAGGCTTAGGAACAGATTTTTCAATAATAAATTTAACCGAAACTTTTATAATCTCAGACTTATCTCTTTTACAAATACCAGGCTATATAATTTACAGCGAAAGCAAAATAAATAGCCATGACGAAACAGTTATTTATATTAAACAGGGCATCCAGTACGACTTTTCAATTGAAACTTTTAATGATATAAAGGTTATAAATCTTACGTTAAATTATTCCAATACAAAAATAAATATTCTGGCAACATATCTCTGTCCGTCAACTTGCAAATTGTCTTTTAATAAAAATCTTGAAAATTTTCTTGAAAAGCAAAAACACAACTTTTTAAATCACGATTACTGTATATGGGTCGGTGATATCAACATCAACTTATTAAAAATAAATAATGACACTGAAAATTACAAAAATGCTTAAGTGAATTTGGTTTTATATCGAGAATAAATGACGTCACACGTCCTGATAGTCAGACCTGTTTAGATCATATATGTTTAAGAACAAATAAACCCTTTGATAAAATTAAACCAATAATATTACAACAAAAAATAACGGACCATTGCCCTATTTTATTAAACATACCCATACAAAATGAAACATACCTAACACAGCATAACGCCAAAAATTACGACAAACAATATTTAAATAAAAATAAATTAAAAACACTTTTGACGGAAGAAAACTGGAGTTCTGTATATAATGAACCAAACCTCGACTTAGCGACAGAAAATTTTGTAAACTGCTCTCAAAAACATATTAACGAATCCACTACAAAAAAAAAACGTATCGACGCAAGTCAGTAAATAAATAACCCTGGATCACTAAAGGTCTGTTAAGGTCTATGGAAACCAAATTTGAACTTCTTAAAAAAACTAAAAAATATCTAGAAGATCCGTTATTTGTTACAGAATACAGAAACTATAGAAATAAATTAAACGAACTTATAGATAAAGCCTACATCAACTATTATAAATCAAAAATAGACAAAAATTTAAATAAATCAGATAAATTGTGGAAAAATGTCAAAAAAGTTCTTAATAGACATAAAACTAAAACAGAAATTTTAAAAATCGAAACTGAAACAATATCAACTACTAACAAAAAAGAAATTACAAACCTTTTTGCGGAACATTTTACCAACGTAGGCAAAAATATGGTTAAAAATATTAATTTTGACATAAATAACAAGTTTTCTGAGCAAAATATATCTAGCAAAAGGCATAAATCATTCTACCTACAACCTACAAATAATACTGAGCTTATTAAAATTATTGGATCCCTCAAAAATGGCAAATCTCCAGGCTATGATGGTTTAAAAAATGAATATTTTAAAGAAAATTCATTACTGCTAGTTAAACCACTTACATATCTTGTTAACAGATCATTTGAAACAGGTTACTTCCCTAAAATCCTTAAACAAGCTATAATAAAACCTCTACATAAAAGTGGATCACATACTAATTTAAATAATTACAGACCGATCTCCATTTTAAATTCACTAAGCAAAATTTTTGAAAAAGTTTTAAAAGATCGATTAATAAATTACCTAAAAAAATATCAAATTATTTCACCTAACCAATACGGTTTTACAGAGGGAATGTCAACGGATGATGCCTTGGCCAAACTCGCTACAACATTATACTCAACTTTGGATAAAGGCGAAAAAATACTTTGCTTGTTTTTAGATTTGGCCAAGGCATTTGATACTGTTGATCATACCATTTTGTTGAGTGGCTTAAGCAACATTGGTATACGTGGATTACCATTTAATCTTTTTGAGAGCTATTTATCAGAGCGATATCAGTCTGTTACAATTGATGAGGAATCTAGCTCGAACATGAAGGTCGAAATGGGCGTGCCTCAAGGAACGGTCCTTGGACCCACTTTATTCAACATATATATTAATAACTTGTTCTGCATGGCCCCAAAAAACGAAATTTTATGTCTTGCTGATGATTCTGTTTTGATTTTGAAATCTGATAAATGGGGTACTTTAAAAAAAAAGTCTGAAACAGATTTGGTGCAAGTTTTCCAGTGGTTTTCAAAACAAAAGTTAATCATTAATACTGATAAAACCTTTTTTATGCCTTTTGGGTGCTACACTTACCCAATTTTTCGGAGCTAAATATAAAAATTGATAACAACCATATTCACATCAAATCAGTGTCAAAAATTAGGAGTATAATTTGACTCGACTCTAAAGTGGGATCAACATGTGCAACATGTAACAAACAAATTGCGTATGTTTATTAAGAAGTTTAAAGAACTAAAGAAATTTTTTGAAACCAAGTATCTCAAAATTCTATATACAACGCTTATTCAACTTCACAATAACTACGGAATCATTGTCTGGGGAGGAGTTCTAGAAGTTCATATGGAGCCTCTTAAAATCTTACAAAAATGGCTATTAAAAATAATTCTGGGGAAAAACAGGACTTTTTCATCCGATTTTCTATATAGAGAGAGCGAAATACTTAACATAAGGCAATTATACTTCCAAAGCATTGTTATGCGACAATTAAAAAAAAAGAATACGCTCGCGGAAATTAGACAGGTCTTTTACCCAAAACAAAAACCACTTTAGCCCAACGTTGTTTCCTCTACATAAGTCCCAAAGTACATGCAGAGTTGCCAAATAATTTAAGGAAAATAAACAATATAAAATTACTCAAAAGTAATCTTAAATTATAGCTTCTCAATAATACAAGAAAAAAAATTCAACAAATCATTGTTTTAAAAAAGCCAATAAACATAAAAAACCAATTTTAAAAAATATTTATGTTATCTTCTATCAAAATCTAATCCCGAAATATGACGAATTTTCCAGATCTTTGACACTTAGGGGGCAATTCTTTAAAATTTGAAATAATTTGAAACAATCTGAAAAAATTTGACGCCTCAAATTTTAGCCCTAAATCATGGCAACATCGTAAATTTCAGTTTTTTGCACAGCGCCAAAAACCGAAAAATAAGGAAAAATATAATCTAAAACCTACCTTTAAACTCGATTGATGATAATTCAATATTTTTCCGGGATTGTTGATGATGCACAGGTTCTTAGAAAATTGTATTTTTCCGGAAAAAAACAATAACAAAACTATGAAACGTTTTTCTTACTTCGTTAAAGTTGGATTCAAATAACACGAACATAACATGCAAAGCGAACCAAACCGAATGGCTAAGTACAGCCGACCACAAAATCAAACGTAATATTATTTTAACGAAATCAAATCAATTTTAGGAAAGAAAACTAATAGGGTTGATAAGTTTATGAAAAAAAAATAATTTTCGGATTTATTGCAACTCGTGGCCCAAAAAATAACCTTTGAATATATAAATAACAAACTTGTTATTATTATTATCATATAATTAAAAATAATGTTTGTCTAATATTTCTTATGATCAGGTATGAGAAGAGATAGAAAAAAAGTCTGCCAAACCCAGGTTATAAAGGTTAGGTTCAGGTTTGCTACAGGGTGACCTTAAAATCTATTATAGATTTGTTTAGAAATTCTAGTTCTCTACTTAACAATAAAAAGTTGAAAATAGCCCAAAAAGTTAAACTATGTATTAACGGATTATTTCAAATTTAGGTTCAGGGGGTGAGTTACAGGGTGATATCAAAAATAGTTGTACAATTTACATTGTTAAAAACAACTTTGTCAGGAGTTTTACTTAGCAAACAAGAGTTAGAAATACCTTAAAAAATCATATCACAACTTATTGTATTACCTTTGGAGCCAGCAAGTGAGCTACTGGGTGATATCGAAATTACTAGTGTATTTTTCTAAAAATCACATTTTTAGAAAACAATGTTGTCAAGAGCTTTCGTTATCAAAAAATGCTTAGGAACACGTTAAAAAATCATAACATTAACTGACTGTATTACCTTTAGGTCCTTGGAGTAAGGTACAGGGTGATATCAAAATTAGTAAAACACTTTTGTAAAAATCACAATTTTAAAAATCAACTTTATCAGGAGTCTTGGTGAGCAAAAAATAGGAATATGTAAACAAACCACACCATTCACTAACTGCGTTACATTTAGGTCCAGTAGGTAAGATACTAGTAGTAAATTTTTTTATAAATCATATTTTTAAAAATAACTTTTGGCCTCACCTTACTGTTTACAAACCAAGAACATATAAGTTAGGGTTTCTTGAGCGATCTATTAAAAGTATATTACGTTAATTACTTTTCCGCACAATTTTACTTTGTCGCATCATTTTTACTTTCCTCACGATTTTTTTCCGCACGTCCAAATTGCAAGAACCTTCCCGTCCACAATCGTTTTCAAATGAAAACCCGTTCTCCTACACACAAGTTTCATTTTCAAGAAGTGCTGCTGTACCGATGCTACCAGAAGCACCGAATGAAGAATCCTGTAATGTGTTACAGCCTGTACAGACCAATATACCTTCCTCCATTCACTACAGTAGTAATTCTAAGCAGCAAACTGATCAAGGCATTTCTGTAGTGGGCCAAACACCAACCAATCAAATTCCAATAAGAAACGACGTTATTCAAGATGTTGCGGCATCTGATGTATATTGAAGCATGCAACAAACAGAAAGTGCACTTTCAATTTCAATATCTACCATCGTTAACTTCTTCGTTATTGTTAATTAAATGTTCTTTACATAAAGTTTCTTTTTAATATATCATAATAAAAAAATCCTGTTTTATTATTTTTCCGTGCATAAAAAAATCAAGTAAAAATAAAAGTTAAAAAAACGTACGGAAAAGTAACTTTTCCGCACTAGTGCTGAAAAATTTATTTTCCGCTCGATTTTTGTTTTGTTAAAATGAAGATATTTAGGACTCATTAAATGATTTATGTAACTATTCTATCTTACGTATCATTTTCTAGCATTATTATAAAATCTTTGCGAATTAAAACATGTTTTTTAAAAAAGAAGATGGACAAAAACACTCGTAGGAAAAACATTGTACCTAATTCTTGCGGAAACTATCTTTTCCATCCTTGACGGCTTGCCCGAACTCCGCTCCGCGTCGTTTGTGCAAGTGCCGTCGCGTGCGGAAAAGTACCTCTTTCCGCACTTGTTAGGTAAATAACTATTGTACAAACAATTAAAAGCCAAAGCGATACAAAAAAATATTTATGTAAAAGATATTTAAAATTTAAAGATAAAAGCCCTTAAGTGGGATGAAACTACTGCTTTTGTTGATTTGGAGTTTTCAGTAAAAATAGCTAAAGAAGTAAATAAATATATCCCTTTATCAGACAACCAAATAGCTATGTAGCGGTACATGTATTAACTGATTTTTTGAAAGAAATGCAAAATATTGAGTCGCTTCACTTTGGAAGAAGTCTATATACAAGTAATTAAATAAAACTAAGAACGACGTACGGGACAAAAATATTTGTGTGCAGGATGTTGTTTGTCAATGTAAATAAATGTAATATTTATTATGTGTATTTGTACATTTTCATATTGAGCAAGCTTAATAATTATAAGGATTTGATTTGGCTCGGTTTGGTTATGTTAAATAGATAACTTGGGTGTCAAATTGTTGCCTAAAAAACATGCAAATTTGTGAAATAACAACGAAGACAGTTTTTTCCTGTAAATAAATGTGCAGATTTTTATTTATCGTGTACGTTTGTAAATGTTGACATTAGGCAAGCCTAGTGAAGGCTTTCGTTTTGTTACATTAAATATATATTTTAGGGCCAAGATTCTAAAATATCTTGTAAATTTGTTAATTAACAAATCAAACAAATGTAAAATATTTGTAAAAAAATTTTGATTTACTATTTGTATTTGTTAATTTTTATATTGACCAACTGGATTGGTTTGATTCTATTAGTTGTATATTTTGGATGAAAAATTTTTGTCAAATAAGCATGTAAATTTGTGAATTAACAACGAAGGCAGGCAGGTTTTTCTGTAAATAATTATTGTACATTTTTATATTGACCAACCTTATTTATATGGGTTTGGTTCGGTTTGGTTATACTTGATATGTATTATAAAGCGATGATTTTTTCAAACTAACTTATGAATTTGTAAAAGAACAATGAACCAAGATGTTGTTACGTAAATAAATGTAGGGATTTTTGGATTTCTTATGTGTATTTGTAAACTTTTATTTTGACCAAGGTTAGTTAGGGGCTTAGGTTGATTTGGTTATATTAACTAATAAGTTTTAATGTCAAAATTTAATCATATTAACTTGTAAATTTGTCAAATAAATAGTAAAAGTTTTTCACGTAAATATATGTGAATATTTTTGGATTTATTTATTCATATCACCCTGTAGCTCACCTCCCTTGTTTTTTAAAAACGTGATTTTTCAAAATCTTTACTGCTATTTAGATACCACCCTGCAGCTTACCTACTGGAAGTAAATGAAATTTAGTAAGTGGTATGATTGCTTAACGTGTTCCTAACTATTTTTTGCTAACAAACGCTCCAGACAACGTTGTTTTTTAAAAACGTGATTTTTACGAAATTTTATTACTAATTTCGATATCACCCTGTACCTCACTTCCTGGACCTAACGGTGATACAGTCAGTTAATGGTATGATTGTTTAACGTATTCCTAACTATACTTTGCTAACAAAAGCTCCGGACAACCTTGCTTTTTAAAAATGTGATTTTTAGAAAATTTACACACACCAATAATTTCTATATCACCATGTAGCTCAATTCCTGGACCTGAAGGTGATAAAATATGATAATGGTATGATTGTGTAACGTGTTTCAAATAATTTTTTGCTAACGAAAGCTCTTGACAACATTGTTTTTTTAAAATGTGTTTTTTAGAAAATTACGCTTCTAATTTCGATATCACCCTGTAGGTCTCTCACTTCCTGGATCTAAAAATAATACAATAAGTTCATGATACATTTTTTAATGTATTTCTTACTCTTATTTGCTAACTAAAACTCCTGACAGAGTTGTTTTTTAAAAATGTGATTTTTATTAAGATTTACTACTATTTTTGATATCACCCTGTAACTCACCTCCTGAACCAAAATTTGATCTAATCCGTCCGAATAGTAGTTTTTTGGGGCTATTTTCAACTTTTTATTTCTAAGTAGAAAATTAGAATTTTTTAACAAATCTATAATATTAGGCACACAAGAAATTTTACATAATTATACAAACATTATTTTTAATTATACGAATTTATAGAAAGTTTGAAATTTATGTTTTAAATGTTTGTTTCTTGGGTCCGGTCAGGGGTGCAATAAAACCAAAAAATATTTTGAAATCTATTTTCAGGTCGGCTGTACTCAGTTGTCTGCCTATATGTGCAGCTCCCTCTAGGGAGCGTGTCGCAAACTTAAGTTTTCCTTGCACAATGTGACCACGTGGTCGTGGCACCCCTGAAAACTTCCGCCTTCGACTTATTTTCCTCAGGTGGCGACTCTAGAAAATATTCTTAGGGTCACTGCATCCTGAAAGCCTGGCGTCTCCCAACGAGCGGATAGTTCACAACTTGCATTCCATTTGCTATTGGTTGATATAGACAGGTTTTGGGAGGTTGAAATCGGTGTTAAACCAAACTGAAACAAAACCTAACCGTGGTCAATTGATGGGAAACGTATACTAACCGGGGCGTGTCTGGACAGGTTAGGATACGTTGTCGAATAATTTATCAGGGTTAGGTTAACACCGATTTCGACAGGAAAACAGGATAGGGAAGCTAATTAAAAAAATATATAATATGTTTTTAAAAACAATAAAAAAAACTCATCGGCATATGCATAGATTTAGTTAAATTCAATAGGTATGTACTGCACAAACCACTACACTTTTTAATCACTTACAACTCGTATATATTCGTATTTTACGCCGAAAGCTGTAAACATAAAGTTTGTTAAATGCTTGACTGGTGGCACCATCTCTTAATATAATATAATAATAATCTTAAACGGCAACGTTCAACATCAAAAAATCAGCTGACTATTTCGACCAATAGCAAACGGAATGCAAGTTGTGAACTAGCCGCTCATGTCTCCCAGGGGTAGCAACACCAAACATAACCTCATTTACGAAAAACGCAAATCTGACACTGTCAGGAGCGTAGCTTTTTTATGTTTAAAAAAATTAAATGGTTTACAAATGTTACGTAAAGAATTGTCCGTCACATCCGGTATATAAATTTTACTGTCCAAATAAAAAAACCTAAAAAAACTAAGTTTTTTATGATTTCAAATTTATTAGGACCCTGTGTTAGGACCCACACAGCGAAGAAAATCAAAAATATAGTTTGCATGTTTTATATATATTCTAAAATATAGAAAACTATTATGTTGGGTTTTGTATCATTTAATAAATTTTTTATGCTCTCTACGGAATAAAGGTGTACGTTTAATCCTTTTTTTCATGGGCTAGGGTAGTATTTCTTGTCCCCAGTGATTGAAAGTAATTTCTTTAAAACTATAAAGGCAAAATATAGGTTTTTGGATTATTTTATTTTATCATAATACAAAAAGAAAAGGAATCAAGATATATACACGATACCGATGATTTTGTTCCAGCTTGCCGTAAGCTTACTGTACTTTGCCGATGGCTTGGTTCGTTTTGATCGTTATTGTGTCCTTAGGCATAGAATATTGCTTCCATATAAACGAAGCATTTAACTTTCTAGACTTCTCCAGGCTGTAAACCAGGAAACTGTGATATTTTCAAAATTCTGTTTATTGCATCATTTCCATGCCCATCTCAAAGTAAGAATATGCTTTATTTTCCATCTTCGAGAAATGTAATTCGAACTTTTTCTCGACTAAACTTAATTAGTTTGTTATGAAATAAATAATATTTTTTCCACATTGTTTGTTATAAGGTCACTCATCGTCAAGCAAGCTTTACCTTGCTTGACGATGAGTGACCTTAGTTTGTTAGCATCTGACTGAATTTTGTTTAATGTAATCCCATGACAACTATCACTGCCCACTGTTTTTTTTTTATACTTGACATGTTAAAAGTACAGTACGGTAAGTGTCACTTAGCAAATTATAGCCCTTCTTCCGGTCGAGCATGAAAATTCCCGCCGTGGTATTAAAAGTAAACACTGCACGCCCCAGGTTTATAATATACCTACTATTATTTTTATTAGTGTTCAAAAAAAAGCGGGCGGCGAAGAAAAGGTCTAAAATACAAAAAGTCGAAGAGACAAAAGTTCGAAAGTACAAAAGGTCGAAAATACAAAAGATTGAAAAACAAAAGGTTCAAACAAAGATCGAAAGTAGCTACACTGTAATGATTGCAAAACAAAGTAGAATTAAGAGACACACAGGTACACACACACACTCATAGAAAAGTTTTTAAAAAATCAACATCCAATAAAAACTTAAGGTAGCAATACGACGGGTCGCAGAACTTTGTTCGAAAACATTTTCTTAGAACGGAAATTTTTATGAAAACAATTTCTTCTAATGGAAATTTGATCGAAAACATTTTTTTTAAACGGAAATTTATTCGAACACCATTTCTTTGAACGGAAATTTGTTTTCGAACGGAACTTTGTTCGTAAGTAATAGTTGTTCAAAAACATTTTCTTCGAATAAAAATCATTTTCTTCGAAAGTAAGTTTTTCGATAAAAGACGCTCTAGACCTGGATTTCCAAACCTAACACAATTCATATAGTTTGACTACGGCAAGGTCTTTTTAACATATTTTTTCAAAAAAACCCTGACTTCTTTCCCGGGATCGTAAACATTCTGAAAATTTGTCTACTTTCCTCCTTTTGGAAGGTCGAAATTGGTATTTTCCTAAACTTTGTCAATTGATCGCAAACGTATCCGAACCGGTCCAGATACCTCCTGATGTGCTCAATTAAGAAAGGTTAGAGTAACACCGATTTCAACCTTCCAAAATGAGGACCAAAAAGCTAATTTAGGGAAATCATTTTTCGACAATAGGTTTCGGTTGGTTCGGTTTGGTTTCACACCCTCTAAGATCCCGGGAAAGAAGCCAGGGAAGTTTTTGTTTCCAAAAATTGTTGGAAAAAAACCCCATTAGTCGAACTATATGAGTTGTGTTAAGTTTGGCAAGCCAGGTCAAACATTTTTTTTTTTCGAAAAATTTGTTTTCGAAAAAATGTTTTTGAACAAATTTTCATTTAAAAAAAATATTTTCGAACAAATTTCCGTTCAAAGAAAATGTTTTCGAACACATTTCTGTTCGAAGAAAATGATTTCGAAAAATTTCTGTTAGAATAAAACGTTTTCGAACAATCTTTTGTTCGAAGAATATGTTTTAGAACAATTTTTGGTTTGAAGAAAATGATTTTCGAAGTTTATGCTTTCGAACAATAATATTAAGATATTTATATGAAATATACTATAAATTTATAAATAATTAAGCCGAACCTTACGAAAACTCGAACTGTATTTGGGCATTTTTTGTCTTTTGATAAAATGTAAAATTCGGAATAAAAAGGTACTAAAAAAACCACAATACCAAAAACACCCAAAAAAATGGGAAAAAAACTTGGAAAATAAATTAAACAGTGCGAAAAATAGCGTATAAACATCGTGATAAAAGTTTCATTTTATCCCTTGATATATTATATACTATTAATAAACTTTTAACATAGAAATGTATTTCTGTCCTGTTTGTTTATTTATTACGTATTATTTTTATACAAAAACAGAAATAATATTTAAAAGAAAATGATTTTTAACAATAAATATACCTACAATAAATATTCATAACCCAAAAACTCAAGGAACAAATTTTTTATTTCTTAAGCTGTATAAAAACGAGTTCTTTTTAAGTTTTATTAAAACATTTTTCTTTTCTCAGACTGTATAAAAATGAGTATTTTTCACGAATGTCTATGGAATTTTGAGTACGGTTTTGACACTCGTGTCGCTACCCCTGGGAGACGCTAGGCTTCCAGGATGCAGTGACCCTAGTATTTCTAATTAGCCTATCCAAAACCTCATGGGCGCAGCCTTCGTGTTAGTTTACGACAGAGACAATTTATTATTTTCTCTATGGTTTACGAAGGCTGTGTCATGGGCCGTCACTGAAGAACAGCAGTTTCTATATGGGATGACCCCCAGAATAAAAAACTATATACGTGCCTAGCTTTGATAACAAAAGTAAAAAATAATCACCACTTCAATAATTTGACCAGGATCACCACGTCAGATTTTTCTGGCAGATTTTAAAGAAATAATTTGACATTCCCTTAAAAATCCGTTCAAATATAACAAAGAAATAAAGTAAATAGGACTCATAAATTTGAAAGAAATGTGACGAAATGTGACGAAATCTGACATTTCAGTTTGATTGGTTAATGGGTTTCTGCTTTGAATTTATTTACAATTTTTAAATTAAAAATTTTCAACAAATTACGGGTTTTTAATTAAAAACAAATATTATATCGTGAAGCTACATCTATCAAAAAGTGGGAAATGGCCTTTTAGGTAAGTTTTTAAGTTTAAAAATTACCTTTTAAACGAGAAATCTTAAGCGCCAGATTATGTCACATTTTTTCAAATTTCGTCAAATTTTTTGAAATGTAAAGAATTGCCCCCTTAAATCCCAATTTTGACAAGCTTCACCCGGTTTTACAAATTAATGCATTCTATCAATTTCAATTTCAAACTAAATAATGTGTAAACTGACCGGCAGACGATATTTTAATACGGTTTTAAGCACTAATATCCAAATAATTCGTAGGTTTAGTTTCAACTGAGAGATACTAGTAAAATATTAAAAATTATTTTGTTTTCTTTTTGTTTTATTATTATTATTTTTTTCTCATTTTATTTTTATTCTTTTGTTTTTTATTTTTTATTCTTTCATGTATGAATAATAATTATTATTTGTTTAATTAAGAATTTCCAGATATTTTGGTTAATATATGCAGATAAAGTTCCACCAACAAGGTTTTACCTTTGGTGGGTAATTGTTTATTTATCTATGATTACTAATAGTTTTAAGACGCAAACATGTAGGTATATTTTTTTTCTGATAAATAAACCTATTTATTATTATTATATTAATAGTTTCTTTCAGCATTTCTCAAAATAGCCACCAAGGAAGAACGTATCCAGTAGGTCAAGGGTGGCAGCTGCTTCCCTTTTCTACTGTATTTTTTAAATCAGACAGTTAAATGCAAATAAATTATATATTTGTCCTCCCTTTCCTTAGAAGCCTGCAAGAAATTCAGAAATCTGGCACCTTTTTTTTCTTGTTCGTTACGCCCTTGGGACCATGCTTAATCAGTTTCTAGTAAAATAAAGCACAATATTTATTTTGGTTTCTAATGTAATACTTGCATTAGTTTTTTATAATACTTGCATTGGTTTTTGCTTACCGCCAAGTGGCGCAACCAAAATTAAAAAAATTAAACTAAACTTTGTAAACAGCCAAGCAATCATACAACTAGAAAAGTAAACTAACCTGTTTCATTTAAATATATAATCTACTTGACTTTAATTTTGTTGGCTGACAACACCAATTAGTTAGATAAAAGTAACAAAGGTTTTCATCTATTTGACGCATCTGTCAACATTTCATCCGCAGCTCAAAAGACTCTCAAATTGGCAGTTAATATAAATAAATATTTAACTATAAACTTCAGACAAATATCGAGGTTACGAGGTATAGATGGACGATCCACTCTAAAGTAGGAATTTCTTGTTTTTTAAGTTTTCCAGATGTAACTTTCTTTCAGTGTTGCCGATTCCAGGCAATTTTACATCTTAGACACGTATCCAGAAAAATGCACGTGTTATTTGAAAAATAAACTCTTCAAGTGGCAACTACTGAAATAATTGTTGTAACTTGCAAGTAAATATATAATTATTGAGGATCTAAATATTATTAAGGATTTTATTTACTTACGTCCAGTACACATGCTGTTGCTCTATATAAACGGCATATATATGTATATATTTAGTTTGGCAGTTGTACAAAATAGCCAGGCCAAAATAGCGCAGATTATAATAGCGCGTTCAAAATAGCGCAGGCCATAATAGCGCATGACCAAAATATTGCACGGACATAATAGCGTAGGGGAAAATAGTGCATGGCCAAAATAGAGCATGCCAAAATAGTGCAGGCCAAAATGGCGAATGTACGAAATAACGCACACCAGAAATAGCGCATGCCCAGAATAGCACATGACTTCTTTCCCGGGATCCTAGAGGGTGTAAATCCGAACCGATTTGAACCGTACCGAACCAATATATTTTTTTGAAAACAAAAGTTTCTGTCTCCTTTTCGAGGATCCTAGAGGGTGTGAATCAAAACCAAACCGTACCGAGTTCGATTTGGATCAGTTTAGATTTACACCCTCTAGGATCCCGGGAAAGAAGCCAGGCAAGCTTTTTTATTGAAAATATATGTTGGTTCGGTTCGTTCGGTTCGGTTTGGATTCAAACCCTCTTGGATCTCGGGAAAGAAGTCAGGAAAGTTTTTTTTTTAATATGATGGATCGGTTCGGTTCGGTCCAGATTCACATCCTCTAGGATCCTGTAGGGAAAGAGTAATGCGCTATTTTGGGGATGCGCTATTTTATACATGCGCTATTATGGCCTGCGCTATTTTGGCCATGCGCTATTATGACTTGCGCTATTATGGCCTGCGCTATTTTGTGCCACTGCCATTTAGTTCAGTCAATATTTATTTTTCATGTATAGTTGTCAAAATGACACAAATCCGTTGTAACTGCAGAGATAAAAAGAGAGAGAAAGGAGCTTTCTAATATTTTATTAATCAACTATACCATCTAAATATGTCGCGCAAAGAGAAAATTATTTTAAATATTCAGAGTTCTGCACCGTCCATTTGTTGTTAAATTAATTTGCCCTATGGCACGGCGTCCATCCCACCCATAAATTAATTTTATGATGATTAAATGCGGCTAATATTGCACGATTTATGCCATAAATTTATTTATAAAATTATTATATTCCGGTATTGCGCATCAGAAAAAATAAATAATGCTAATCTAGACAAATTTTATTAGTTTGCACATAAACAATTGTATAATTCAATAACAAATGATTCTGTTAATAGGATCAGATCATGGATTTATTTACGCTTGTGTTAGAATCCCATTAGACACTGATAGTATGGCACATAGGAGGTTTGCGTTCGGAATTTTTTGGGCAGAAGTGTACTTCATATTAATGGAGGCAACTCAAGAGGAGGTCACGAATGGTGAGGGAGAGCATTGTATAATGGTGTTTTTTTAAGGGAGTGTCTAAAGAGCCGACAATGCTATGTCATTATAAACATTTATGTTAATTAAGTTAGGTAAGAATCTTTGTTTATAGGTCTCAAAGAAAAATTCAAAATGTTTTAAGGGCAGCAATTTGTAAATTATAAGACGTTTATTATTCTATAGTTATTTGTCAAATCTAAAAAAGATGGCCTTGGTAAAGGGGCTAAAAATTAAAAGTCATGAAGAGTTGAAAACAGTTATAAAAGAATATGAAAACAATCAACATTGAGCTGTGGTGGACGCAAAATTACTTAGTACATTGAAGAACAAAGTCCCTAAAAGGGTAGAATGTGCTAATTCCAAAATTAAGTACTATTCAGTAACATACTCTTGCACCAAAGGTGTACGTATCTAGGCTATCTCAAAAGTTTACACTTTTGAAAAGGAATCTATAAGTTCTAATCTAGCAGTAAAAAATCCTTTTATGTTTTTTTTACATAGAATTTACGAGTCAAATTTGGTTTCACCTGTCACATTTACTTTATAAGATATACAGTTGTTTGTTTGTGAAATGACCCTTTTATTTTATTTATGTTTTTATTAAAAATATATACTTACCTACAGTCCCCTTAAGACTTACCTAAAAACCCTTTTTTTCAAGAAAAGTTGAAGCAGAATTTAATAATAAAATTAGTGTATTTCATATTAATGAAAATCATTATATCTCAAAAACTAAATATGGCGGTACCTACATCCAATTCTACAGGTAAATTCTAAGAAGTTTGTACAATTTAAAAGTAATTTAAAAATTCAAGCTTTTCATTTTTTGATATCTATGCTACAAATACCCCAAATTTTTGGATTTTGTGAGTTTATTATTTCTGATAAAGATAAACTGTTGGTTTTTTATTTATAGCGTAAAATTAAACACATATTGCAGTCATCTTAGATTTTTTAAAGGGTGCATCAAAAAAGTTATTTAAAAAAAAACATTTTGCAATAAAATATAATATTTATTTTATTATGTAACTAAAATAAAAAAGGGTTATAAAAATAAAAAAGAAAGAAAATATTTATATTTGCAATTGTGAAAAACTTACATATGTACCTCAGTATATAACCGAGAAGACTGATTGGTATATACCATATATATATATATATATATATATATATATATATATATTGATGCACTCGGCGTTGTCACCTCGGCGTTAAGGATATGACGACCTGACCTCACTTATTTCTAGTGATGTTAGCCTATATATAGGTACATATATGACATGAGGGGAAGTTCCTTTACCAGAATTTCAAAAGAGGAGTAAATATTTTTTTTTCAAATATTTGATAAATACGTGGAATACGTTCGGACCTCAGACCGATATACAACCTTTGGATATGTGCTATTTCTTACCACCTCAGGCACTGTTGCCGGTTTTATTAAGGGGATAACGTATGGCGTAAGTCTATAAGCAACAATAGCTTTATCTAACTAAATTTAAATATTAAATATAAGGTAACAACGTTTTACATTTATTTAGGGACACTTTAGGAAATATTACAACTTTAAAAGGTTGCAAAAGTTTGTAAGAAAAGATTAATGGTGACAACGTACTGTCTTTATGTAAAAAAACCGAACATTTATACTTTCATTATAGAAAAACTTGCTGTTATTTTTTTTGGAAAACACATTTTGAGGTTTTGTGATCTCAGAAAAGTTGCATAGCTTGAAAGTCCTAAATACAATTTTTGTGGAAAAATGGTTTACTTACTGTCAAAAATTCTACACATAGATCCGATAAACATTAAAAGGAACTTGTCAAAAATACACTATATGGAATGCAAAAAAAATTAATACATTATCTTAATTTATATATTTTTGGGTTTGCAATGTTTATGACATGATTGATATGACAGAATTTTTAAAAAATATTATTTATCCGTAACAATAAATTTAATAAAAAAGAAATTGTGATAATTAGTTAAGCCGTTTAAAACAGGAAAACCATATACAGGAATGATGTGTTTGCCCACGCCACAGCCCAACGCGAATATTATTAATCTAATAATAACCACCAGCAATCACAAGGCTCAAATGTTGACGTGATGTCAGAATTTGTAAATGACATTCTTTATCAAAAAAGTTTCACGGGCGAATCCTCAGAGGTAGCAGAAGACAGCCTAAGCCCTGGATTTTTTTAAATTTGAAGGAATTTCACGAGGTAAAACGTCTTAACAAAAAAGTTTTACGGGCAAGTCTTCAGATGTAAAGGTAGCTCGGGGAAGCGTTTCGGCCTCATTGAGCCTTATTCAGCCCGAGCATAACCATGAAATGAAATGATCATGTCGGTATCTGAAAAAGAAATAGGAAATATGGTGTTTACTGAGGAGAGACCAACTATCAATTTGCAGCTTTGACATTCTTTATTATTTAATTTCCAAGTAAGTCAAACCAAAATTATAATATCTTTATGTTCAATTTAGCACTGTGCCTAAGAGTCATTGGCAGCCGTAATAGCCAAGTTTACAAAAACATTTCCAAGCTAGTGAGAATCTTTCATTTTAAAATTCGTATTGGAGAACTTGGCTTTACTTTTATCTCAATTCTTTTAACGCAACACCACTTTCGCGTTCTTGGCTTTTTTTACACGAAATGTTTTTGTTACGATTTCACTCCTTTTTTAAAGGATTTGGATAATATTTAAGTTTTAAAGTAGTAAAATATGAGGAATATTATTCAAAAGTTTTGCAATGCCTTATTAAAATGTTTGAGGTTTTTTTATATATTTTCCTATGGTTTTATCATAGTTCCTATCAGCCTTCTAAAGCTCAGCTCTCTAGTGTTCCTCGAAATAGGCAGTGCTAATTTTATATAACTTTACATTTATAGGGGAGGAAAGTAAATTAAAATTTTGGTGTTTTTAAATTTTTTACTATACTTAGTTTTATCATAGTTCCTATGAGTCTTCCAAAGCTCAGCTCTCTAGCGATTCTGGAAGAGGAGAATGCTACTTTTACATAACTTTACATTTAAAGGGGAGGAAAGTTAATTATAATTTGGGGTTTTTTAATTTTATTTTATAGTTTTATCATAGTTCCTATCGGCCTTCCGAAGCTCAGCTCTCTAACGTATCTGGAAGTGGGCAATGTTACTTTTACATAACTTTACATTTATAGGGTAGGGAAGTTAATTAAAATTTTGGGGTTTTAAGTTTTTTCCTATAGTTTTGTCATATTTCCTATCAGTCTGCCATAGCTCAGCTCTCTAGCGCCTCTGGAAGTGGGCAGTGTTACTTTTACATAAATTTACATGTATGGGGGAGAGGAGTGAATTAGAATTTTCGGGTTTTTTGATTTTTTCCAATGGCTTGGTCACAATTTCTAACAGTATGTCAAATTTCAGCTTTGTAGCGTGTCTGGAAGTACAGTAGAATTTTGATGATCTATACATGAGTGAGTGAGTGGCAATTTCGATGTTTTTTGAAATGAATATAAACTACTTTACTATTTCATGGAATTCCATGAAACTTGTAGAGATTGTTAACTCTATAAAGATCTACGACTGTGTACAAAGTTTGAGTTTCGTAGCTCATTCCGAATTAGAGTTTTAGATAGGTCAAATATGGGCTTAAATGTTTCAAGAAAAGATGGTACAGCCATTTCCGCACGAACTTGGCCGGGCACTACTGTGCCCCCAGATAATAGTTCCTATCAGGCATCCAAAGCTCAGCTCTCTAGCGTTTCTGTAAGTGAAGATTGTTACTTTTACATAACTTTAAATTTATAGGGCAGGGAAGTTAATTAAAATGTGAGGTTTTTAATTTTCTTTTATAGTTTTATCATAGTTCCTATCGGCCTTCCAAAGCTCAGCTCTCTACCGTGTCTGGAAGTGAGCAATGTTACTTTTAAATAACTTTACATTTATAGGGGAGGGGAGCAAATTAAAAGTTTGGGGTTTTTAAATTTTTCCCATGGTTTCATCATAGGTTCTTTCAGCCTTCCAAAGCTCAGCTCCTTAGCGTTTCTGGAAGTGTGCAATGTAAATTAAAATTTTTGTGTTTTTAATTTTTTTCCTATAGTTTTATTATGGTGCCTTTTAGTCTTAAAAAGCTCAGCTCTCTGGCGTTTCTGGAAGTGGGATAGTACAGGGGAGGAAAGTAAATTAGATTTTTGGGGTCTTTCAATTTTTTTCATAGTTACAGTCGGCCTTCTAAAGCTCAGCTCTCTAGCGTTTCTGCAAGTGGGCAGTGTTAATTTTACATAACTTTACATTTATAGGGGAGGGAAGTAAATTATAATTTTGGTGTTTTTAAATTTTTTTCTATAGTTTTATCATAGGAATATCAGACGGCCAAAGCTCAGCTCTCTAGCATTTCTTTTACATAACTTTACATGTATAGGGGAGGGGAGTAAATTAGAATTCTGGGCTTTGGTCATAATTTCTATCAGTCTGCCAAATTTCAGCTTTGTAGCATGTCTGGAAGTACAGTAGAATTTTGATGATCTATACATCAGTGAGCGAGTGAGTGGCAATTTCGACGTTTTTTAAAATTTCGTAACTACTTTACTACTTTATGGAATTCCATGAAACTTGGTTGCTAACTCCATAAAAATCTACGACTGTGCAAAGTTTGAGATTCGTAGCTCATTCCGAAGCAGAGTTTTAGATAAGTCAAATATCGGCTGAAACGTTTCAAGAAAAGATGGTACGGCGCGCAAACTTGGCGAGGCACTGCCGTGCCCTCATATATAAAATAAAAATCAAAAATATCAAAAAATTAAGAAAAATACGATTTTAATGTTTTATATCTAACACTAAGTAATAAAATAAATTTAGTTTGACAGTTGAATTTCTAATAAAAAATTAATTTTTCGTAAATTAAAAAGTTAAACCCCTCGTAGTTCAAACGCGGCCATATGTATTAAAAACCGGCTTTGATATTTGAAAACGTCTCGAAAATCAAGCTCAGTCCACTTGCTTTTATCTATCTCTGCTAGAAATACCTAAAACCCCAAAAAACATCGAAATTGGCCCAACCTGTACAAGTCATGTTTAAATTTGTCACAAAATACATTAGCGACTTATTGGAGTAAAGCAAGGTAGAAAGCGCGAATTTGAGGAGGGTAACGGGGTAATTCCCCCCTCTAAAAAAAATGCACAAATATTTTTCCGTCGACCATTACTCCCCCTAAATTTAGGTAAAAATTCGCGCTTGCCAGGCAGTAATAGTACCAAGCAATATTTTGACAATTTTACATTAAACGATTTAATTTAAAGGCCACCAAAAAAACAAATTGGACAAATTCCAAAATGAAAAAAATGGTTAATATCATATCTCGAACCTTGTTTTTAGTCTAACAAGAAACACAGTTTAGCATTTTCGTATAAAAATTTTTTGCCTATAATTTTTGTTTCAAACATTGTACAAAAACCAAGTTATTTTAAAAAAAGATAATTCGTGCGCCATTTTTTTAAAAAAGCGGCGAGAGCAGGCATCGCCCAGTAATTGTGCCAAGCTTCGGACCTTTTGCACCAAAACGTCATATTATATGGTTAAACTACTTAACTTATTTCAAGTCTTGCCCATAGGAAAGTGTCTGAATAGCTGTCGCAAAAATTTATTATATTAGAAAATGAATCAAGTCAAGTTAAATAAAACCGTTAAAAACTACCAGCCAGAATAAGCAAAAAAATGTAAGAAGACTAGCAAAATTAGTCAAATTATTTCAATAAGATAAAAAATACAATAATAATCCTTTACAAAGCCCCTCTTAAAATATCAGACCCAGGCACTCGTTTCTGAGAATTCTATTAGATATTCCAAGGGTAAAAAAAGCAGGTACAAATTACATATAACAAAGAAACCCGTAGCGTCTAAAATCTAATCTGCAATGTTGCTAAATTTCTGAGGCCGCTGCGACGTGGTTTTAATACGCAGAAAACGTTTTATACCACCGAGGTGACTCAGTGGACCGTTTAGTTACAGTAATAGCGACGCTAGCGCCACCGGTAGATACGTGAACTACACGGCCAAAAAGTAGCTATATATACCATTTTGTGACTTCAGAACAAAATTTTGCACACAGCTTGCTGGGTGTGTTAGGAATCGTCCCTGAAATTTTTATTGAAAAACGTTCATTATCACCTCAAAAAAGTGAGGTACTAAAGTTATATATGAGGTGACACCGTAGTTTATATACTTTGTTTTGAGGTGGCTATCCTTTATCAATGTATATATATATATATATATATATATATATATATATATATATACATATATATATATATATATATATATATATATATATATATATATTAGAGATCTGAGCCCTGAAGGGGAGAAAAACTAGAGATATCCCAAAAAATAACCCCAAAGTTAAATTCGCCCCGCCTGGGAAAACAGAGTCTATTAAACTAAAAAACAAAGGAAAAAATCGGCAACACGCTAGAAGCTTACCTTCTGTAATTCTGCAGCAGTCCCAAAATTTCACTGGCTGCACCGCCCCTCCTTGCGACTGGAATTTCGGTCTTCAACCCGAAAACACGTGTGACTTATTTTAGTTTTTTGGCGGAAGTGAAGTCTTCATTCCCCTGTCACACACAGGGTGGCGCTTCAAATCTCCCAGCGTGAGCAAAAAACGCGAATGATTTTTAAAAAATGATCAGGTGATCAAAAAGAAAATAACTTTCAACAAAGAGAGAAATTATCACCTGATCGGAATTTTTCCAAAACAGGACTTTCTTTTTTGAAGGTTTTTGCAGAAAGCCCAAAAATATCAAAACAAACTTTAAGATTAGGTTTTCCCAAAAATTCAAAATAAAACAATAAAGAAAAAATAACTGTCAGCATTAAACATTCCGCCCACCAAAAAATTCCCAATTTTTATCGAAAAACCCAAAAACAAAAAAATCAAAAAAAAAAAGGTTATTCAATTGCCCAAAGGGTCTAAACAATAAATTAGCATTTTTGCAACAATAATTCAATTCAAATAAGCATGATTCACGCTACACAAGGCTTTGAAGGTTGGTTACCGGCTGGGTAACGGACATACCTTCACCAAACTACGGTCAAGTAATCCTTTCGCGGTTTTTACTGGCACGACACGGGGGATTCTATCTGGACTCGAGTAAATTTTCTCAATTCTACCGAGTGACCACTTCAATGGGGGTAGGTTTTCATCGGGAGGGGCTGTCAAGGGTTCCAAAGTGAGGAAATGTCCAGGAGTAAGACTTTGAAAGTCATGAGGATCAGGGCTCATACTACACAATGGTCGACTATTTAAAATAGCCTCAATCTGAACCAATACAGTCATCAACTCTTCAAAGGTTAGGATTTGACCTCTCACAATTCTCTTCAGATGAGTTTTCGTGGATTTTACCCCAGACTCATGGAGTCCACCAAAATGCGGACTGGCGGGTGGATTAAAACACGACTTAATCGCTAAAGTCTCAGCAGCTTGCTGGCAATAGGACACAAGGAAGTTATTTGCCCCAACAAAATTAGTGCCCTGGTCACTGTAGAGGGCAGCACATCTGCCACGTCTACCAACAAATCGGCGGAGGGCAGCCAAAAATGCATCAGTGGACAAATCAGAAACAGCCTCCAGGTGAATGGCCTTTGTTGGGAAACAAACAAAAATACACCCATAAGCCTTTTGACTTTTTACACCACGACGCTTGGTTAACGTGATAGAGAATGGACCCATAAAATCTACACTAACATGGGAAAAGGGCTTCACCTGGGACACTCTAAATTTAGGAAGGGCACCCATGAATGGGTGCAATGGTTTGGGATTTACCCTGGCACAACAAAAACACTTGGAAATAACACTGTGAATGGCACTTTTCACCGACAAAATCCAAAACTGTTGATTTAGGAGGTACTCCAATAAGCGAGGACCTGGATGTCCATGCTCATTATGGAATTTTTCAATAATCAAAGTAGTAAGCCTATGACTACGAGGCAACAACATGGGGTGTTTCACCTCATATGCTAAATCAGTGTGACGTAATCTACCGCCCACCCTGAGAACACCATGGGAATCAAGAAAAGTAGCCAACTTTCGAAGAGGCTTAGCACAACTCTCACCCTTACATATCCTTTTCAAATCTTCAAAAAAAACTTCTTGTTGTACAACTCGCACAACAAGTAAAGTAGCATAACAAAGATCTGCCTCATTGAGGGCTTTAGTAGGAAAAGATAAAGAAGGAACTTTTTTCACTCGAAAAGGTCTCAAACAAAAGGCAGCAATGCCCAAGATTTTACGTAAAGATGAGTACTTAGTGAGTAATAGCTGTACTTC
The DNA here is from genome assembly GCA_963576565.1 of Aspidapion aeneum. Classification (NCBI taxonomy): domain Eukaryota; kingdom Metazoa; phylum Arthropoda; class Insecta; order Coleoptera; family Brentidae; genus Aspidapion; species Aspidapion aeneum. The sequence goes on from OY755043.1 coordinate 63,670,247, forward strand.
ATCAAGGGGTATTTCAGTCACAAAAACAAAACGATTTTCCTCAGGGGGTAGATCAGCATCAAACGCATCAATTTTATGGTTCATAGGCCATGTTTCACTAGACTGGGCCAACCAGGATGGTCCAGTACACCAAAGAGGATGGTCTATCAATTGACCAGTAAGTAAGCTCCGGGATAAGCAATCAGCTGGGTGTTCCTTACCATTTACGTGGTACCAACAGCTGGGGGGAACTTTCTCTTGAATAGTCGTTACACGATTGGCTGGGTCAATATCAATATCAATATTTCGTTTTGATGGACACGATTTTATCCAAGCAAGAGTAACGCTGGAGTCAGACCAAGCAAAAATCTGATCAATCGGGATGCAATCAAGATGATTGCCAACAAACTGCAATAGCTCTGCCAACAATACAGCAGCACACAATACTAAGCGTGGAATAGAAATACTTTTCAAAGGGCACACCCTACTTTTCCCACACAAAAGGGAGATAGAAATATTTCCATCCAACTCAATTTGTAGAATATATACTCCACCACCATATGCACACATTGAGGCGTCACAAAAGCCATGCAATTCAGTGGTGACAGCATTTTGCTTCACAACATAACGAGGTATTGATATCGAAGATAATAGTGGTAGTTGCGATACATAGAGTTGCCACTGTGCAACAATATCACTGAAAGGGGTATCATCCCATGAAAGACCCTGGACCCACAAACGTTGCATTAAACATTTAGCAACCAAAACAACTGGGGCTAGGAACCCGAGTGGATCATATATCCTTGCAATCTCAGAAAGAATGTTTCTCTTGGTACAAGGTCTTATAAGGGTCTGAAGGACCAAATAGAGATCTGAGCCCTGAAGGGGAGAAAAACTAGAGATATCCCGAAAAAATAACCCGCCTGGGAAAACAGAGTCTATTAAACTAAAAAACAGGAAAAAATCGGCAACACGCTAGAAGCTTACCTTCTGTAATTCTGCAGCAGTCCCAAAATTTCACTGGCGGCACCGCCCCTCCTTGCGACTGGAATTTCGGTCTTCAACCCGAAAACACGTGTGACTTCTTTTAGTTTTTTGGCGGAAGTGAAGTCTTCATTCCCCTGTCACACACAGGGTTGCGCTTCAAAACTCCCAGCGTGAGCAAAAAACGCGGATGATTTTAACAAAATGATCAGGTGATCAAAAAGAAAATAACTTTCAACAAGGAGAGAAGTTATCACCTGATCGGAATTTTTCCCAAACAGGACTTTCTTCTTTGAAGGTTTTTGCAGAAAGCCCAAAAATATCAAAACAAACTTTAAGGATAGGTTTTCCCAAAAATTCAAAATAAAACAATAAAGAAAAAAAAACTGGCAGCATTAAACATATATATATATATATATATATATATATATACTCCACGTATCTTGTGACATCCAGCAAAAGGTCGTTTTTTGTGACATCCACTTTAAAACCTGGTGTTATCCAAAAATAAAAAATATGAAATGTAATAAAAAATATTTTATTTTGAATTCCATAAAAATATTTGTATGAACTCACAAATTTAGAAATAAAATTTTTCATATCTTTGCGGCGTCCATTGTATATACAAAAAATTTTGACGTTGTAACATCCCTAAATATTTGTGTTAACTTGTGACATCCAGCAATGGCCAACGTTTCATAAGAATAACGGATGTAACAAGTACCTCTATAAAAATAAGAAATATACACTGGATATCACGAGGAAACAAATAACAAATAAAATATACAAAGACGTTAGGGATGTCACAAATGTGTGCAAATATGTTACAGGTATATGTATGCAAATAAGAAAAATATACACTGGATGTCACGGAGAAGAAAATAACAAATAAAATATACAAGCACGTTATTGATATCATAATAGGCTTACAAGATGAATATACGGCAAGGACTAAAAAAAATACTCTGCTAATATATGGGCACCTACGCTCACACTAGGTACTTTAATTATAGTGTACGTGTAAGCTAATTATGTCACGACTATATTTGTGACAAGTGGTATCTCTACCATATATGTCACAAGGTTTGTTATTTAGTGCCCTTGTGACTGAGGGATTTAGGGGAATATGAAAATTAAGTATAAACAATCCACATTTATACATGTATTTTATATCAGAAAACTGATTAACAGGAATAGAGGTTATTGCTATAAATAATTAAATAATGTAAAAAGAGGGATGCTGGCTGGAGAGAGTTGACCTAGGGGCCATAAGAAATAGACCTTATAGGCCGTAGAGAGTTGGCCTTATGGGCCATAAAGCGTAACCACCATAGTGATGTTTTACTTAGGTATGTTAAGTAGGGACCATATTATTTCAGTGGTGTACTGGGTTCGTAGGGACCACGTATTTTAGTGGTGTACTGGGTGTGTTTAGTAGGGACCACGTATTTAAGTGGTATACTGGGTTGATCACTTGCTAGAGTGATGCCGGTCTATTATCCAGCATCGGCGACGAGACCAAATTAGTGCAAGCGCAGCAATAATGGTTATTGCTATAGTAAAATGATCCGAATTTAAACTTATTTATGACAGTATAACTAAAAACTGTAATATATTTTATTCAACTCCAGACTCAAATACCTTTCGTTTGATACCACACAAGCCATGTTTTGACCTAAACTCTAATTTTTGAAATTTACTTCCACCTTTTTTTTTAACTAAAATGTATTTTGTTTAACTCCAGAATTAATTACCTTTCGTTTAATACCACACAAGCCATATTTTAATTTAAACTCTAATTTTTGACATTTACCCCCACCCTTTTTTTAAAATAAACCAAAATGTATTTTGTTTAACCTTTCGTTCGATATCACACACGCCATATTTTCACATAAACTCCAATTTTTAAAATCTACCCCCACCCTTTTATTTGGCTTGCGTTAGGTGGATTTTGTTCATTTTTAAATGGGACCATCTCGACCCAAGACCCAGCCTAGGTACCAAATTTCATTCAAATCGGGCAATTTGACTTTAAAAAAACTCGTCAGATTAAATTTTATCTGACTAGATTTAAAAATTCCTTATCTATTCAACTTAACTTTAGTTAAATTTAGTTGAAAAATAATGAGCCTATTATTAATTATTGTACCCTATATTCACAGTTTGTAGGTCAAATTAGATAAAAGTTGTCCGTTTTTGTATGTAACTCCCATTATCTTTTTGGACTTCAGTTTTTATCAGTCCCAATTTTTACTTTCCTAGTTCGTGCAGCAAAAGCTAGGAAAGGTATTATGTTCGACGAATTTGTTTTTAAGATAACTTAGAAATATTTTGTAACATTTGTTTGTTTGTATGTATGTTTATCCGGTTCGGTTCGGTTCTTCGGACTTTTGAAAAACCTGTAGCTGCACATTAAAATCGGCTTACTATATCGAAATGCCTTTTCTGCCTTTTACCTTGAAAATTTTTAACTTACGTACAGCCATCTGAAAAACGCAGTAGTTCTGGGTGTTTAGGTCGCTTAATTTTTTTTTTCAAATCAGATTTTTAATCAATTTCTGAAAACTCCGTTACCAGAATAAAAATTGTGGGGAAATAACAAGTTTTAAATAAAAGTTTTCGTATTTTGTAATTTCTTATTTTTGACACGCTTTTATTAGCTTCACCTGTATGTTTGTAGGTAGGTATGTATGTTTGTAACTGACTCCTTTGGACTAGATTTTGACCTACTTTAAACGAACAGATTTAATTTAAACTTTGTACACTTATCAAGAACCGGTGACAATACAATAATTTTCCAGACGCACCCTTGGGGGTACTTCGGGGATCTGCCCCCCCAAGCCTCAGAATTTTGCAAAAACGGACAAATTTAATTTCGACTTTGTATACACTTAACAAGAGCCGGTGACAACGCCAAGATTAATAATTTCGCAGACATTTTTCATATATTTCAGGAATAAAACAATAAAATAGGTTAAAATATGGCTTAATGAGGTCTCGCTTCCCTCCCCACAAGAAATATTCCTTATTAAGTTTTTCTCATTATCCTGATCAGGATAATTTATTTTTATTATTACTAGTATTATTGTGAAAATAAATCATCGGTATACTGGCAACATACACTAAGTCAACAATTTAGTTTTGAGAAAATCGCATTTTAAGAAGTTTTGAAATTAGGAACAACATTTGAGACATTTGATTTCATTGAGAAACTCCTGAATTTCACATAATTTATGCATTGAATATTGGAGAACGTATGTAAGTACCTATGTAAAAAAAGTTATTTTTTTGAAATTTTAGATATATTTTCTAGATTTGTGAAGTCTGTGATTTAATGTATTTTTTAAATTTGGTTGTAACGGCCAGGTTTCACCATGGCTCAAAAACTAAAAAAAATGACTTTCAGTGTATTTTGCCAGTATACCGACGTAATATAGTTAATTAAAAAACACGATTTCACAGCACATTAAACTAAAAAGTAAAAAATAAATATACTTAAAAAAATTAAAAACACGCTTCAAACTAAACAGTTAAAAATAATTCTTGATATTAGTTGAAAACAATAATGAACGAAAAATACTAGTATTATTGTGAAAAAACGTCGGGCTCTCGATATACAAAGAAAATATGGCACAAAGCGCCCCACGATTTTAGCTCACACGACTACTATACTATAGTAGTGTGAGCTTATATATCTTTGCGTTTCAGATGATTTTAAAACCTTTTTGTTGTGCCGTCTGTCTGTCTGTCTGAACCTTTCATTTTAAAATTTGTATTGGAGAACTTGGTGTTCGTGCAACTTTAATTTTAAATTCAAATTTTGCGCCAAATTCCCGTATTCGGAAAACCCACACAATTTCAATTTGATTGGCACAAGCAAAACGCCAGCGCCATCTACGAAAAATGAATCTGCGCAAAAAGGCGTAACCAAAAAGATTCGTCTGTCGTATTCTATCGAGATCACCACGCAGCATGGTGATAAATTCTATTAACCAAAAAATCCAATAATATTCTTAGAAAATCAAACTAAACCATTACACAAACAAGTGATTCTAGTGTGGATCGACTGCAACGACTGGGCCAGCGAGAGGAGCTCCTCTGGACGACGGAAACAACTGAAAAGGTGAGTGCCAATCCTCTATATTGTCTTTGTGTGGCTCGGAAAAATTAATAATTTTACATCGTCCTTTTAAGGATTTTTGCACCCAGATTTTATAAAACGACCAGCGCGCTTACAGTCCCGCAGCTCTACCAACCTCAACCCTCAAAGCAACAACATTTTCTGGTCCCACGACCCAGATAGTTTTTAAAATTTGTTTGCTAAAAATATTGAAGATTTTTTCGCCTCGCCATTTTGGTTCGCTTAGTTGCCGTGTCCAGTTTAGAAAGGAGGTTCCGTCCCCCCTTGCGTGGCTTAACGGTGGCTCCACCCACATTTCATTGCAGCCGAAATTGGCACTTGGTACGTCGTTTGTTTTGATTCAAAAATCGAAATTTGTTTAAATAATAGTTATTTGTTTAAATAATATGTTATAGTTATTCAAAACAACAAAAGTGCTTGTGAGTTAAATGCTTTATTCTTATTGAACAGGTAAACAAACACATCTAGTAGAATTAGTATTTACCTGTAAATAATAAGAGAAGCGGTAGTAGGTACAAGTTGTTTTGTGTGCATTTATTTTGGGAGAAAAATCGCGACCTAGGACAACAGCTGTTGATAAGTTTTTGCGTTTATTCGAGAAATCGATAATAAAATATATGCGTGTTGGACTCTTTTGGACTGATTAAAGTCAATAGGGGTCAAGTGTTAGTTTTATTCCTTTTAAATATTTTTTATTTTTTTAATTAACAATATGTCGTTAAAAAAGCTTGAGAATCAACGCAAAGTTTCAATATTTCGTATTACGGAAACGTATAACTTGGGAACAAAAGCTAAATCAGATAGTTCTTCCTTGCCAATTTTTAAGGCGTTTTACGAATCGTTAGATGATCACTATGAACAATTTAAAAACATTCATAATGACATCATAGGTCTCTTGAAAGACGACGACGATGATGAATTCGAAGTACAGGACAAAATTAGGAAAGATACGGATCTATTCTACCACCAAGCTAAAGTTCTTTTTTCGAGTTTATGTTCCGATTCAGTTCATTCAAATTTTACCCACGCAACTTCACACTATTCACGTAGCGATGATCTGGGCCCTTTAAAGGTACCTTGCTTTAATGGAAACGTAAAAAAGTGGCCAACCTTTTACGATGTTTATTCTTGTTTGGTTCACGAAAACTCTAATTATTCCGATATAAGGAAATTTCAACATTTGCTAACCTTCCTTGAGGGCGAACCACTTAATATTTTAAGCTCTATAAAATTAACGGCAAGTAATTACGCAATCGCCTGGAAGGTATTAACAGATCGCTATACCTACTGGAACTCAATCTACTATGCAAATTCTTTAAAGGGAAACCAGTCAGCAAAGGATCTTAGAGTCTTGGTAGATACCTTTTCCGAGAATATTGCGGCGCTCAAAAATCTTGAATTTCCAGTAACGTCGTGGTGTTTTTGTTTATTTTCAATTTTATTATCAAAAATCGATCAAACCACAAGAACCGCTTTTGAATTAAGGTATAGTACTACCGAGATTCCAACATATCAAAATCTAATTCAGTTTCTTATTAACCAATGCCGTGCTCTTGAAACAGTACAGCTATCTCCCCAAAATACGCAAATGCAACCTTCGACTTCAAAACAGCAAAAACCAAATTATTCGAATTCTAGTAACCAAAAATATAATTCTTATTCAAATAATCAGTACAAATCAAGCCCTCCATCAAATTTTTTAGCGCATACGCACTCACAAGTATCAAATAAACAATCCAATACTCAATTTCGACAAAACCAACAATCCTATAAGTGCAAATTATGCAATAATTCTTTTCATCCACTCTCGCAGTGTGGTGTTTTTATCTCCAAATCTCCTTCAGATCGTTTTACTTATGTAAAACAACAATCGTTATGTATCAACTGTTTACGTTCAAATCATCAAGTAATTGACTGCAGTAGTACCTACAACTGCAGGGTATGTCGACATAGGCACCATAGTCTTATTCATCTATCGCAAATGACAGATTCAATCCGTCAGAATTCAAGTCAATCCTTTGTTAATTCAAGCCAAAATTCAAATCAAAATTCGAACTTAAATCAAAGTTTTAATTCAAATCAAGTGGCCGTGCCAAGCACAGGCACAAACTTATCGTATCAGAATTCAAATTCAAGTCTTAGCCAACAGAACCCTAGTTTTGTTCAACCCAGTTCAAATTCAATTCAAATCAATTCGAATCCAAATACATCTACAAATCAATACTCTTCGTTATCCACCTTGACGCCCCGGACGACAGTGCTTCTAGCGACTATAAAATTAGAGGTACTGGATAGTCGGGGTAACTACCAACCTGTCCGAGCACTTCTGGACAGCGGTAGCCAAGCTAACCTGATAAGCGAAGCTTGTCTTAACAGGTTAGGCTTGCCAAGAAACAAAATTTCGATCCCTGTTCTGGGACTAAATCAATCTTCATCGGCCACTAACGGCATTTCTACATGCACTATTCGAGCCCTAGGCCAACAAGAGCCTACCTTTTCTATTCAAGTCTTTGTTTTACCGAAACTCTGTTCGAATATGCCCTCAGTACAGGTAGATTCACCCAATTGGAGTCATATTTCAAATCTAAAGCTTGCAGATAACAAATTTTACAACCCTGGTCCAATTGACTTACTCTTAGGTGCACAACTTTACACAGAAATCGTCCAATCAGGACGAATTCCAGGACCTCACGGCCTACCCTCCGCTTTTGAGACAGTTTTTGGGTGGGTCTTGATGGGCCAAACTCAAAACATAAATATTTCACCTCAAGTCAATTCTTACTTTACTTCCTGTGAGCAGTCTCTCGACTTTAATATTCGCAGATTTTGGGAACTAGAATCAATTAAGTCAAAAACGTTTCTCTCACCCGAAGAAAAAAGATGTGAAGAGATTTTCCAAAAAACTACCACTAGAGATATTTCGGGCCGATTTACTGTAAATTTGCCTTTTCGTCACATTGACCCTCCTGACCTAGGAGACACATATTCAGTGGCCTATCGTCAATTTTTGTCTCTTGAATCTCGCTTAATAAAAAATTCAAATTTCTATAGTATGTACTCGGATTTTATGAGAGAATATCTCAAAAACGGGCACATGTCTTTAATTCCAAGATCCGAACCTAGACCTCAGTTATGTTCTTATTTACCACATCACGGAGTCCTTCGTCTTGACAAATCAACGACTAAACTCCGGGCGGTTTTTAACCCCTCGATTAAGGGTTCGAAAGGCCTAAGCATGAACGAAAGTCTTTTAATAGGACCAAAATTACAAGCCGATTTTATTCTATCGTATTTTTGACTGATATAAAACAGCACTTTTTACAAATTCAAATTAATCCAATTCATCGGGACTACCAAAGGCTACTTTGGCGATTTGATCCCAATGAACCCCTGCAGGAATACAGGCTTAATACAGTGACGTTTGGTGTTAGTTCAAGTCCCTATTTAGCTATTAGAACTCTTAGAGAACTAGCCATCCTGGAGGCTAAGAATTATCCTGAAGCATCCCAGGTCCTTTTGAATAACATTTTCATGGACGATATTTGCTGTGGAGCTAACTCTCTAGAAGGTGCTTTATCACTTCAAAAGGATCTCATAGCGTTGCTTAAATTGGGAAAATTTGAATTAAGAAAATGGGCATCAAATAATCCGAAACTTCTTTCACATTTGTCGCCCGCTGATTGTCAGATCCCTGTTACCTTTGAAGACGATTCTTCAACATCGATTAAGGTGTTGGGCCTTCAATGGCACCCTTCTACAGATACTTTTACCTATTCTTGTACCCCTTGTGAAAAACCTTGCACCAAAAGGAATATTTTATCAGCTATCGCTAAAATTTGGGATCCTATAGGTTTCTTATCGCCTGTTTCATTTTTAGCCAAAGTGATTATGCAAAAACTTTGGTTATGCAAAACTGATTGGGATGAAATACCCCCCGATCCAAGCAAAACTCTTTGGAATCAATTCAATAATCAATTAACCACTCTTTCGAATCATTGTATACCTAGACATATTTTTTCGAATAATATTCAACGATGTCAATTGCTAGGTTTCTGCGATGCATCCGAGCTAGGATACGCTTCTTGCGTATACGTTCGCGTCGAATTACCAAATAAAATTATCAAAACTGCTCTAGTCATGGGCAAGTCAAGGGTTGCTCCCTTACACACTATTTCAATCCCACGTTTGGAACTACTTGGAGCTACTCTATTAGCTGATTTACTCGAACTAGTTATTCGCACCTATTCATCATTACTCGTAATCGATGAAATTCTTGCGTTCTCGGACTCACAGGTCACGCTTCATTGGGTAACATCTTCACCTCACAAGTGGAGGACCTTTGTGGCAAACCGCGTAAGTCGTATTCAAGAAACAATCCCCGAAGTCCCATGGTATCACATTACTTCACTCGAGAACCCTGCCGACTGCGCTAGCAGAGGGTTGTCGCCCAATAACTTAATAAATCACCCTCTTTGGTTTCACGGCCCTCCATGGATTACCTTGCCCACTACGGAGTGGCAAATTCAAAGGTTTATAAATGAACATTCTTTGGGAGTTCCAGACGAGGTTCTCAAAGAAGAAAAACCGGAAAATTCAGTGGTGCTGACGGCAGAAATTCAAAATCAAAACTTTTTTGATAGATTAATCGATAAAATATCCAATTTAAATACCATTCAAAAAATCATTTGTCATTTTCTAAGACTTATTCACAATCGAAAAACCTCAGTTGACCCTTTATCCGGCGTTTTTTCCGCTTTTGAACTACACAAGGCTCTACTTGTTTTAGTTAAAAGGGTCCAAGAAGAGTGTTTTTCGGATATCATTCAAAAAATTCAAAATACTCAGCTATTACCTAAGCCGTTTCGCAAACTCGCGCCCTTTTTGGACGAATTGGGTTTCCTTAGAGTGGGCGGACGCTTACGGCATTCTCAACTCTCCTTTGAGGCAAAACATCCCTTATTATTGCCGAAATCTCATAGATTAACCCAATTGATCATTATTCAAACTCATAACGAAAATTTACATCCCGGAATAAACACAGTCCAATACTTAATTCGTCAAAGGTTTTGGATTATGTCATCACGTCGAGCTATTCAGAGGGTTTTATTGCAATGTATTCCCTGCTTTCGCTTAAAACCAAAACCTTTTACTCCGTACATGTCGGATTTACCTTCTTTTAGAACGTCACAATTAAAATGTTTTTCACACGTTTGCTTAGACTATGCAGGCCCAATCAAAACCTTTGTAGGTCAGAGACGTCGTGGAGCACAAGTTGGTAAATCATATATCGCAGTCTTTGTCGATACTTCTGTCAAGGCAATCCATATCGAGCTTGTTTCGGATTTAACCACAGAGGCGTGCATCGCTGCTTTACGACGCTTTGTCGCTAGACGTGGCACTTGTGTCCAAATCACAAGTGATAGAGGCTCAAACTTTGTTGGGGCTATTAAGGAGCTCCATAATCTTTTGAAATTAGCTTCTGAGAGCTTAAAAATCAAATGGTGTCTTAATAGTCCGGGAGCCCCCCACCTAAATGGTCTAGCAGAAGCAGGAGTCAAATCCATAAAAACACATTTGTATCGGGTCATCGGTGACCAGATACTAACCTTCAAAGAACTCTATACTCTCCTCGCCCAAATAGAGGCATTACTCAATTCTCGACCCCTTTGTGAGCAAAGCTCTGACCCAAACGATCTTACGTCTTTGACTCCGGGTCATTTCCTCACAATGGAACCCCTTAATTCGTGTCCTGATCCTGACCTTTCTACCCTTAAAGTTAATACCCTTAAGCATTGGCAACTTATCCAACGAATTCATGCCGATTTCTGGAAGCGTTGGAAACTCGAGTACTTAAATACTTTACAACAGCGTTCTAAGTGGTCGGACCCTTCGGCTGAAATCAAGCTAGATACGCTTGTATTAATTAAGGATGAAACTAGGCCGCCATTACACTGGTTGCTGGGTAGAATAGTATCTGTACATCCTGGTCGGGATAATCACATTCGAGTTGCTACTGTTAAAACACAACACGGACTTTTTACTCGTCCCGTGGTCAAGTTGTGCCCACTACCTTTAGATGCGCACTAAACTCCCAAGCAACTTCTTTTGTTTCGTGTGTCGTTATCTAGAATATATATTTTTTTTTTCATTTTTTTTATTTTTGATTATAAAACTAAAACGGATTTTAAGAACCTACCCTTTAAGGTTTTGAATTAACTTATATTTTTTTATATAGCCATTTGTTTATTCAATTAATCTCAATGTAAAACTTCGTTTTAAGTGGGCGGAAAATGTTCGTGCAACTTTAATTTTAAATTCAAATTTTGCGCCAAATTCCCGTATTCGGAAAACCCATACAATTTCAATTTGATTGGCACAAGCAAAACGCCAGCGCCATCTAAGAAAAATGAATCTGCGCAAAAAGGCGTAACCAAAAAGATTCGTCTGTCGTATTCTATCGAGATCACCACGCAGCATGGTGATAAATTCTATTAACCAAAAAATCCAATAACACTCTTAGAAAATCAAACTAAACCATTACACAAACAAGTGATTCTAGTGTGGATCGACTGCAACGACTGGGCCAGCGAGAGGAGCTCCTCTGGACGACGGAAACAACTGAAAAGGTGAGTGCCAATCCTCTATATTGTCTTTGTGTGGCTCGGAAAAATTAATAATTTTACATCGTCCTTTTAAGGATTTTTGCACCCAGATTTTATAAAACGACCAGCGCGCTTACAGTCCCGCAGCTCTACCAACCTCAACCCTCAAAGCAACAACACTTGGCGTTACTTTTATCTTAATTCTTTTTACGGAATGCCATTTTCGCGTACTTGGCTTTTTTTTACATAAAATGTTTTTGTTATGATTTCACTTCTTTTTTAAAGGAATTGGGTAATACTTAATTTGTAAAGTAGTAAAATATGAGGAATATTGCTCAAAATTTTTGCAATGCCTTACTTAAATTTTTGAGGTTTTTAAATTTTTTTCCATGGTTTTATCGTAGTTCCCATCAGCTTTCCAAAGCTCAGCTCTCTAGCGTTTCTGAAAGTGCACAATGTTACTTTTACATGTATAGGGGAGGGAAATAAATTAAAATTGTCGTGTTTTTAAATTTTGTCCTATAGTTTTATCATAGTTTCTATCAGTCTTCCAATGCTCAGCTCTCTAGCGTTCCTGGAAGTGGGTAATCTTACTTTTACATAACTTTACATTTATAGGGGAGGAGAGTAAATGAAAATATTGGACTTTTTAAAATTTTTCCTATGATTTTATAATAATTTTAAAATTGTGGTGTTTTTAAATTTTGTCCTATAGTTTTATCATAGTTTCTATCAGCATTCCAATGCTCAGCTCTCCAGCGTTTCTGGAAGTGGGCAATGTTAGTTTAATATAAATTGACATTTATAGGAGAGGGAAGTAAATTAAAATGTTGGAGTTTTTAAATTTTTTCATATAGTTTTATCATATTGTCTTTCAGTCTTAAAAAGTTTAGCTCTCTAGCGTTTCTGGAAGTGGGCAGTGTTACTTTTACATAATTTTAGATTTATGGGGGAAGGAAGTAAATTAGAATGGGGTGTTTTAATTTTTTTCTATAACTTTATCATAGTTACTATCGGTCTTCTAAAGCTCAGCTCTCTAGCATGTCTGGAAGTAGGCAATGTTAATTTTACTTAACTTTACATTTATAGGGGAGGGAAGTAAATTAGAATTTTGGGGTGTTTTAATTTTTTCCTATAGTTTTATCATAGTTCCTATCAGTCCAAAGCTCAAATCTCTAGCATTTCTGGAAGTGGGCGATGCTACTTTTACATAATTTTAAATGTATAGGGGAGGGGAGTAAATTAAAATTTTGGGGTTTTATGATTTTCTCCAGAGGTTTGGTCATAATTTCTATCAGTCTGCCAAATTTCAGCTTTGTAGCATGTCTGGAAGTACAGTAGAATATTGATTATCTATACATGAGTGAGTGAGTCAGTGAGTGGCAATTTCGACGTTTTTTGAAATTTCGTAACTGCTTTAGTACTTTATGGAATTCCATGAAACTTGGAGGGGTTGTTAACTCCATGGAGATCTACGACTGTGCAAGTTTGAGATTCGTAGCTCATTCCGAAGTAGAGTTTTATGTAGGTCAAATATCGGCTGAAATGTTTTAAGAAAAGATGGTTACGGCGCGCGAACTTGGCGAGGCGCTGCCGTGGCCTCAGATCTACTTACCTTTAAATTCAATAAACTTTGATTAAAAATAAAAAAAACACTTTGCGGGAATAGCTTTTGCTCGATTTCTACGCGGGGTCACAAATAAAACGAAAACATAATTATGTAAGTGTGGATGTCACAGAGAGACGAATTTAAATCGAAGTATACATACTCAACTCAGCCCAGGGCTGGCCGATTGTGGACCGGCCGTTTGCAAAAATAGAATACCTACAGGGGCGCCCACTACGGGGGTAGTAAGGGGCTAGGGCTAAGGTCACGCATCGTCAAGCAAGCTTTACAGGTAGCGAAGCCTAACTCTGATTTTATATTTTTTGGTTATAATTTTTGACATGTTTTCCTCGGTTTCGCATTGGCCGCTCGTTGTTATTTTAAAAATGTGGTTTTAACACAGTCTAAAGATCTATTTGATAATGATACAGTTTCAAGATAGTTTGCAGCATAATTTTTTAATTACATAAATATATATAGTTTAGGTACCTTCATACTGTGTAAAACAACATCTTCAAAATAAAACAGAACCACCAATGCGAAACCGAGGAAAACATGTCAAAAATAATAACCAAAAAAGAGAAAGCTTAACGTTAGCTTCGCTTCCTATAAAACTTGCCTTTACGACGAGTGTCCTTAGCTAGGGCACCTCCAAGTCGTAAACAGGGAGGTGCGAAGCACCCCCAAGCATAGTCACATAGAAACTGATTACTAATGGGCTTTGCTCGGTACACAAAAAATGGCCGATATTCCAGTAAAATCTATGACTACAGTACCTAGATTTTAAAAAAAAATCTAGATAATCTGGACTAGGTACTTACCTATGGTCAGCGAATTTTTGATAAATTATGTAGCTTTATACCTAACTGGATATGTTTTATTTACTGACGCTGCACAGTGGAACGTTTTGAAGATCTAGGTGGACAACCCCTGAGCAACATTAACACTCTCTAATGCTTGATTTTTTTAGCTTTAAAATAACATAAAATATTTAAAAGCATTTAGTATTTGCAATATTACCTACCTCTTATATAGGGTGATTCAGATTTTAACGATTTTAAGATTTGTAGTCATACTGTATATTTTTAACGAAAATTGTTTCAACAAATTTTATAACAATGAAGTAACGGTATATATATTTTTTATTTTTTGCAAGAAGGAATTTAAATAAAACAGTTTTGCAATATACAAGGTGTTTCAGAAAAATTTAAATCAAGACGTTTTAGGCGGTAAGGGACGATCAAGAAAAAATTCCGCTCTCATCTGTCACTATATGCCCGGGGTGAAACCAACTCCTAAAATTATAATGGGAAATGTTCATCGGATGGCATTATCTTTAAAGAAGTACTTAATGTGAGAAAATTTAAGAGATATGTATGTGGATTTTAATTTTATATAACTAAGAAAGTTTAAAAAAATATCTATTAAATTGGAAAATTCAATTTTTATTTGAAAAATATCATTACTTAACAAACCAAATAATAGAATAATTACCTAACACAAGTCCATTTTATTATTATCTTGCAAACTAAACCGTGTTAATTAATTTCTCAATCTGATACAAAACAAACAAGAAAAATATATTATCATATTTCTAAAACCGCATAATAATAACTCGCTCCGTTTAAAACTTAATTTTTTGGATTTTTTTAACCTCAAAAAACTTCCCTTGGGGTTTGGTGCAGATGCATTTTTATTAAGCTTGGTTAAGCTTGTGACAGAGTGAAAAGTTACTGTTTAAAAAAATTCGTGAAAGTCGAGAGTTTCAAAAACCCATCGTACAGACATACATAGGGCATATTCTTAAATTACGTAACCCCTCCTCCCCCCTCCGTAATGCATTTTTAAGAAAAAATATATTCAAGGATCATGACAGTGTAACGCAAGGTTAATAACCCCCTCCCCCCTTGGGATAGGGTGTCTCACATAAAAGTAACTACAAGGGGGTTTATGAGGATTTAGGAGACGGTAAGACATACCAATTTTGGTAAAAAAGTGGCGCTATTCCGAGCTGTATCAAAGAAAACATTTATATGCGTTTTCAAAATATTGAGAAATAAATGGATCCATGAGGGATTTGATACCTTTCTAGCTAGCCTATTAGTACACTTCAAGTGAAGCCATGATAATATATCAGATTTGAAAAGTTTTTTGTATATATCTGAGAAACTGAAGCTCTTACGAAGTTTTTAGTTACAACACAAATTATTGAGCTAGATATAGTCTACTATATTACGAAAACTGTATATTGATACGATGTTCCGTTAAAAAGATAGATTTTTTGAAAATTTTAATTGTCAAAAAACTGTCATTAGCATTAATAGATTTTGACCAAAATCTAATCGGCTTGTAAGAGTGTCGAGCACTATTCTACCCGAAAATTTTATGAAAATCGGTTCAGCGGTTTAGGAGCTATCGTGTTACGGATAGAAATAATATACATACACACACAGACAGACATCACGACGATATTGCTAGGATAGGTCAAAATACACCCAAACAACACATTTTTGGCGTTATTTAAAAAAAAAAAAATTGTCGAAAATAATACCTATTAATATACCATTGCTATGCGGGCTAGGAAGGCAAAAACTAGAAATTGTGACTTTTTGAAAAAAATAAAATCCTAAAAAAATTGTTAACGTCATTTTATTCAATTTGTTTAAAAGAAGGCGACAATATTTTAATTTTTCGATTAACACAATTTAAGTTTTTAAGCATTATTTTGAAACCCCCTGTAGATATTTTTAACTTCGAGACTGCATCCGATTAAGCTCGAAATAGCGTAACTTTTTTCCTTTTGAACGAATATCGTAAGTGTTACCGTTTCTGTAAAATCCCACAAAGCCCTATGTACTTACTTTTATCTGGACACCCTGTAGACAAACAGACACATTGACTCATCGTGATATAGAAAAATGCACGAAGATTGACTAATTTAGCTTAGAAAATCCCCAAAGGGCACATTGGTGAAGGTATCAAAAAGAAAATGTCATTAAACACAAATAATACGTTTTCTATTTTTAGAGTTGCAGGCTAACAAAATAATTAAGTACAAGTTTACCACAAAATTTCAATACTGCGTCAGAAAGTTGAGATTTCAGGTAATTAGAAAATAATAAAACTAACATCAACAAATTCTAACAAACTAAAGTTTCAGTCCAACAAAAACTATATAAAAATAAAATTTTCCTAACCAAAACACCAGCGAATTCATAAAATCATAGCAAGTAAAATACTGCAACAATGACAGTCAAAATGCTTCCCTAGTCTTAAGGACATGTCAGTCTAAAAATGCCTGGCACTTGTTTTACTCCAGCGCCTACTATGCGGGAAAAAACAATATTGTTTTAAAGCATTGCCTATACATAAGATTAAAATGTCTAAGCAGAAAATTTTTAAGATGACAACTAGAGGGGATAAAAAAATAATATTTTGGATCTAGGATGTATGGAATATGCTCTTTAATTGTAGGTAGCTGAAATGTTAATTTATAGTACTTAACCATGTCCACCTAGATTAGTCAAACGTTCCACTGTGCGCTGGCGCCACTTTGGCAGAATTAAGGCCCTTAATTATTATGCAAATAATATAAAATAAAAATATAAGATTTTCATTATTCAGTCTAGCAATTAGTAACATTTTGTTTTCTTTTATATCTATATTTTTTTTCCAAATCGGTTAACCCATATGTTACATTTTTTTTGGTACCTAAATTATTCTTCTGAATTTTTCTTTTATATGCTACTCCTTGGAAATAAATAAATAAATATATTAGAGGCGCCATTAGGGGGGGGTTCTATAAAATCGGTTAAGCAGTTTCTGAACTCGTTTCCTTTACAGGGTGGGCCAAAAAAGCCTGGACATTGTTTTTATTATAACTTTTGAACTATACAATCGATATTAATGGGACAAACTGCACTTGTCAAAGAATTAATCAGAGTTTTGACTAATTTATCATTTTTTGTCTGTCATCTCAAAATCCAAGATGGCGGACGAAATTAAAATGTACCTTTCAAAGATGCTCGTTTATTCTTGTGTTGCGAATATGTTCTAATTATTTTTTTAAATTAGTAAGAAAGCTGCGTTCTTGCCAGGCACGACAAGGTACGATTCAGCCAAATTGGTTCAGTGGTTCTATAAAAAAATATTTTTGTTCAACCATTGTTTTGCATATTATACGATTGCTTGCCAATCATGTCTGCATTTATTTACTTATAAATTCATTACTACTGAACCGATGTTAGTGGAAATAAACAACATCCTGGTGAGAATTGATTGCTTTTTTAAGATCATGATCAAAGTTATCGCCACCTTAAATTTTAAGATGGCGGATAGAATTATTCTTGATTCTTTAAAATGGCGTGTTTATTCTTATTTTCCGAAAATTTTTTGATTTTTTTTAATCTATGAAAAAGCACTACTTTTTCCCCACACAACGAGGTAAAAATTATTAAAATCAGTATGTGGTGATTCTCAAAATATCTATTTTTGTTTCAACCTTTGTTTTAGAGATTATACGATTGTATTGCCAATCCTGTCTGCATTAATTTTCTTATAAATTCTACCAATTTTAGTGAAACACAAAAAATCGTGGTAAGAATTGATTGCTCTTTAAAGATTATAATCGAAATTTGCCGCCATCTTAGAATTTAAGATGTCGGACAGAAATTGCCAATGCAATCGCATAACTTGTAAAACAATTGTACAAAATCAGATTTTGTGAGAACCACTTCGCCGATTTTATTAAATTGTACTTTATTAAGCGGGAGAAAAGTAGTACTTTCCAATAAATTAATAAAAAAAACTAAAACATTTTCGAAAAATAAGAATAAAAGTGCCTCTTTGAAGGATCAAGTATGGTTCTGTCCAACATCTTAACTTTTAGGATGGCGGCAAATTTCGATTATAACCTTGAAAGAACAATCAATTCTCACCATCATTTTTCTTATTTCACTAAAATCGGTTTGGTAATAATGATTTATAAGGAAATGAATGCAGACAGGGTTGGCAGTGCAATCGTATAATCTGTAACACAATGACGTAAACAGAAACATGTTTTTTGAGAACCAATACACCGATTTTGCTAATTTGCACCTTGTTGTGCGCGGGAAAAGTAGTGCTTTTCTATAAATTAAAAAAAAAATCTAAAATATTTCCAGAAAATAAGAATAAACCAATCAATTCTCACCAGGATGTTTTTTATTTCATCAAAGTCAAAGGTTCAGTAGTAATAAATTTATAAGGAAATAAATGCAGACATGATTGGAAAGGCAATCGTATAATTTTCAAAATAATGGTTGAAACAAAAATATTTTTTTTAGAACCATCAAACCGATTTTGCTGATTCATACCTTGTGCGTGGTAAGAACGCAGCTTTTCTACTAATTAAAAAAAAATATTCAAACGTGTTTGCAACATAAGAATAAACCAGCATCTTTAAAGAGTACATTTTAATATTGTCCGCCATCTTGGATTTTGAGATCGCTGACAAATAATTATAATTAGTCAAAACTCTGATTAATTCTCTGCCAAGAGCAGCTTGTCCCATTAAAATCGATGGTATAGTTCAAAAATTATAATGAAAAAAAATTGTGCGTTTTTTTTTGGGCCAGCCGGTATATATGTATTGATTGATTTATAAGAATTCTAATTTAATTCAGCAGATTTGTATTTCTAAAAAAATCACTGAATAGAGTTAAAAATATACTATTATAAATCAGTACGTTTTGACGTAGCTAGATTAAAATTTTGCGCTCTTTTTACTCATCTGACTTTAACTACGTGGTAAAAAGGAGGACGGAGATAGCAATTCACAAATAGTATCAAGTCCCTATCCAAGTCCGTTAGTTAATTCACTTTTGCTCTGAGGTACATGAAGAAATATTTGTTTATATTTTATATTTATGTTCCCAATAAGCTAGCCAACATTATTTATTATGCTATCATGTTTAAATATTTTTACAAAGATGCAAGTCAAGTGAATCGCTGGACCACATAGCAACAGCCGCCCCAAAATAAAAAATAAACCAAATTTAATTAATAAAATAGGTATAATGCAAGGTTGTCGCTTTGACGGATGTTACAAGTGCGTGCAATTAAGATGAAAATATACATTGGATGTCACAGAGTGATGAATATCAATTGGATCGGTTCTTGAATATACCCGCGCCAATATACACGGAAATTCCGGTGTCAAATTTTTTTACAAATTTTGCTGTATTCTTTATCAGACTCATGGTATGCTATGACATCCATTTAATTTAGGTACACCCGGGCCCTCCCCATCAGGACTGTACCAAAAACATGGAAAAACGTTGTGACATCCGAATTTGGATGTCACGGCGTCGAAGGATGTCACAAGATATCTAAAATTTTTACGCCTGGATGTCATAACGATCAGCGGATATCTATATATATATATATATATATATATATATATATATATATATATATATATATATATATATATATATATTTTCTATATTTTTGCTCACCCTCTAGGTTTTTTAAAATAATAATACTTAGTATTTTCTTTTCTAACTCCAGCAATACTACGCTCGTAATATCTAGCTTTTGTAGTTTCAGAGATATTAAAGGGAAACTATTATATTTTTCAAAAATATTGGTGACTGTCAGCCAGAATTTTGTTTCTCTTGCATTTTTTCTGTGGGTTGGTCAAAAACTAAAAAATTGTTGGTAATAAGTTATTGTAGATATTATAAAAAAATTCTGCAAATAACTCCAAAACTATAAAAGCTGTAATAGCCCTTAACAATAAAAACATAATATTTTGGTTTGTCACATTTAAAAATTTAAACTGAAACATATAGTTTTTATTAATTTTTTTTTTATATATGTATATAATCAATTTTTTAAAAATAACTTTTGACACCCTGTAGACCCCAGAGAAGGTTGGAAGACCATGTGTAGTTTTACTTTTAAATAAATAAAATAAGTTGTTCTTGAAATGTAGGTGTAGGGACAGTAAGAGTATTTATTATAAATTAATATATAATAATATGTTTTATTTTTATTTCTACCAATAAGTTTACTTATTTACCTTCCTAGCCCACCCAGCATTGGCTAAAAAAGATATTAGCCACCTCACCATGATGTCTGTGTAGCTTTGGAACCGCTGGAACAATTATCATGATATTCGCATCAAAAATAGTGTTTGATACTCTAACGAGCTAAAAAAAGTTTGGTCAAAATCAATTAATGTTTTTGACAGTTTTGTGACAGTTAAAAAATTTAAAAAAATACTAAATTTTTTACTAGAGCATAGCATCAATACGTGGTTTTCGGGATATAGTAGAACACATTTTTCTCAACAATTTGTGTGATAACCTCGGTTATAACCAAAAACTTTGTGGGAGCTTTCGTTTCTGAGATATTTTAAAAAACTTTTTAAGGCTAATATAATAGGGTGGAGTGTGAAGTTCCCTTGGAGTGTGCTAATGGGCTAGGAAGGTATCACACACGTCATAAATCCATTTATTTGAAATATCCCAAGGTGTCTTCTTACTTTTATCGCTAGGATAAAAAGTGACACCTTGATCCCTAAAAATCGAGATGAAAAGTGAACTTTATATGATAAAAGTATGAAACCCTATAAACAAAGATTCTAAGCTAACTTAACCAAAATAAATGTTTATAATGATGGATTGTCGGCTCTTTAGCCGATACCGTGGAGACGGTGATAGCATGGTTTGGTTGAACTGTGACGAAATGTCTTTCTTCCTTATAGACCGGTGGACATTTTCGTCCCGCCAAGGACTTAATTTTCTTGTGTCTTGTATTCAGTTTGTTCTACCTTGTGTCAGGCAAGCCATGCTGAGGAAGGAAATGCATTTTTTCCGAAACACCGGTGCTTGTGGTTGACTATACCCCTATAAAGTTGCCTTTTATACTTTGATACCGTGGAGACGGTGATAGCATCATCTGGTTAAACTGTGACGAAATGTCTTTCTTCCTTATAGACCGGTGGAAGTTTTCGTCGTTTCAATCGTAGAATGAAAGATAGGTTTCACCTATTTTTTCATTCTTTTTGATTTACCTTCTACCAAGCGACGCTGAGGAAGGAAATGCCCTTTTCTGAAAACCGGTGTCCGTGGTTGACTATACCCCTATACAGTTGCCTTTTATACTTTGTTAACTCTTTAGCATTTTGACTAAAGACCCGCATTATCGGCTCTTTAGCATTTTGATTAAAGGCCCGCATTATCGGCGTTTTAGACACTCACAGAAATTTTTATGTCGCTCAGGAAAAAAAATATTTGTTCCCATTTGTCGAGAAAAATTTCTAGCAGAAAATCTCAATCACGATCCATTCTATCGGCACCAATAAATGTGGTTGTCATCACTCTTAAAATATCAAAAACACCCTATTTAAGCGTGTAAAACTGTGTCAATCGGATTTATGTTAAATTTCAAACATGCATATTTTACCAACTAAGGTAACAAGAAGGAAACATAGTTACAATAAATTAAACTTTTAAGTTTTAAGAATTTTAAATTATAAAATTCTTATAATTATGGAGTTCCAAAACTAATTTCAATATAAAAATAAATATTTTGTGGTGACTTTAGGTTACCTTGAAGCTTTTTATATATCGTGTCGTGGATTTTGCGGTAAGTGGTTGTTTTTTTGTATTATTAATACTTTTTTTGAAAAATTATAAAAAAGACAAGTGAAATAAAAAGATCTGTAATGTGCAAAACGTGAAATTTGTAGCAATCTAAAATGTTAAGGTACGTAAATGATCGAAACAAAATGTATCCGTCCGAAACATCAATTTTAAGCTAGTCTGGACGACATTATACAAGGTGTCTCAGAACAAATTGTACATAGTAATATTGCGAATCAAAATATTAAGATTTAGCTGCACTTATCTTGCCGAGGAACCAGGGATAATAACCCAGGAGCCTGCTATAAGTGCTATATAATCGGAACCAGGACGGCGCCAGCATAAATCTCCTACAGTCAATTCACGACGACCATGACTGTTGCGCCGAAAAGGAAAGAAGTCTATCGTCTATAACCAAGTTCTGCTGGGACGATAGCCATGTTAGATAGATGCAAGTCTAACATGTAGCGGGACCACCTTTGGAAGGGGTGAAAACGCGTGGGTGCACTCAAAGACACCTCTTTGTCGATGTCAGGCAAAATTAAGTCCTCTTAGAGAAAGAAAACTTGCATCCTAAAGGTCACGTGCATCAGTTTGATATATGATGTGCGGACAAATCGGGGTTTGCGAAAAGGGCGCGCCGTGTGCCTAGTCGCTAGAACAAAAATGATCTCCCTACCACTACTACTACTACTACACTTGTCTTAGTTTAAAAGTTGATATTAACCTAGGTACAGGGTGGTAAGTTGATATTAACCGAGATACAGGGTGGTGAACTTTATTTTTTCATTTCGATTTTCTTTAGAACTTTTTTCTAATCAAAATTTACAAAAAAATGGGGTACGGTTCGGTTCGGTTTTTTGGAATGAGCAGTCATGAAGAAAGAGAGAAATTTCCTGATATTTTTTTGAATTAAAGACAAAAACCAAGGTAATTTGGAAGAAGAAAATAGGTAATTAGCATAGTTTGTCTTGCATGTTTAAGTTACCTAGATGCGACTTTGACCAAGGTTTGGACAATATGTCTGAGTTTAGACAAGATTACAACTTAATTTTAGTCCCTACAGTTCAACATGACTCTAAATGCCTTCTGTGATTTATTTTTATTTTTAAATAAAAATAAAAAAGAAGAACATAATAATAGGGACTTATTGCAATAGTGCCAGGCACTAATTTTGCCGGGCACAATATTGACAGTTTCGCATTATAAGAACAGCCTTCAAAATAAGGCCCTTGTGTATTAGAAGGGCCGGAATTAATAGTGCCGCCACGCAGCGGCGGCTCGTGCCACAGGCGAGGGGAGGCGGTACATTATAAAAACCAGTATACAAGTTATTCTCCGTTAAAACTCGTCGCGTCTTGGAACTTTTAGAGCATGGTACGTCAGTTGAAACAGAAAAACGACATTATAAATAAAATATTTTGCCTACAAATATGTTGCTGATCTCTTTTAACTGGTGTAACATGCTCTAGCTGTTTGTTGACGCAACCAGTTTTAAGAAAGAATAACTTGTATACTGGTGTTTAGAATGTACCACCTCACCTCGCCTGCGGCACGAGCCGCGCTGCCGCCACTATTTATTAATTGGACTTTCGTATGTCAATTTTGAAAGATCATCGTCAGTTTTCAGTGGAAAACTCTCAATATAGTGCCCGTCACTATTATTGCCTGGCCTTATTGCAATAAGTCCCTATTAATGGTTGATGGATGTTTAATCATTTGTCAAAAAAATGGTGATAGAAATATTTTATATATACATATTGAAAACCAAAAATAATCTTTCAGAATTTTACCTCCAAAAAATTCACGCGCCCCCCAAATCTTTATTGTTTTAAATTTATAAAAATTAAAGTTATCATGGTAATGTATTATTTTTAATTATGTTCAAAGAACGGCCCCGACTTACCAAATAATGACATTCCATGACCAAAGTAGCCGCTGGCCCTAAGTGGCCCTACCCGCAGCGACGCCAGAGCCTCGCCTGGGTGGCTGGGGCCCCGGCGGTGATCCCCGCCCTCCCGCTCGTGCCAGTCCGGGCTTGGAAAAGTGCTACAGGCTCCGGAAAGAAATATAAAGAATAGTGTTTTCCATACTGCCTAAAGTAGAATGTTTAGTTTTAAAAGTTGGTTGTCACACATAAATTCTCTAGAAAAGCATTTATAGTACAGCTATTAATCAATGACAATTCTTCCTGAGGAGAAGGAATTTCCCGAGGGGTAAACCGCGTGGGTATTTTGGTGTACAAATCTTGGGTATTAGGGGAATTGTTAGAGGAAATAGTGGGTATTAGAGGTATTATTAGGGTATTAGTGGGTATTAGTAGGCATTAGTGGGTATTAGAAGGGTATTAGATGTAATAGCCGGGGTATTAGAGGAATTAGTCTGGGTAATAGCTGTATTAGATTTATAAAATAACATACGATTTTTCAAACTTATTTCCCTATTTACCACAAAACAAGTACAATGTAACCTGGTATCTGGTACCTTTCGACGCGTATCAATATGCTACAGTAGATTATGAGCATTTTTTATGGGAACCTCCTTATTAGTAGATTCATATTAACGATTTGGCAACATTGCCTACACCTGTTGTGAAAAAAAATAAGCTATATGATTCATTTTTCATAATACTTTAATTTAAGTTGGCCATCGGCTAAAGCAATAAAGCGAGCAATAAAGTTAGGTTATTTTTGTATCTATCGGTCTATAAGTCTGTCGGTGTGTCGGTCTGTTAGTTTACGCGATAACTTTTGAATGAATTGAGCTATCGACTTGAAATTTGGCACACAGGTAGAGCTCCATAGGAGAATGGTTTGGATTGTATTTTAGCCAAATCAGCCCAGGGTTAGGGGGTAAGAGGTGGGTTGAACTGCCAAAAAAATTAATTTTTCGGTGTAAAATGCAATGAGGACGGTTTTCGGGGTCTGTTTTCACATGTAAATTTTTAATCAGGTTGTTCAAAAGCTGCATGACGTACTTAGCTTTGGGGATGGGGGTAAGAAGGGGTGGGGATGTGGTGAGATGGAAAATATCGTGTAATATGTCGTTTTCGAGGTTTGCGGGTTCGGGAATCTCATTTCCATGAACTATACTCCAATTCAAAAAAATGGAGACATTTACTGAGAGTTTGACAAGTCTGACATTTAAATGTTATTTGTAATGTCACATTTGTCAAACAGTCAATAAAAAGTGTCTCAATTACTTTGAATCGGAGTATATTTGTTATTATTCTTAAATCCAGAGCTTGGTGGTGATGGTAAGAAAAGGGGGGGGGGGTAAGATGCATAATATCGTGTAACATGTCGTTTTCGAGGTTTGAGAGATCGGGGATCTCATTTCTATGGGCTATTTGTCGTTATTCTCAAATCCAGAGGGTTGGGGTGAGAGGTACATATAAGGGATTATACACTAAATACCGTAAAAAGGCAAGTGATGTGCCATTTTCATGGTTTTCGGAGGTGCAAACCTCATTTCTTTAATTTAAGAGGTTTTTGAAAATAAATAATTAAGTTGTTGAAAGAAGGGGCCACCCCCCTTTTTTGGAAAAATCACATGATGTGGAAGTTATGATTCCATTGGCAGCGTTTTTCTTTCATGTTATTGCAATAAGTGATAAGGTAACAACGTTTGTAGCTTATGTTATACTGATTTTTCAGGTCTTCACTCCTGAAACAAACCTAGCTGAGAACCTAGTCTAACTATTAGTCATCCGTTTAGCTTCCTTCGATTCCCATTCTCTCTTTTATGGTCTCATTTCATATATGATCTGTTCTAGATATTCTCATTGATCTTCTTATTGCATCCATTTTGACACTTTCCATTTTTATTTGTGTTTTTCTGTTACGCGACAAGTCTCTATTCCATACAATAGCGTGCTTTTTACCATTGTTTCATATATGTTAAATTTTACATTCTTTCTTATCTCTCTTCTCCATAAAATACTGTTAAGACAACCAACAGCAAACTTTGATGTGTAATATGGTAATCGGTCGTTAAGTTGTATTCCCATGCCTGCGAAAAGTGGATTTTTTTTCCAGAGATATTGGTGGGTTATAGTAGGCTAGAGTAGGTATTAGTGGGTATTAGTGAATCTTATTATGGGTATTAGAGGGTAATAGAGGTATTAGTTTAACAAATTCGGGTATTAGAGGTAAAATGAGGTATTAGTGTACACAATTTTGGAGCGCGGTTTACCCCTCGGAATTTCCCTAGACGGGTTTACTTTCTTTTGCACCAAGACCAGAAAATATCTCCTAGAGGTAAGCAAATTAAATAAACCCGCACAAGATAGGGCAGCGTGAACAATAGTAAGTTCCTCTAGAATAGTTTGCCGTGCATTGAGCCCTGTCTCGTAATAAAAAACTCTAACCAATATACCTAGATATCACTAATATCCCTTACATTATTTCACGTCAATCTAAATTAGGAAATTTTATTTACCTACATTGTAGATTTTTTAAGGTTTTAATGGATTTTTTTAATCCAGAAATAAGCGGCGTAGCATGGGGGGAACGCGGGGGGTTCTTCGCTCCCCCGCTTTAAGGGTACGGGCGCCACATGAGTGCCCTAAGCTTCATTAAGTAGCAGGGTCGGCAAAGTGAGGGGCGGCAAATCGGCTGTCTAACCAAAAAGAGTGTAAACCATTGAGTTGTATAACGCCCTGAAAGGGCGTTAGAGACGGAAAGACAAGGCATTTTTTATTGACCCTATCCAATTTGGTTTCTATGGGCCGGTATTTCTTTTACAATAAAAACAGAGATAGACATTATTGAACATGTGAAACGGACAAAGATAGGGTGTTTTTGCATGCTAATAATACCCTAGATAATATATGGGTACTTTTATCTCTTTCACACTGACGGCATAAGTGCGACAGAAAAGCAGCTACCTTTAATCCACCTGCCGTATTTTGAGTGATTCTACCTGCTAGTCGTTTTATACAGGGAAAACTGATAGACAATGTTGTCTAAGTACGGACTTGAATTTTTTTGAATTTTGTGCGGGAATATTACAAAAAAGAAATCTATAAACGTTTAAAAACAAGTTTAGAAGTAACTATTTGAGTTCAAACATGGTTCGAAATTGTTTTTTGTGCAAAAGAAGAAAAAAAATCTATAAAAAAACAACATTTCATGGGTAAGTCGTCTTGACGTATAGTTTTTGCTAAAACACGAGAAAGTTCAGTAGCGTCACAATAGATAGTTTTTTCTGCGACCGTTCAATTTTACCCTCACATATTTTGATTCAGAAAGTGTCACTTCCCCGCACTTATAAGATTATTTTTTAATAATAATTTGTCCTGAAATGGGTTCTGGTACGTTTTACCACCCTACTCAAAACTTATTACAACAAGGTTTTTTTGCATTGCATGAAAATTAACAAAAAGTATTTGATTTTCTTAAAAATGATTTTTTTTTAAATGCTTACATACCGATTTTTATCCAGTTGGTTTTGTTTTTTTGAACCAAACTTTTGACATGTCACGATCTATGTTTTTATAAATTTCGATAAATTTAATGTTTTTTGCGGACTTTACAGTAATTTTAAGTTAAATTTTGGTCTTTCATCGTGAAAGTATATATTTATTATTATATGACGCCACCGCGACCGGTCTACAGGCCGGTATCATATGTGTATGTCCTAATGTCATTTGACCATCATGCTGTCTTACTAAATAAGGTCACTTAGTTTAATTAATAATTTTGTCCTACATAATATAAAAGAAGAATAGAAACCAACAAAAAATTTGTGACACTTCAATTACCGATTTTCTTTGATTGCGATGGATTAGGGTGAGCAGATTACGGTTTATTAGGGTGCTCAGAGTGCGGAAAAAAAGATTTTGAAAAATTTCCCTAAAAAAATTTGAATACCAAACACTCACGCGCCACTCATTGTTTATGGTCGCATACAGTAATAACTCGATTTCCGACGATTATGGACAATGGTTACCCCCTGGACATAAACCTAACAACTTTTACTATATTTATTAACAACTAGGTAGGTTAGGTTTGGTTAGGTTGGGTTAGGTTGGGTTAGGTTGGGTTAGGTTGGGTTAGGTTGGGTTAGGTTGGGTTAGCTTGGGTTAGGTTGGGTTAGGTTGGGTTAGGTTGGGTTAGGTTGGGTTAGGTTGGGTTAGGTTGGGTTAGGTTGGGTTAGGTTGGGTTAGGTTGGGTTAGATTGGGTTAGGTTGGGTTAGGTTGGGTTAGGTTGGGTTAGGTTGGGTTAGGTTGGGTTAGGTTGGGTTAGGTTGGGTAAGGTTGGGTTAGGTTGGGTTAGGTTGGGTTAGGTTGGGTTAGGTTGGGTTAGGTTGGGTTAGGTTGGGTTAGCTTGGGTTAGGTTGGGTTAGCTTGGGTTAGGTTGGGTTAGGTTGGGGTAGGTTGGGTTAGGTTGGGTTAGGTTGGGTTAGGTTGGGTTAGGTTGGGTTAAGTTGGGTTAGGTTGGGTTAGGTTGGGTTAGGTTGGGTTAGGTTGGGTTAGGTTGGGTTAGGTTGGGTTAGGTTGGGTTAGGTTGGGTTAGGTTGGGTTAGGTTGGGTTAGGTTGGGTTAGGTTGGGTTAGGTTGGGTTAGGTTGGGTTAGGTTGGGTTAGGTTGGGTTAGGTTGGGTTAGGTTGGGTTAGGTTGGGTTGGGTTGGGTTAGGTTGGGTTAGGTTGGGTTAGGTTGGGTTAGGTTGGGTTAGGTTGGGTTAGGTTGGGTTAGGTTGGGTTAGGTTGGGTTAGGTTGGGTTAGGTTGGGTTAGGTTGGGTTAGGTTGGGTTAGGTTGGGTTAGGTTGGGTTAGGTTGGGTTAGGTTGGGTTAGGTTGGGTTAGGTTGGGTTAGGTTGGGTTAGG